>JBBPDB010000108.1:8111489-8142660 GCA_037974465.1 Brachypetersius altus
CTCTCTCTCTATCTATCTATCTATCTATCTATCTATCTATCTATCTATATATCTATCTGGGAGAGTGGAGTAAAAAGTGCACCACAGTCTGAGCTCCAAGTTCCTAGAGCCAAGCAAACGTTTAAATCTTCACATACAAAATTCCAGCAATTACCTAAAATCTAATATTTTAGTGATATTTAAAAGCTAATTGAAAACACAGAGAGGACAACAGTATTTAAGGGGTTAACAGAAAAGGCATGTACTGTAAAAGTACAGAAAAGTACTGTACTGAAGGCAAATAAGGGGCCAAATTAAAGCCTTAATGAAACTCTTCTTCACAGTTTGAATCCACTCTACTGTAAAAACATAATGGAAGATAATAGTTTTCATAGTCTTTCTCCATATAACTGTAATTCATCAACAAAGGTGTTCGCTCTAGAAAAGAGACAAAGGGAACCAAATGAAGCGCCACATTCTTTTATGCTTTTATCGTACCGTGACGAAACCATTTTTTAAGCCATAAATCAGACACTGACAGCAATCACTGTGACCGTTTCCTCATCTTTTCTGTACAACAGGTCAGTACTCAGGCTCAATCTTATCGTTCGACTTGCGGCGGCGAGAGTACGACAGAGCAAGAGAGGCAGGGATGGGGAATAAGCGAGCCAGAAAGAGACAGCAGGTCCCACTCAGGGGCACTGAAACAGTAGAAGGATAATGGAAGTTTCCAGAGGCGATTCTCAACAGAAAACGAACAGGTGGGAGCGAGGGAAGGAAAGAGGGAATATGCACATGTAAATGAGAGGAGGGAGGAAAACGGGTCATACTGCTGCCTGTCCGGCGCTTTCAAATAGAGCAGGTACAGCCAAGCAGTAATTGCTGCCCAGTCAAGCATTCACCTGAATACCAACTGAATATCATGACCCTTTTTTTCTTAGTTTATCTCTTTCTCTAGGTCACAGAGAGGGTTTTCTCTTTGCAGTAGATAATGAGATAAAGCAGAAATGCACCCGAGCATTAGGCAGAGTCATTCTGACACCCCCCCCTTCATAATTAATGTGTCTTAATTGGCCTGCCGGCCCCACTGCTCTCCCGACATTATAAAATCTCTGGCGTGGGCCAGCCACAGGACCGGAGGGAGAACAGCATTGCTTTTGTGCTGTGTGTACACAGGCCCTTTTGTGTCGACACCAAATTATTAATCATTACTACTTCAGCAAATACGTATTCTCAGAAGGGGTAAACAGCATTTATTCAATTATCTCTCATCTGAGACGCAACTCTGCTGTGAAGTTCAAGGTCTCTTTTGCAGAGTTAATTGCTAAAGTCTTAATTAAAAGCAGATCCCAAAAGTGCTCAATATTTTAAATTGTTCTATCACGCTCTTTACCTTTGTCATCTTACCCAAATTCCTTATCGTCCATCTGCCGCCTAACACTTCATAACTCTACAAATGTAGAATGTGCACAAGTCCATTTCCCTTATTACAGTCTAAAAGTGATTTTTACTGTTCTCTTGACCATGAATGTAGTCAGTGAAGGTGTGTTTGGGCTTAACTTTTCTCTATAATTTTGCAGTAGGCTATTGTTTCTAGCAACTAATGAAAGTGTGTACATCACCAAGTGCCTAAATCATCACAAAACTGCCTCAACCCTAACTGCTTTGTGAAGTCACCGCAAACAGAAGTTTGACAATGTTAATAAATAAAAATGGACAAAGGTATGGAGAGAATTTGAAGCTTTCTGGTTGAAAGACTGGCCGCTAACGCATGGTTTTCAGAATGCTTTTTGGTGGACATTACTTCATCAGTCTCAGTGCTTCAGTACAGAGACCACACATCTTGGCTCATTGATAACATTTGGTGTTATGGGGAAAGTAGTGTAGATTATAGTTTTCACCTGATTGTTGCCCTAACAAAAGGTTAAAAGTAATATGGTTAATCATATGGTTAAAAAATAATACATATCAATATGAATCTCTTTCTCTCTCTGTCTCTTCTTCTGTCTCATACAACAAGCACTTGAGGAAGCTGAGGTTGTATGTGGGTGACTGGCCGGCCAGAAGGTGGCTGGGGGGTTCTTTTTCTGGGTGAAAGACTGGCCGGTCCTCCCCTGATGCCCCAGGACCTGTCCAAATTGTAATCCTATTCCTCTGTTTATCAAAGAGAGGGAGAGAGTAAGGGAGAGGGGGGCACTGAGCTGACGGCTTGATTGTGATGTTCCTGTCTGATAGCTCGGCTAACCTTATCCATCAATTCCACCTCCGCCTCCCAGCCTCATCCAACACCCAACACACTTACACACAAACACACACATGCGTGCGCCAACATTCACAAACAAGCATATCTGTTCAAGCAGTCGTGCTAGTGACCCTCTCTAGCTATAGTGAAACAGACAAGCATGCTATGAACATGGACTCACACTGTTGCACAAAACACACAATGCACGCGCGCACACGCACACGCACAAACACACACACACACACAGGCAACCAGATACCACACATCACCCACTGACACAAAAACGCTTCTGGCTGTTATCCAAGCACTGCTCCTCTCTCATTCTCTCTATTTCCAACACCATCACCTCCCCTCTATACACCCTCTGTATACTCTCTCTCAGAGACACACACACACACACACACACACAGACACCAAAGACAAAGAGAATTAAAAAGAGAGGAAAAGAGAGAGAGAATGAGAAATAAAAATAAAATAAGAGAAAAGGAAAGACAGAGAAAAAGAAATAGGTACAGAGAAAATAATGAAAGAGAGAGAGAAAGAGAGAGAGACAGAGAGAGAGAGCAAGAGAGAAAGAGAGAGAAAGAGATAGAGAGAGATAGAGAGAGAGACAGAGAGAGAAAGAGGGAGAGAGAGAGAGTGCAATAAGCACAGACGCACACACGTCTTCTAAATAACAGTGCAATGTTTTATGTGAATGAATTATAGACTTTGAGGATCTCATTCAGTATCTCTGACAATCAGAAGTGCTTCTTTAAACAGAGTGAATGAGTACTGAGGGTGAGAACATCAGTGCTGCCTGACATTCGCCATTAATATTTCTTAATTATACACTAGTGACAAATTGCACAAAATTAAAGCACAAACCGGGAGGATTTTGTTAGCGCCAGACTGTGCACTGGTGATAACAAATAATAAGTCATTTGTGGTTTTTATAGCAGCATGAGGCAATCCTGCATGCAAAACAGAATAGTAAGTGCTGGAGTTTCACACATATGCACTCTTACACATATGCTAGCACATATAGACTATACCTACATTACACACATGCACATACATTGAGCTCATACACTCAAATAGCAGCAGACAGTTTGGCCCAGGGCAGCATATGGTTCAGAGAGAAAAGTGAGATGAAGATGACACCAAAAAAGAATCCTGTCCAAATAAGCGGAGAGAGAAAGCTGACCCAGCTCAGTGTCTTCACACCTCGAGGCCAAAACCTCAATCAAAAGAGTGCCACAGAGATGGTCAGAAGCCACCTATAACAACACACAGCATACACAACAATAACAGGGCAGAGACACGAACTCATGTGCTCCTGTATAACTGTGGTCTCAACACTCGTTTTAAATAATTAAAAAGCTATTAGTGTGACAGCATTATAGCTTAACAAAGATGGAACCTTAACAACCTTTTCACACGCATGGTAAACAACAAGAGGTCGTAAAATACACAGACAAATTCATCACAGTATTTTCCAGTTGGGCTGTTGTCACATGTTCTAGAATTTTAAAACTCACATTTAGGCAAAAGGGCTTTTCTACTGCAATATCAAACAGTTCCCAACTGCCCAAGCCAAGCCCTCAGCCGAGCTGTGAGGCCTATTTAGTGCTTATGATAGTCATAGTGCATCAGGGAGCTTTAACACTATAGATTCTAATTCCCTATAAGTAAAGTGAGAAATGATTTTAATCAGTTTACTTCTGGACCCAAATAGACATAGCCAGATTCAGAGGCTTAGGAGCCCTGCCTAGTATCTATATCACTTTTTTGTTTTTTGTTTTTTTGTTTTTTTTTTTTTTAGAAGTAATGAAGTTAAAACTTAAAAATAAGTTATGTAAAATCGATCCTTATTTTAGGGAATAAACTATGTCACTTCCTATTTTGTAAAAGTGACAACTATATGCTTCCTGCTGGTGTGGCTTCTTTCTTTAAATAGTATGCAAAAACGCTACTTTGTGCTAATAGTGGAATTCGGACTTTATTTCACAAAACAAACATCAAATTTGTCATTTTCACTGTTAAAATGACAAATTGCGCAGCCAATTGGGTAAAATAACATCATTATATATTTTTTTTTTCTCAGTGCTACAATATTTTATTTTGTACTACAACACTTCCTCTGCATTTATAATGTTCCTCTGCATCAGATGCAGCACTTATAGAACAGTTAAGGCTGAATTAGTGCTCTGTGTATCTGTGCCCTTCTGCAAGCATTGCGCACACAAATGTCTAAACACATACTTGCAATTCACTTGAATAATTATGCAATAAATGAATAGGAAAGCTTTAGCAATTTTCAAATTGACCCTTAAACGGCTCTGAAGGTGGCCTTGTGTGCAGGACACTTGCTTCTGGACCAAGAGGTCACGGGTTTGAATCCTACCTTCAGCCCCAGTTGCTCCAGAAAGGCTGTCCACTGTAGTTAGGGCATGGGAGATGCTTTGGATAAAAGCGCCTGCTAAATGCCGTAAGTGTAAATGGCCAAATATTGTTTGGGTCTTGCCGTACATTCTAATATTTACCCCAAGCATTTGCTTCATGCACAGCTACAGAGATATGCGAACATAGTTAGGATTTTCGGGGTGTATAAGATCTTTGTGAGCCTCTGCCACTTATAACCAAACACCCTTCCTTTGCATTTGGACTGAGACATGTTAGATGCATCTTCACAGAAAAGCCTTTATCCATTTAACATGTTGCAGGACATAATATCTAACGTAAGGCTTTTCAATGCCTTCAAGCAGCTTTAAGAACCTGCAGATACCCAAGATAAGTTTGTTGTAAAACCCTGAACATGCTAGTCAACCACTATGTCAGCACAGACTGTTCCACACCAAGGCTCGTTTATTTTTTTCTTCATTATGTTAGTGCTTTAATTACTGGAGCCATTCTTTTTATCATCTGCCCCAGTATGACTAACACAAGTTCAAGCAGATACAGAGCACTTTAGAGAATGACGTCTTCCTTTTTGTATCACTGAACAATGGCAGACAGGGCCCTGGGGTCTCTAAATGTGGAGGGAGAGGAGAGGAGAGAAAGAGAGAGGGAAGGGGAGAAAAGAAAAGGAGAGAGAGCAAGAAGGTGGGGGGGAGGGGTGATTCCTCTTCAAAGAAGAAGCACAAGCTCAACTTCAAGTGATGTAGCAGAGCATGAGCACAATGCAACCAGCTCAGCTTGCACAGTTCAGACGATTTCAGCTTTTGTCTCTAACGCACTACCTGTTAATATCCTTACATGATCATAATTTCAGCAGAGAGTTAGAGCTGGGGAAAAGAAAGAAAGAAAACAAAAGAGCAAGGTGCAGGTAAAAGGCAGGGAGGGAGAGATGAAATGAAAACACAAATAAGTTTTAAAAAAGGCAGAAAAAGAGAGAGAAGAAAAGACCTGGGCACAGGAAAAAACTCCAAAAATGCCAGCTGCGGGAGGGAGGGACAGGGGAGAAAAAAAGAGCAAAACGAGAAAAAGAGGGGGAAAAAAGGAATGGGCCCTTTGAGGACTTTAAGGAGGAAGTGCGATGGAAAGAAGGGGAAGAGAATGTTTACTCAGGGAATTAGTTCAGGACCATTGTGTGCGCACCAGGGCATTAGTTCCCTGGCTCCATTTCAGGGCCCAAGTGGCTCAAGCAGAGCTCCCTCCAGGCCAGGCCTAATTACCACAGGACTAGGGCCATTAAAATGCTTAACTAACCTCGTTTCTCCAAAACGCACAGATTAACGGCAGCCTCCAGCAAAGTGGCGGGGATAACCCTGCCGCCTAATACCCTCTTTGATTTATTTTTGAAAAAGAGAAGAGAGTGAGTGTGAGAGAGAGAGAGAGGGAGAGAGAGAGACTCGAGAGAGTCAGTCTGGTGCTAGTGGTGGTGGGAATGATAGCGGCTGCATACTCACTCATAAGTTTTTCAGTTCAGCACTAAGGCATCATTTTCACTACTGCAGAGGAATGGAGCCTGAACACAGACAGAGGATTTCATAGAGTCTCTGTGAGATTTCAACATCATGACTTACATACATTGGACCCTGATGTTTTGACAGAACTCATATTGTGGGGAAACTCTAAGCTATAGCCTTGTATTTGCACAGCAACTAGTCAGTTGTGGAGTCAATAGTTCAGCAGCAGCTAAGCATCATGACGGAAATTAAATGCACTGCTGCATCTTGAAATATGTCTATCATGATCCTAAAATGAGTCAGCGGTCTGCTGCTGCTGTTTCCTCCCATCCCTCATGTAAGATCAGAAACAAATGTGGAATGTGTTAAAATAATAAACAGAGGCATGTCTAAAATAGGACATGAGGTGCATTTTTGAGCTTGGCACAATGTTTATGTAAATGATTAGTGTCATGATGCCTCCAGTCTGTACGTGTGTCGATCGTGTCTTGGCAATCCTTTAAATTAATTTGCCGTGCTACCCACTTCGTTGTTCGGAAACTGAAAGAACCTGAATATAGCCCCTCAAAGCAATCCCATCGGCTTTGTCCAACACACTGAAAGTGGGGGGATTTGCTTTATTTCAACAACTGCACGTGCTTCCTGCAGCCAAACATGGCACTTTCTGTACTTTATTGATCACGATAATGCCTTTTTGTGAAACAGGCCTTTGTTTCTCCCTTTTTCTCCCTCTCTACCTTTTCATCGCGTAGGTTTCTTCATGCTCTATTTGTCTAAAACGATAGATGACTTTACTGTGCTCATCCTTTGCATGTAGCTAATTCTCTGTGGAGAGTGAACCCTGAAAAGAACATTCTCCTTTCTTTTTGAGCCATTAGCCTGTTAGACAAACATTATCTGCTGAACAAAATCCAGTGTTCCGTTGAAATTTCAAACACGCCGCTTAATAATAAGGTTTGCATTGAAGAAAAAGAGAATGCACGGCAAATTAGAGCAGCAGAAGCATTGATAATTATTTTACTTCTCCTGAACAACCTAATCCTTTTAGGATGTGTTTTTCTTGGAAAAAGAAGAGAAAAGAAATGAATAATAAATAAAGAAATATATAAATAATGGCATAAATAAGCTGCCTTGATTGGAGAGAGTGGTGTCATGGGAGGTGTAGTGCAGAAGGAAGATAGTGACTAAGCTAGCTAATAACATCTTTGTTTTCAGTCAGTGCTGTGTTGGGGTGTCTTGGGTGTTGGGAGACGTTTTTGCCAAAGTCAGTCCATATTTGATCTCGACTCTTAGACTCACAAGACTCCAAGAAACTGGTTATCTGCGAATCGGCGTATCTGGTGGCATTAGGACCTACATTTACTCGAAGGACGCATAACGAAGTGTCATTTGTACCTGAAAAGGGCACAATCTGAACCAAGCATTCAGACGTTACCCCTCCGAGCAGCGGCTGATCTGTGTTCTAAGCCTTTAAAAAGCATCAGGCAATCTTGAATATTTCCCATCCTTGCTCGGTAAACAAGTAACATCAAGCCATCACAGAAGATGCCGTGAAAAAGTCATTGTCATCTTTTATGTCCACTGTGGATTTATCACCGTTACCCTGAATTTCCTCCCTGCCCTCTTTTGACACAAATAAATGACTCTGAGACCTTGAAAGTTTAATTTGAAATAAGAGCTTGTCTTGGAGTAGAGACTTTAAAATAAAACAATCGCTTTTCAGTAGCAGGCAAGTCGTGCACTGACGTGGCGAGGATTCAGAGCTTGATATTTATTCCTCTGCCCTTGGAAATGGGGCTTGGGTACGCCAATTCATCGCCACATCTCCTTCAGAGAGGGACACCAACGCGGACAAAGTCTTATTTCATCAGAGCACCTCAACCGCTTCATCAACACACTAACCCACCACCTCCCCACCCCCCAAAAAACACAAGAAACATTCTTTGGTTGGCACAGTTTGACAACTTAGTGAGGTTACAGACTACAGATAAAAGCCTTCTGTGAAAGAGTACAACATCGTTGTAACATGAAATAATGGCAGCAGGCCTAGCTTATGGAGCCTATCAGTGTCTGAACAGTGATAAAAAAAAAAAAAAGTAGCAGAGTGCAGGAAAATGTTTAGTATTCACTAAGACTAGTTCTCACACTAACAGCTGATAATACGATTTTCATTGTAGCACGATATCTTGCACAAGCAGGGAGAGAAAAGGCAGCATATACTTTTACAGCATGTCTTAAGTGCTTATCTGGCAGTCTGCTGAAACCCTATTCTGGATGTGCCTAAAACTAACATGAGCCCAGTCTTGCCTTTAATTTTGTGTTAAACTCGCTCAGATTACCTCTGTGGCACTATGGAGCAGGCCGCTCTCCCCCTATCAAATTATGCTATTAACAGAGTCAGGCTCTTACACCTGATAAGCACTGCCAGCTCTTTTCTTTGAGGGGGGGGTGGGGGGGGTTCCTCTCCTGCACATGTGTTTTACCCAGACATGCGCTCCATTCCTACATGATGTCAACAGCTTAGAGAGCCGACTACATACCACCATTTTTAAATGAATAGGCAAATGGTCACTTAGTGATATGTAAAAAATAATTAGACGGAGTCTGTCATTACATTTTCATTTATAAGATACGAAATGTGACACAAAAATAGAGCTACTCAAACACAAGTGTGCTGACACACCTGGCAGTTTATATTACAACAGAATGTAGCTCAACCCAACTGACAAAGATTGATGTGCATGTCAATCTTTGCAAAATGGCTCAAACTGCTATCTATGTTAATGTGCATATAAGTGTTATCTGTGTATGTATTTGAGTGCAGTGTAATTCAGTGAAAGCTGTAAAGCATGCCTATTCTTTCAAGAGAGCATATCAGCTGGCTACATCAGACTCTGACAGTGTTCTGTTGAAAACAATCTTCTGTCAAATCTGCATTCTTGCCCAGGAACATTTTAAGATTACAAGAGACCAAAAATGATCCAGCACTTACAGTTCTGGATATTAGTGTGGATGAATTTTTGTAGCCCTTTCTCAAATGCTTTGTTAATGGACTGTACCTTAAAATAATTGCAAAGCAAATTAAAAGCAAATAAAAAAAATCACATTGTCACCCAGAACGTTTTCCGGCTTGCAAATGTCCTCATTTATGCAATTTTAGCTGATGTGCTATAGATTCTGGGCCCACGCTGCTCCCTTGGTCATGACTCTTGACTTTGCAGCAGTGTCTCATTTCCCACTGTTTTCTGGAGCGTCGGAGGGCCACGCTCAGAAGAAAACCCTGACCGTCTCCGCCTGCTTAGTATTCTGCCCGTGGAAGTGTTTAACCCCCCAAAAGATATCAGATAACTTTTTCTTCCTCTCCACAGATGATATTAAGTGCCTGCCATTATCTCAGTAGGTCTGTATCATATTAGAATCTGCAATCGCAGGTCAGAAAGTATACCGGGCTCTTGTCTCGCCCACTGCTGCAAAATTACTTTCTGCCACACAATGCCGGCTGAATGGGTGGAAGCTTTGTCATTTAAACTGCATAAAGAGGCCAGAAATTGATTTTTATTGTAGATCTTCATATCTAATAAAGCTCTGAGGATCTCTTTTCTTCAGCGCCTGAATAGCCACTGAATGCTTTCAATCTACTTCTGTGTTTCATGCATAAAAGTGGCGGCCAGGACGATAGGAGGAGAATTAGACAGAGAAGGGGGGCCGCCATGCCAGTGAAAGGCATCCAAACCACCCCCCCCTCTCCAGCTCTCCTTCTATGAGGAAAGCAGACATGGGGAGGATGGAGAAGGTGAAGGAGCTGGGGGTAATTGAAAAGGGAAATGTTTTTTTTTTCTTTCCATCTTCTCTTTCAGAAGAATGTGTTCTTTTCAGTGAGAGAGAAAACATAACCAGAGCTCAATTTGGCCGAAGAAGAAAAAAAGAAGTTTCTTTATAAAAGTCCAGAGACAGTGAATGCAAAAACCCTTAAAGGACTCTCTTTATTTCTCAGATGACTCAAAGAAAGCTCACCTGGCCGCTCCCATTGTTTTCTATACAAAGTCTGTTTTGAGCCCCCAAGGCGTCCTCGACGAGCATTCAGAACTTTATTTTTCTTCCAACATTTCTCCCTCCTGCAATCGTCACATGCAGCTAAACGCCTTACCTTGCTTACAGAGCTCCGTGCAGAATTTCACTCGTTTTTCTTCATTGCGAGTAATCCCAAACATGTAAACAAAATTTGTTTTCATGCAACTGAATATGATTAATTATCTCGGAGTAATCCAGCTCCACTTGCAAAGACTTTTCAGAGGAGATTACAATTTCCAAACTGACAACCATGATAGTCGGGAGCATTCTGTAAGTCTTAGATTAAAGGTCACAGAAAGAGAGCGCTGGTAAAAACTCACGAGGCAATGGTTAAGTTAGGGCAGATGCAATCATAGCAGCATCAGAGGAAAAAGAGAGCGATGACTGCCTCAAACAGGCAAAAATGATTATGGAAATGGATATCTGCATAGTGCCACCAAACATATGGCACTGCCTAATGCCATTTAACACTTGGGGCTGGGTTTAATCAAACTTCCGCAATTAAAAACACAAATTAGATGCAAACATCTGAAAGTCAGGGGACGCTACAGAGAAGGATGGCTGATCCTGATAGAGGGAGAGCTGAATACTCCTCACTAATCCGGAGACAGGCCTCTCACTGCACTCGGTTTAGAACAGAATACACACACACACACACACACACAAACGCTGTCTCTGCTGGCAAAAAAAGTTCAAAACAACCACACCAATTTCATCCTTAAATCTAACGCAAATCCTAACAGGTATTACAACAAAGTGTGAAGACAGAACTACTAAAGGGCAAAAAACTGTGACACCGTTTTAAACTATGCAGGTTTATGTCAGTTGTCACGAAAAGTGTACGTCAAGAAGCCTTATGTATACTGGCCTTCAGTTACATGCTACCGTAATCACAAATATACTCGCTTTGGTTTCTGGGACTATATGACATGCTATTATCAGTGGAACGTGAAAAAAAATACATTGTTGCTCCTGCTGTTTATGGCATTGTGAATTTTGGGGACCCTCTTCATATCAAGTGTCTCTAATAACTGTGCAGTCACACTTTGTGCAGCCTTTACTTCTGTAATAACTCAAGCCTATTGATGTTTTCACATGTAATAACTGAGGTAACAACTGAAGTTGATACAGCTGTGCATTTACATATGCTGTGCTATGGTGAACTAGTGAATCAATTGTTATATTGTTGTTACATGCGCTGTTAAAGTGTTACTACAGTTTTTTACTACTCTTTTATAGGTACCAATATGACACATAGAGTCAGAGATCACATACGCAAGTCAAATATGGATTACAACTCAAGTGAGAGTGCAGTAATTGAGGATTGCGGTTTGCATGATGCTTCTATTAGCTGCACAGCCTTAAGGCAGAGCAAAGGTAAAGAAGTGAACTTCTGACACCAAATATGTTTTCACGGATAGATGTATGAGGTAAAAGCAAAATGTGCACATTTTTTGGCCATCCACCTTCAAAATGAAAGAACAAGCAAATCAAATCAGTTGTATTTATTTTTCCTCTTGTGTTCTCCGGGAGCAGGTGGCAGGTTTGAGCTGTTGGGTAACAGGGTATGCTATGGTTATTGGCCAGAGGTCAGTGTTAGAGAAGAATCGAGAAAGCGTGATAACACAAGAGCCTAAGAGACTGTCACCGCAGCCGTGGCCTGCTTACTCACTCAGCAAAGGGGACCGCACTCAGTCACCCTGTAACCAAGAGGAAAAAAAAAGACAACTTGCTTCCTATTTCATCATTTATCACAGGGTAACATGTGTGTGTTTGAGGAAAAAGAGAGAGAGAGAGTGTGTGTGTGTGTGTCTGACTAGTCTACTTTGGTAATAAATTACTAACTCTAGTGGAAACATCTATTTACACTCAAACCATAAATCACAGGCAGCCAGATCAAATCAAAAGCCAGGTCCATCTTAAAAATTTAAACCATCACAAGCAGGATCTGAAAACATGTCTCTCTTCATTTCCTGTGTGCTGAAAAATGCTTCCCTGGTGAGAAAAGGGAAAAATCAGTTCAGTTATTTGCAATAGGTTTTACAAAGAGCAAGCTGACCCAGAGAGAGGCCAGGCTACAACTGCATGTCTTGCTTATAAAGGGTTTGTATGCTGGGCCTAAAACATGATAGTGTTAAAGTGGGGTCGTATAGTTCATTTATCTTCCGTCTGCTGCTCAGTAGCAGTGGGACAATAGCTGCTTTAGTACTTTAGCCCTACCTCAGAGAAAAAGGTCATGTAAAATCACCCCTTTCTCACCCACTTCTGCCTAGGCAAGGCCAAGGTGAGCCCAACACACTCACATTACAGACCTGACACGGGTCTCCCAACCCTGGGTGGGGGAGTTTTAAGGGTGGGGAGGGAGTAGAGGGTGGAATAATAAGTAGCTGGAAGGAGCAGGGAGGGAGGGAGGAGGCTTTGAGAGGATTCTTTATGCAGCTCTGTGTATTTCTTTCATGTTGTCCAGCCGGTAACTAAGTTGGGTTGCCGGAGGCAATGGCTAATTCACACCCTCAGATCAGGAGCATGAAATGAGAGCGCAGAGCAGACAGGGAAAGCCCTGGGGTTAATGATAGCTCCCTCTGCACATACACCCAACACCATTTCATATAAATCTGCCCAAATGCTTTCATTTGAGATGATCCCCAGCATCTTCTGCTCCTGCACACACACACACACACACACATACACACACACCCTAAACACATTCACACCCACCACTACATTAGCACACAGCTATGTATGTATACACACACACACACACACATATATATATGTATATATTAGTGCTGTTAAAAATAACGCGCTATTTGCTTTAATTTATTTTCTTTTAACGCTTTAAAATAAATTGATCGCGCGATTAATTTGAAAATTAAACGCCCCTCTGCATTGCAGTACCACACAATCAGTGGGGGCAGTATTGCGCTATGTCGGCGACCAGCATGCCAGAGGAAGAAGCCACTTCACGTGTCCAAATTCCGCTGCTGCTGAGTCAAGCTAGCGATGGAAGATAAACACACACTGTTAAATGAACAATTTCGCTTTAAGGGTGTACTCACACTAGGCAGTCTGAACCGTGCCCGAGTGCGTTTGACCACCAAAGCGCAGTTCGTATGAATAGTGTGAGTGCTCTGTGCCCGGGCGCGGTTCGTTTAGCCGTCCCTGGCCCGCTTGGAAGAGGTGAGCCAGAGCAGAGGCCGGGTGAGTGGCCAGTGGGACAGTTTGTGTTTTTGTGTTTGAGGGGGAATAGTTGTGTAATAGTTATGTAACTGTGTGTTTGTGTGCGTATTTGAGCCCTTCTCGCCAGTCACCCTCCTTATTCTCACCACCGTGAACATGCTGAGAATAAAAGAATATTTGCTGGAAGAAAAGTGCGTCTTCACATTCTCTCTCTCACGCTGGATATGCCTCGAAACATGCTCCCAAAACACTTCCTCATCTTCCTGCCGGGTTTATGTTAGGGTGCAGTGCTTAGCAACCCAGCACGAGGATGAGACCTGGACGTCACAAAAGCAAAAAAAAGTGGAGGATATCTGAGTAAAGCTGACCGTGACGTCCGGGCGTTTACCAAGGCAACCGCTGCTCAGCGCCGCTCCAAACATAAACAACCAGGACGAGGGGGCGTGGCACACGAGGCCCACACGTCACAGTCAGCTGTACTCAGAGGCGCAAGGTTTGAAAGTAGCCAATCCGAGAATGTTATTCATTTTTCCTTGCTGCTGATTGGCTGCTGCCCTCTGATGCGGCAGTCCAGAATTTCTCCTGTGGAGCGTCTCGAGTGTTCTCGTGTATTTCATTTTGTTTTTCTTAAAGCCCTGCAATTTTATTTTCAGTCAATTAAATTTGTTTATTTCTGTATTTACCTGCTTATACCAAAGAAAACGACAGCACAGTAATTACAGTACAGTCTATACAGGGGTTACATTGCTAATTACATTCTAGCACTGCGGGAGTTCAGTGTAACCTTTACACAGTGGTTACCTTTACATGTTCTTTAAGGCTTACGAGTTGAAAATTCAATTAAAGTGTTTTGGAAGCATATACATATATATATATATATATATATATATATATACACACACACACAGTTTGATCACACTGCAACATCTGCTAATGCACACTGACAGCTCAGTGAGTTCCTATTGTAAACAGCAGATGGAGGTTGCCTACCTGTACTAGATTCATGCCCTGCATACAGTTCTTCACTTCCTTAATGAGTTTGACTTTATCCTCAGCCTTTAACGCGGTCAGTTTTACTGTAAACTGAGTTTTCTCCTTCTTTGCTGGCGCAGCCTCTTCTTCTACTACCTGAAAACACACCCACCCCAAAACCAGGTCCACATTAGACATTCACCCAAATCAGCATTTGAAAAAAAATATGTATCCAAACAGGCATCTCGAATCTTACCTGAGCTGCTGCGGACGGTGCTGCTGCCACTGCCCCCAAGGGCATCATCCCTACATCCTGAATGTTTAGAGTTTTCTAGGTAAGACCAAAAAGAAACTGTTACGACTAACATCTCAAACATGAGGTCTTACTGTACAGAACACATCTGAGCTTCTCATGGGCAGTACTTTAATAATAATAATAATAATAATAATAATAATAATACCTTGAGCAGCTCATTGAGGTCGGATACTTCTAAGAGGGTTAGACTGGCTATATCATTGACCAGTTGCTGGATTTTGGGTGAGTACTGTTTGGGTGCTCCGTCTAAAGGAGGGGTAGCAATGGCATCGGTCAGACAGGCAGGGCTCGTCCTGAGGGTCCTCAGGGCACACAGGGCCGGCGCTGGGAGGTGATGTCTGTGGAGCAAAAACATTTATACATTAAGCAGAAAAGTCAATGCAGTGAATGTCAATGAATGCTCTAAACATGCTGAGAGTTTCTGTGAATTCTGTTAAGGCATTTCTATAACCTAACAAAAGTTAGAAAGGTCCGGTTTAAGTAACAGATTTTAATGTAGTATATTAGCACTGGTAAAGTTTCAAAATGCACTTTCACTCCCCAGTCCGTATATAAAAGCTACCCATCAGTAACAGCCTGTAATGATTTGCAATTGCATATGTTGCTCTACTCAGCCTACAGAAGGTCAGCCCCGCCCACATTCAAAGTTAGAAGAAGCCTTTTGTTCCAGAGGGGTCATACAGGGTACTACAATCAGAGCAGAGGTCATTTATATATACCTGTCTTAAAGACATTTTTAAAAAGGCTGTTTATTCTAAGGGATAAAGAGAGGTTGGGCCAAGGTCTTAAAAAATAAATAAATAAATACATACATACATACATAAATAAAAACAACATAGAACTAATTCACTAATGTATTTAAAATGTTTATTACGCTTTTACTTTATTTTGTTGATACGGCGCAAGGGTTCTTTACATGAAATGGAACTGCATAGTACTGCGGATATGCTACATTTTACAATTACAGTGTTCAACTTATTAAAGGGTCTTTGTCCTAACTGGCCCATTTTCAAATAACGGTTTCTGCGATTTCCCAAAATGAATACATTTACATATATGCCCTTATTCGGCCTACAGCAGATTAGCTCCACCCACTCATAGTGAAGCTCCAAGGACTGCTTCAGCCCTGCACTGTCTTTCAAATGAGCTGCAATACAGGGCAGCCAATCAGAAAGGTTTCCTTTGCATACATCAAAAAAGGGATAAACAGAGGCTGGAAATTATAATATAATGTGTTTTATATTTTCTTTAGATGTTCTTTTTACACGTGTTTTTTCTGGTTAAAGATTGGTCAAAGTAATTTGACTTTTACGTGAATACCTCCAGACACCCCACCCAAAGTATACATGTACATACTTTTGCCCAGTTATGTCAACAGACAATATTCTTTGCATTTAAAAGTTTATGCAAATTGCATTTAAAAGTTTATACATTTGCATGTTACTGACTTAATATTTACTAAAATACACTCAATATTCTTTACAAACAAATACATTCAGAAAACATTATTTATCCCGAAGGAAATTGCTTATGTTCACAATTCGAGTTCCTTTATTAGCCATTAGTCAGATTTGTAATTAATCACTACCTTTAAGAAAGTCACCTAATATATTATAATGTGGATCACTGGACAACTTTTAGATATTTATCAAGCTATTAAGTGATTCACCGTGCACGAGTGCATTTAAAGTTGAAGGACAGTCTAGAATTCGACTCTGCATCACCACACAACCAGTTAACAGCATGTCAGACCTGCACTGTTAAATATTTTCATCTTAGAATGGAAACTTGTTATATTTGACATATTTTGATTTATACTCACGTAAATTTCCAGTGCTTAATAAAAATAAATCTGCAGTTTGTGAAATAATTGGATTCCCAGTAAAACAACATGATGTGCAATAACGTTTGACAGGTAGTGTCTATAAGACAATAATGAAATAATTTATTCAGAAAACCCAGTAACACTCAAACTGAGCTGTGATTGGTGGCCCTGCAGCCACATTACACCTGCATATTATATCAGCATTAGTGACTTGTATCGCGATGGGGACGATATATCGAGCAACTCTGGTCTAGAGGAGAGTAAGAAAGCTGGAGGAGTCTGACCATGTGGTCCAGACCACAGAAAAGAAACAATGAGAGGAGCTCAGACAGCAGCACTTGACCTTGGTGGCGCAGCATCCCTTCCATTATTGGGCAA
The DNA here is from genome assembly GCA_037974465.1 of Brachypetersius altus. NCBI lineage: Eukaryota > Metazoa > Chordata > Actinopteri > Characiformes > Alestidae > Brachypetersius > Brachypetersius altus. The sequence goes on from JBBPDB010000108.1 coordinate 8,128,343, forward strand.
ACTAATGTGACTATCAACCCACTTATTCGATGGGAGACACCCTCTCCTCTGCTCCTGTTGTTCTGGGGGGTTTTTTGCATGAAACGAACCACCACTAATACTACTGCTGCTCTACAGAGGGGCTCTCTGGTGCAGAGGGACTGCCGGAGATCTGACCACACACTGGTCAGACTGATGGTCACCGAGATGTGAGGCTCCTCCGCACGGCCCATGCTGTGCGAGGTCTTCCTCATGACAGAGACTTTACTACAGAGTGTTATCAGACTATACTTCAGCCTGAAGCTGTTCTCTTGCCCTTGACTGCTCTCCAGCCCCACAAGCCCTGCTCTCACCCACCCGTGCACCCGCGCGGCTCTCCGCACGCAGGTCCTGACGCAGCGCAGTGTGCAGTACATGTCCGCAAAACAGCCCCTCCGCGCTTCTTCTGGCCTTCAGTCCGAGTTCAGATCCTCTCCCCGGCTCCTGCTGGACCCACTCTCTCAAAAGCACATGGCGTCCTCCTCTCCCGTTCCCTGACCTACCCACCATGCACTGCACGCACTGCGGTTGCCAGATTCATCGTCAAGACTCCCTCCACACTTCTCTTTTTTTTGCTTACACGTGTGTCTCTTTTCTGTTCTTGCTAAAAGTATTTATTTTACATTTTAAAGGCTGCTTTTCGGTGTCGTTTGCTGGTTGATACTACAAGCGTTCCCAACTGGGCTTGATTTTACATTTAAAGGCTGCTTTTCGATGTCGTTTGTTGGATGATACTATAAGCGTGAAGCAATTTTCCCAACTTGGCAACCAAGCGGTGCGCTTTACTGTCAATGCAACTTTATTGAAATAATGTGCATGGCAGTCCCAGCAGTGCGTGTGACCGCTCTCTGGTCCAAAATGTTTCATATTAAGCCATCAGTAAACCTTTCTCATTTCCATATGGCACGTTTGTGAAAACTGCAATCCCCAATCTATGGAAACTCAATTGTAAAACCAAGCCTCTCCCTCTCAGCCCCGAGAGCCCTTCCCAAAGTAAAGCAGACCCTCCTGTTGGCCATCGTTTTTAGAGGGAGGAGAATCCAGAAGCCTCTTAGGCAGTAATCTCCTGCCCCATCTGCCCTCACTAGTTCACCAGGCCTCGGTTCTTTGGGCTGGCTGCACATAAACTTGGATAAAACACACTGAAGGCTGGTGAGTGTCCTGAAACAGTCACAGAACATATTCATGTGAATACAGGTATAGTGCAGAAGAATGCTTTGATAATAATAATAATACTTCTGTTAGAGTAATATTATGGTGTTACTGGTATAGTAATATGTAGCATATGAGGTAGAATTAGGGTAGGAAATATGACAAATATATACCACAATACTTCAATACACTTCCTCAGTTACCTTTTACTGAAATTAACTTCTAAAAGTAAAAAGGTGCCACTTTAAGGATACCCACACACTGTGCACAGTGATTTTTCTATGCATTTTTATGTTTTATAAAAGGCTTTCTAAGGCTTTATTATTAGAGATTATTATTAGAGATGCCCTGAAATGGAAATTGTTCATATCTGACAGTTTTTCATGTATAAATCTGATGATTATGTATGAAATGTATGCACTGGGGGCTACATACACCTGGGTTAGTATTATAATTCATTAGTAGTATCAATTTAATTATCATTCATTCATTAACAGTGTTAATATAATACATAATGTATGATTTATGATATTATATATGATTTATATTATAATATATAATGTTTGATATAAGATTTAAAATATAATACATTAAACCCCCCGCTTTAATGCAGATCATCAGTCGCTGTTACGGTCCATCGCAGATTATTGACCATATCCCCCACATTTTTTTGGCTTTTGTGACGTCTGACCTCGTCTGCCACGCCCCCTCGTGCTGGGTTGTTTATATTTGGGTGCGTTGCTTAGCAACCCAGGACTAGACCCAGATGTCACAGCTTTTTCCGTGACAATATATCATTTTACATGCATTTTATTAATAATAATAATAATACATTTTATTTATAAGCACCTTATATAACAATTTAGTGCTAAATTATTTTTAAAATATCATTTACTAATTTTGTAACAAATATTCATGTCAGTTCATTATTTAGTTCTCCTTGCTGCTGATTGGCTGATACATTATTTACAGTACAGTCTTTACAGGGGTAACATCAGTAGCACTGCTGTACAGTCTGGATACGGGTTTACCATTACATTTTCTTTAAGGGTAATGCATTAAACTGAGTATAAGCTAAAAGTAAATTGTTTTGGCAGCATATTTGGTGGTATATTTATGGTTTATTCTATAAAAATACGCATTTTTAGGCATGTTTTGTTCCAAACCACAACATCGCATTTTTCATTATATGCGGGTGCTTTTGGAACACGGGGTTTACTGTATACAGTACATTAGTAGCCTATTTGTAGGGTTTCAAATACAGGCATGTCAAAAGTGGTGAGGCAAACATAGTAACCAGGTTACACTCATCTAAAGTAATAACTAGTGATAAATATGTAACTGATTATTATTAAAATGCCTGTCTTTTTGAGAAGTTACTTGCTGATGCCGAAATGACAGCCCTACTAATGTTGTTGTTTGCTCAGGTCTTTAGGTTCTGAGAAGCTGAGAAGCATATTGTCCCATAACGTGTGCAGATCATGCTGGTGTCTCCAGCGGCTGAGCGCAGCCAGGCCTCTCTGCTCTCGGTGCTGCAGGATGTTCTGGAGGACCAGTCCCACAGGAAGCTGTTCGGCCTGGAGCTGGGCTCGGGCACGGGACAGCACATCACTCACTTTGCTCAGGAGCTGCCCTTCATCACCTGGCAGCCATCAGACATCACAGAGGAATCCCGAAACAGGTACGTTGATATAGTGAGTTTGAACTGAACATACACCTTATGAAGGTGTCCCTGTTTACTTACATTAGTTTATTTGGGCCAAACCACCTCTTTAACTGGAAGTCTGTTAGGCTGATGCCCTTGTGATTACTGTCTGTGCTGCAGCATCCAGGCCTACATTGACGCCACCAAGGTGCAGACAGTGCTGAAGCCAGTGTTTCTGGATGCCCGGGAGCCCTGGGAGAAATGGGCAGGCATCCCACAAAGCTCCTGTGACCTCATTATAGCAATCAACCTACTTCAGTACAGCGGCTTCAGTACCGCAGAGGTATAACTAGCATTAAATAAAGTGCAATAGATAACAGGCTTCTTACAGACAAATGCACAAGTTTGAACAGCCCCAGAGTCATGTGAAAAGAGGCTAATACATCCTCTACAGAAATATAACATACATATTCACATCTACGGCATTTAGCAGACGCTTTTTAAGCTCAGTATCCCAGCGGTGGTGTGCTAAATGTAAGATTTGAACCCATGACCTCTTGGTCCTGAGGCAAGTATTCTACCCAGTAGGCCACCACTACAAATAAAATGTAACATAATGGAAAAAACATGTATTTAAAAATTTTTTAACGATAAATTATTAATACAATTATGTATAATGTTCCATAACTTTTGCACAGGCCATCTATGCTGTTTTATTTGGTCCCACTACTATGTTAAATTGAAGAAAGAAACAGTAAATTAGCAACCAAACTGCGTTGTTGCCTTAAAGTGACTTTCTGTGCCTATAGGGGGTCTTTAAAGGATCTGGACACATCCTGAAACAGAACGGCATCTTAATAACTTATGGGGTGAGCTGAGTAATATTGATATCACGGAAAGTGTGTCCACTAGACATGCTGTTAGAAGGAATCAATCTAGTAAATGTTTATAAAAACCACAAAATCATATGTGGACATAAAATCACAAACATGAACTACTAAGCATTTCTCTGTACCAGTCTTTCATCTCATCTAAGCTCCTGCTGTCTCACTATTGTACCACTGCCCTCAACACAATGGATGAAATCTTTGTAGCCGTACGCCATCAATGGAACGATCACACCAGCCTGCAACGAAGAATTAGACCAGAAATTACGCGAGATGTGAGTCTTCTCCTTAAACCCTCGTTCTCCTAGAGGTTAATGTTTTATTTCGTTAGTTCATTAAAATGTAATGCAGCTGTTTTAAACTTATTCTTCTGCAGGAATCCAGAATGGGGCCTTCCAGACATCGATGTGCTGCGACAGCTTGCGTTTGAAAAGGAGTTACGCCTGGAGAGAATGGTGCCTAGTAGTTTATCACATACCACAGACTGATCAGCCGCAACAGTAGAAGTTCTGATTCATCGAGGCATAGATTCCACAAGACTCTGAAGGTGCTGTGGTTTCTGTACCAAGACATTGGAGCAGATCCTTTAAGTCCTGTAAGTTTGTCCAGAGACTCCTACAGATGCTTGAGTGGATTATGGTGTAGGAGGACCTGCTGAAAGAGGCCACTAAAAAATTGTGGGACATTTTTGTCCACGTCACTCTTTTTTTGACCATTTTTTCAGATCTTCAACTCATTGAATAAAACAATAATATACTTCATACATACACGACTTCCTCGTGGCCATTTTTGGCTTATTGAAACCCATGAAAACTACATTTTTACATTATTTACGCTGTTAAATCATACGATTTAGGTTCAAATGCTTTCATCACTTGAGAAATGTAGTTTTTATTGTTTTCTACCAGATTGTCATTTATCCATTTTTGGCTAAGAGAGTAATTTTATATAATATTCTTAGTTCCCAATAGAGGAGTATGATGGCTTACTGCCCTCCAATGGAGCAAATCACTCACACAGTTTTGACACAAGTGTGACCTTAAAGATGTCAGTTAATGGTTTTGTGTTTGTGCATGAAAATAAAATTCAGTACATATTTCAGATTTGTTCCATTTTTGGCCCCAGTAGCATTGAGAATATAGAGAACGGCCATTTTTCAGGTTGTTTACTTACAAATGCTTTGTGCAAACCAACTGGTATTTAAAGGATTTTTTTTTTTCTTTTTTTAAAAACCCAAATGAATAGATATTTGACACATATGACAAGAACTGATGTTAGTTAAAAACTATATGTAGTAAAAAGAGCAAAAAAGTGTAACAATATTTAAAAATTTTATTTAAATATATGGCCATTATATAAAAACGCTCGCTTGGCCAAAAATGGATACATTACATAATCTGGAAGAAAACACTTAAAACTAAACGCTAAAAATAAATGATAAATTCTTATGTTGTGGCTGATCAGTGTATAAACGATTATTTATCATTTTTCCTATATGGCAATAATAATAACACTTCTTTTGTATCTTTCCAAAAGATTGAGATGGAAGAAAGTAACAAATGCCTGATCTTCAGAAAGGTGTGACACACCAAGAATCCTTTCAGATGGAGAAAAAAAACAAAAACATTGACCTCCAACAAACCAGTGTTATGTTTTTACTCAGCATAGAAATGACATTTTCCCCCAAATCTGAATGTGAAATAAATGTATCCGTCTCTTCCGGTACACTTGATGATTTATTTTTGCACATTGTTCTTTCAGACACAATAAAAGAATCACCGTCACCAAAATGTGCACAATAAAAGAAAGAGAGATTTATTAAATATATTCTTAAAATTCCTCTCCTCTGACGTCAGGCAGATCAGTATGATGGAAAGTTGTCCACGGATGGCATTAAAGGGTTACAGAAGTCACTGGTTGGTGGAGGTTACAAACATGCAGTACCAGGCCGATCTTAAAGCAACAATGCCATCCTTCACCCAGCGTTAGACAGATCCCGTTTCTTGTTCACACCCTTCTCTATACAAAACCACAAAAGCATGAACGTCTTAAGAGTACACCAGCTTGAACAGCCACACATGGATAAAACATAGGCTTTTCCCTTCTGGTATTGATCTGGTATTCCAATTTTTCATTTGGAATTTAGACACAATCCATAGTATTCTGCAGTCCAACGTTAACTGATACCCCACAAGTAAAGGCCAACAGTTGAGATGCCCAGCAAGTCCAAGAAAATCTACTGATATGCAGTACTTGGAATCATCAGCCAGTTTCTACTGTACAAAATCAGCACTAAATGGAAATCGGCTTTACAGCCGCTGTCCCTTCTAACCTTATCTACAAAAGCCAAGATCTGTGATGACAACTGCAACAATTATTAAGAAGGCTATCATACCAGCTATTCTGAACGCAGGGCACTGCAGAAATCATGTTAAAATAGGTTGCGTACAACAGCTGTGCCATAGGGAACATCGCTTTGGAATGTCATCGGATTTTTGAAGAAATGTCTCTCCTGAGAGGATGGCAAGAGACCAGGTCCATATTTAGCTTTATAGAGCTGATCTAGAATCAGTCATAGTTTTAAATCTCCTATTTGATACTATAACATGAGTAATTTAGGTGAGATTGGGACTAATCCTGGATCAGTTTCTTGCTCTAAAATGAAGTTCCTAGTGCCTCTACTGTCTCAGCCTCAAACAAATAAAACCCTTTTCACTCTGTCAGCACACAATGCTTTGTTGAAGAGAGCTGCCACACATATAGGGCATAACACCTCTGAAAACAGTAACTAAACACATGCAAACCAACTTTAAAAAAAAAACATGAGACCAAAGATGGTAATGCCTTGTTCAACTTTTTTTTTTGGATTATTACTAGATTTGTTTACTCATTTAAATTCTATGATATGAATGACTAGATGAGCCTCAGTTTAATTTCATAAGGAAACTACATACATTTTTAAAAGACCAAAAGAAAGAGAGACTAAATGTTGGCAGAGCTGAGAACTGAGAACCATTTCTGGCCCGCTCTCCTTCGTGTGAAGCAGTGGGGACAGAGGGGTGTGCATGGCAGCAAAAGAACCTCACATTATTTCCAGAAATGCTGCAAGTAGGCAGGCTGTGTGGGGTTAAAAACCCAGGAACTGAAGGGAGAAAGTGCAGGGGCTGTCTGTAGTGTGCTGGACTTTGAGGGGTTGGGGTTGGGGGTGTTTAATAAGGTGGACCATCAGTCAAAAGAAATGAGCTGAGCTTCTGCACTGCCAGGAGGGGGCTGCTGCTGCTGCTGCGGTTGCTGCTGGGGACCACCAGGGGGAGCCATCTGTGCAGACCAAAAAAAAATAAACCAGTTAATGAGAACGAAGGCATCCTCAAAATTGGATCATTAACATTTAGGCACAAAATACCAAATTGACTAACCTGCTGGTACATGGGCTGCTGACCAGGCATGTACTGCTGTTGAGGAGGCATGCTGGGGTCCTGTCCTGGAAGCGCCGTCATCATGTTCTAGGAAAGGAGGTGTGAGAGGACATTGCACAAGAATTTACAGCCTAAACCCAAAGTTAAAGATCATTTTAACCTACTTGATCAATATGAAACCAATTTTATACAAACTATTAGTACAGATTAAGGTTTTAAAAGACAAAAGTGTGACTGACTAAAGCTACGTCCCACACCACATCATGTGTTGGTGAACATGTACGCGACCAGTCAAAAATTTACTCACTAAGTTTTTCAGAAAATACAATATTATTTTCTAAATAACATTACAGTATGTTCACCGTTTGAGTAGCCAGAAACTTCTTTCAATTAATCGCTTCTGACCTGTGAAAATCCACCTACTATCATTATAATGAGACCCACCAGATAATTTTAACAAGCTATTAAGTGACAGCCAATTGTATAAAAAAGTAAAAACAAAAAAAACAGTAAACCGGTGCGTTTAAAGATAAACAATTTGATTCTGCAGTAATCAGGAAAATTGTTTTGACAATTTTTTTTTTTAATTTATAGCTGTTCACTCAACATCTTTCCAATGCTTAACAGGAAAAAAGTATGCAGTTTATGAAACTGGCAGTGTATAGTCTATTAAAATGTCAATCATGAAATTGTTCTTAATAAACTCAGCATGCAAGAGGTAGACAGGTACCAAAATGTAAACAGATAAAAATTTCTTCCTAAATATGGCCTTGTATGAGAACACTGACCTGCATGTTGTATGGTTGGTATCCCATGTAAGCCATGCCATTGGTGGGGGCAGCCTGGGACATTGGGGGCATACTCTGGGCTTGAGACACCACGTTCTACAAATAACCACAAGAAACTCAACCAATTACAATCTACATTAATATTTGCATACTGAAATCCACAAACAAAGCAAGTCTGACTGCTGGATGATATATATAGGATATAGTTTTAGGATATCAAAACCAGGCCATTCTTATGTTTAATTAAACATACTAATCTTGTCCAAGACAGAAATCTGTCTTGTCTACTACAAAAGGGCATGACTGTTGCCTACTGAATCTTGCTTACCTGGTAGCCCTGTGTTGGGGTGGGCTGGTAGTTAGTATAGGCAGGATTGGTGGTCGGGGGGGCCTGACCAGGGGCAGCAGGTTGTCCTCCGGTTCCTGCGGTTTGGTACATGTAGGCATTCACCATGTTTGGATCTGTATAAAAGAGCACAAAGTCTCTATTTACAATCATTCAAAACACGGATGAATCCAATGCACAGATAGCCAACCCTTACGTATAATGATGCACAAGATAAATAAATGTTTTTATTTCTGGAGGTGAAATCTTACCTGTAGCAGAAACGGGCATGGCCTGGTAGGGGCCTGCTCCAGTCTGCCCAGGCTGGTTCATGTATACACCATGCATAGGAGAACCCTCTACTGAGCCTGCAGGGCTGAAAGTGCCTGGGTAACTGGGGGGACCAGCAGGTGGATACACCACACCTCCTGCGACATTGGGTGGCAGCGACTGCATCTGCATCATCCAACCAAACCATGAACATCAATAAACATTACAAAAATTAACAGAGCAGATCAAATGCACACATTTCTGACATTTAAATGTGCATAAATACTAGGGCTGTAACGGTACATGTATTCGTACCGAACCGTCACGGTAAATGGGTCACGGTTCGGTAAATGTTGTCTTTCGGAGAATATACGGTACGACGGAGAAGATGTGATTGAAGTAATACAGAATCACAGAGGGACCAAAAAGCGCAAGTAAATCATAACTAACTGGGTCGTAGTATGGTGCAATAGTGCCACCTACTGGCATAACACTTTTGCTTATATTTTCATGTATGTGGAAGGCAGCAGGAGTGTGTGTTTACTGGTTAATATACTGCCGTTTACTTAAAATAAATGAAAACAAACCAAGCCTCATTCTTTAGACCTTTTTTTTGCTCAACTTTGCTGTATCGTGAACCGTACCAAACCGTGACCCCAAAACCGTGACGTCTGTGTACTGTTACACCCCTAATAAATTCATCTTTTGATAAGGAGGACTCTACATTTAACTTTTTTTTTTTTTTTACAGGAAGATTTTTGGGCCATCTTACTGTAAAGATCTGCTTCCTTTCTTCAAAGAATATAACTGAACTAATTATGAGTCAGATTACTCCACCATGACTTGTACAGTACAAAATTGTGCAAGGCTAGTTCTAGGGTTTTATTTAGACAGTTTCTTCAAACAGAAAAGTAGATCTTGTGTATTACACGGACAGTTATCTCGACAATTACATAATGTTTATCTGCATTCACTGTGCATAGCTGACCTGAGCATAAGGCAGGGAAAAAGCAGGCATTTGGGCACGCATCTGAATGGTGTGTTTCTGTTGCTCCAGACGCAGCTGCCGCTCTTTCTCCTGCTCCTGCAGACGCTGAATAGCCAGTTGCCTTTGCATCTCCAGGTACTCCTATAACAACATGCCAGCAATCACATTACACATTTTACTACAATAATTCCATTGTGCACAGCATCTAAGCTGAAATGTGCAGACTTTACCTGTTTCTTCTGCCTCATAATCTCGAGTTTCTGAGCTAGCTGGATCTGCCGCTGTCTCTCAGCCTCCTCAGCAGCTCGCCTCAGCTTCTCCCGGTGCTCATCCCTGAGAGCATTCAGAGCGGCCCGAGCATCACGCACCTGCGCCAGTTTATCCTGCAGCCCCTCATAATACACTACACAAGAGAGATCAACAAACTCACCATGACTAGCTGAAGCATTTCTCTGAATCGAACAATACCAGACTATTCACGGGATGTTTAGTGAAGGACACAACAGCTTGCTGTAAATTAATTTAATAAAAGATCCTCTCATTGTCTCTCAACAAACTCATGACCACTCAAAAGAAAAGTTCTAGGAGCTCTGACTTACGTCTCTTTTCATCAAGCTGGTTGAGAACCTCTAGCAGTTGTGGGTGCATGTTGTTGATGGACTGGAAGAGAGAAAGCACTGCACTGTCGTTGGTGATGCTACGCCCACGCATGTGGTTGCTCTTCATGCGGTTCAGGAAGGTCGTGACAGCATTCTGGAGTGCTTTGAGGAACTGCTCATGGTTCTCTTCCGATTCTCCATTCTGGTACTGCTGCTGGAGAAACATGCCAGAGAGTAATTTAAACCATGCACTTTGTGATGCAGTCTGTCAACCCTCTGTTTAATTCCATTTTGAACAAATTATAGAGAAGACAGGTTAACATGAAAAATGTGGATATAAGAGGTCTCTTGAAACAGGCTTTCTGAATTTTTATTTCGATTTTAAATATGGTACCTCCACTATGTTTACGGGCTGGACTGGTGTAAGGCTTTCCACTGGCTGGCTAATTGGCAGAGGCTCAGACAATGGTACTGGAGCTGGAGCAGAGGGGGTAGGACTCTTGCGCACTTCTTCCTGCTTTTTCTCCCAGTAAGTCCTGTTCAGGTAGCGAGCCAGCTGAAAAGAAAAGGCACAGTTGAAAAAAAGCTCCCTGCATATTGCTATTGACGAACAGATACTGAATGAGGAAAAAATGCTTTACCTCAGGATCATCTTCAGCAGAGGGAGCTGATGAGTTCTAAAGAGCATAAAGGGCAGATTAGTTCACACTGACTGCTGTATATCCTTGTTTAGGCTTATTCATATAGACTTTATCAAATACCACCCATTCCACATGTGACACATTATATACTTTTTGATTTTTTTAATAATAGCTACAGTGCCTGTGGCAGTGCTACAGTTTGGCAAAATGCAGTTTTACCTTTTGCTATGATGTTTATGAAGTGCTTTACATTTCTGAACAAAGTCTTACCACGGGAGAGGAGTAGAGGGTGTTGACAGGTGGGGCAGAGGAGGTCACTGGGGTGGGATCAGTCTTGGGGTACACGGAGAAAGAATTCTTCTGCCTCTGTGTACATACAGGAGAATAACCACCTTTAGTTGCTGAATTTTCTCTATAAAATCATTCCACGGTCACGCTGCATGCATGTTAAAGAGAAAAAAATGATTATTTCTCTAACCATCCTTTCTTTTTCTTCAGCCTCACTCTGAGATAGAGCAATGGCCAGCTGCAGTTCCTCTTCCTCCTGCAAGGCTGTCTCGTCTCTCTTGGGGGGCATCTGGGGAAGCAGAGGTCCAGATGTGCTCAGCAGGGGCAAGACACAACCATACACAAAGGAGGAGGGAGAGCAAGACAAACATCTTCTACATTCTATAAACCAGGGGTCCCTAATGGCACTACAGCACAGTCTTGATTTCCCTCACACCTCATCAGTAAACAAGTAAAAATACAACATGCCTGATTTTTACTAGTTTTTGCTCCATTTCAGCACTTACAACGATCCTATGATGCTTACACTGTCCTGAATCTAGAGTGTTGTCTCAAATTGGATGTCGCATTTAATAAAAGCTGCCCAATGAATTTAATGTAATCCTCATGGACATCACCAGGACAAGCAGCGTGGGGAAACAGTGTATTAGTGTTTGCCATGTAGTATATCAGCACCAGTCAATCAAAGTGAGGGGCAGGATTGTTGTAATGAGCATAAACAGGGCACAGTCAAAAATGTGGGCAATACCTGAGATTGCTGAGCCAGAGGGCTCGTAAGGTACTCTGGGGGCAACTCAGCCTGCACACTCCCTGTGCTCTTCCCTTCAGCTTTCCTAGGAGGGGGAGAGAGGGAGGGGTGGCTGGTAAGGAGGAGGGATCAGGAGACACACACAAGGAGGTAAATCTCTATAGAACAGCAAAAGCTTTGAACACATGTATAGTCACAAACAACATAAAACATGATGCACAGAGAATGATCAGAAGACAGATCCAGCCCTGCTGCATTTACAGTCTCAGCTCACAATAGGGTTTATAATTTGCCAGTGAGCTGTAATAGGCCAGGCCAAGTACATCATTAAACACTGCAGTAAACCTGGATTTGAACAGCTCTGAAATGGACGAATCATATCTTGCACCATAACATGATCACAGAATGCTTTTTCAATGTTACATTTAGTTCTAACCAATTTTAATAAGAATACAATATGATTTCATTCTATTTAATGCAACCTAATCCCAAACAAAAGAACGGTGTATTGTTTTTGTTTATTCCAGTTATACTGGTGCACATTGGTAGCAGGGAGATTTACAGCCTCAGCATTAACTGAAGAGGCCGTTTCATCAATAAGCTTTTAAGGAGTCAGACAGCGGCATCCTTTGGTCAATAACAAAAGCGTCGTTGTGTGAGGTTTTACTCCTCTCTTTAACTTACTTGTTGAGGAGCTCAAAGCAGGGTTCACACACTCGCACTTCCTTCTCAATGCCAAACTTGGGAATAGTGGAGTACTTGGATGAGCACTTGCCACAGAAGATCTGTCCACAAGCCCTGCAGTGATGCTAGGGCAGGGAAAGAAAACACAGGTCAACAGACAACAAGACAGTGCAGGACATCAAGCAAATTCAAGTAATCAGGATCAAAAGTAGAAGCCAATGTGAAATGGGAAATATGGGAAATAATAAAGGCTTGTGAAGCCAACCTTTCGAGTCATCACTCCAAACTGAACTCTGCATCGGTGGCATTCCTCTGCATCCACCCAATCAGGTGCCTATAGGATATATACACACAGTATAATCTACCCTTTTAATACACATCACAGAATGTGAGGAACTATTAAAACCCTTAAGGCATCACTGACCCTCTCTGCAGCAAACATGGCATCACTCTCCTTAAATTCAGGGAAAACATGACCTGATGAAGACATAAGAGACGTCAATAACAAACACACATCACAAAACCAAACTGTTTGATTACTGTTTGTTCCAGCTACTGGAAACTGCAAATCTCCCTACTTGTGGGACTAATAAAAGTTTATCTTCTCTTACACCAAACTGTAGCTTACCTTCCACCTTCATGATCTGGTAGGTATCTTGGACCACTTTGTACTTGGGCTCGTTGCGGAAAGCATGGGCCCACGCCTGGATCAAGTATAGGATCTTGTTCCTGACGTTTGGTTCCGTTTGCTTCTGGGCGTAAATGAACAGTATTAACATCCCAACTTCACATCAAAGCAGAGTGAGCACTTTAAAACTTCTACAAAGCTTAAGGTGCAGACGAATGTAAACAGCACAGATCAATTTGACATAAGGTTGGCACTAAAACTCATACCAAATCATTTCAAATTCAAACTTCAAAGTTACAAACTTACATTTTATATCAAAACAATAAGCCAGCTTTTTTTAAATTACCTTGTTTTAACTTAGTTTCTTCAGCTGCTACATTTCTTACAAGCCACAATGCTAAACACAGAACAACCTGCCGTCTATCATTTCGAGACTTGCTGGAACTCCCCATAACAGCAAGGGCATGTGACACAGTGACACAATCAGGAAGTAAAGTGCAGTATGACTCATCGGAATATGACCCACTTGGAAAGAAGAATGGGATCACAAAGCCAGCCAAACCAATGGCAACTCTTTCCTGAACAGATAACTTAGGGACCCACAGACAATAAAAAGGTTTGGATGAAATGCCACCTTAAGGAGATCCTTCAGCTCTTCCATGGTCTGCTTGCTAGCCACCTCATCATGAACAGTCTGGCCACAGTTCTTCACTACTGACTCAAGCACCTGTTAAGAAGTAAAAGCCTAACTTAGAACCAAGACTCACACCAGGATTATATTTTATTCTCTAACCAGAGGCTGAATGGTCTCACAGGTAAAGTAGGACACATGATAATCCAGGTCAATAGCATTCAAGTATCAAAGTCCAAAGCATTGTTTCATATCACAGACAGTTACTCTGAACGAACAAAACAACAGCCCTTACCTCAAGAGCATAGAGGGCCACATGGGGGTTTTTGTCAACAAGTTTCTTCTTAATGGCACCAATTGCATACTTAGCCCTGAAATTGGGAGCAAGTACAAAAATTCAGAAAAAAATATGTATACCCTGAATAAATAAATCAATTCTGACGGTTTACACTCTTTTCCAGGACCTTCGCGATATTTTCCCCACCCTATACATTAGAGGGGCAACGGATCACTGTTGATCGGGGATCCGAACCGATCCCTCTCCACGGTTCGGCACGCATGTGATCCGAAGATCCGAAAGAAAAATAAAAGCTCCAGAGACGCGCGCTCC
>JBBPDB010000108.1:8144723-8172387 GCA_037974465.1 Brachypetersius altus
ATCGTTCATTAATCGTAATCGAGTTAAAATGTTCAATTAATCGAGATTTTGATTTTAGGCTAAATCGCCCAGCCCTAGGTCAAGATTAGTTTCAACATCAAGCACATTTTGTACCCTGCTATCTGCACAGTGCTTTTCAAGCCATAAAAGAACTGAAAATCTCACAGATTGCATATAAGGTGGGTCACCATAGTGGCAGGATCCTGTTTCCGGAGACAAGTGTCCTGAACCCTGGGTTGTGAGGGTCTGGCAGGGTGAAGTGAGAGGGGTGGGGCAGGATGATTGGCAGCTGACCTATCTTGCAGAGCTTGTTTCTGAGAACTGAGAGCCCGTTACATTTAATCAGTGTGGCTGGGCTGGTAATGAATTTTGATTACGTCTCTAAACGGAGGCAGCATGTGTGCGCGTGTATGTGTGGGGGGGTGTGGTCAGGTTAGAAAAGAGAGAGAGAGAGGGTGAAATATTAATCTCTTCCCAGATGATGCATGAAACCCTAGTATGTAATTTCCCTCACTTGCCTTGTCTGCCACCAGATTGTTAGCACTTCATCATTAGCGAGGGAACTTTTTGCATCTCCATTCATCTTTCTGTAAGGGCATGCACTTTGATTAATGCTGATCTTGATTCATTAGTTTATCATCCTTGTGCTTTTAAGTGATCATTGCATATTCATCATCTGGCAGCAGAAAGCATGCAAGGGCCAAGAAAGAGAGAAAGGAAACACAGGCCTACCTATAGCAATGACAAGGATGGGGAATGGAGAGGTCGAGAGGGGGCTGCGAAGTCACTAATAACTCAGTGTGTCTCCAGTCTGTCCCCCCCAAACTCAATGAGACGCAATTGTCTCCTCTTGTCGGCAAACACCCACCCATTAAAATGCCATCACTTTCATTTATAAAACGCAAAAAGAGCTGAAAATGCACAAAACGCTCCTTTTGATTAAGAGCAGTTGGCTATGCAGGGACTCTGTGCACACTAAAAAGCCTGCAGAGAGCAAATGATAGATAGATAGTTCATTGTGCAAATATGGATGGCTCCTTGTGCAAATGGCCACAGATTCTCCAGAAAGCCACGTACAAACAGGATGCACATTAAAAATGCACACAGGAATCTGTGATGCAACTGGGTTTTTTTTTTTTTAAACGCAAGGCCACAAAACAGGAATATTAGGAGACGTTCAAATTTCTATTGAAACATAATATACAGGAGCAGTCCTTTATATTTTCCAGTTCTCCATTCTCCTCTTTCAGCTGACCTTTTCTTCAGGTATATCTTGATGCAAGCTTGTGGCCTTCAGTCATGATTATCACTGTACCGAAGAGCTTTTCATGTTGCGAGAACAATTTGCAGCTCATTCTGCCTGAGTCTGCAGACCTGGAGAGGAGTCATATGTCTTATCAATATTGGAACCCATCATTAAAGAGGGATTTTCAGCACAGAGCTGAGGCCAGGTGAAAAAGCTTAAGGGGAAAAATGATGGAGTACCATTTACTCTGACAAGGATGAAGGATCACCTACCTGCACACTCTGGCAAAACTATGATACTTCTATACACTGAGTATACAGAAGTATTATAAATAGGTGAATTTATCAAGAAATAAAATTGATTTATTACAATACATTAGAACATTTTTTTTCATAAATGCATAGTGTATAATGTATGGTGTATAAAGTATAATGTATTGTATAGTGAAATTCAAATGAAAAATCACTTGAAAACCTAAATGGAAAAAATAAACGTGAGATGCTAAGAAGTCTTATGTAATCACCTGATCACTTTGGAAGTAAATCTATGTACATCTTCATGCCAATGGACTTTAAGACAATGCAGTATTTGCTTCTTCTAGCTCTTCCTGGCAAAAGGTCAGTAAATATGAATAAGTCCTGGGGCAATCCCCGCACAGATTTTGGAATGACTGCTTTCAAGTTGAGGAGGTAGCAGGTATTGCCATTAATGTCATTTTGGGTAGTATGTACTGTATATATGTATATAAAGTCAACACTACATGGGTTTATAACATTCAATAAAGCAAAGTTGATCAGAATGTTAAAAATGCCAGGCTTGTGTGTTTGTAAACTACTCTTTGGCTTATTGTGGTGTTAGTTTTGAGTTGCTTTGTAGTTTATTGCAGCTTTTTGTTGCTGTAGTTTATCAGCTTGGTTTTGTGCTCCGCATACATGCATTCCCAGGTCTTTTTATTAGGAATTTAAGCCACCAGCTGCTGGAGTGGCCAGAAATAAATGTATGTTACATCCTAGCCACAGAAACCAGAGTCAAGAAGTATTAACTCTACTGCAATGAACAAAGAAAGTATTAAAGAAAATGTACTTAATTCATCAGTGTCTGAATTAGTTGAAAGCATAGCAATGTTATCAAGCGTACAATTCAAATTCACCACAAAAGAAAAACTTTTAATTCAATTTCATTCACTTAAAGCTCACGCCGTAGCAACTAAACAGCCTATGCCAGCAGAAAGGAGTGACTAAAATTCACACAAATACTTCTGGGCACCATAATTGTTCCTATCTTTGCTAAAAAATCTATATTTATTTGTGTTCTATGCAAATGTATTTGTTTGTAGTCATATTTTGTTCTCTAAACATGTGTTGTATTTTTTAAATGTATATGTGTGTGTTGTAAAGTACAAATCCAAGTATAATTATGAAACTATACAACCACCCTGAAACTCCACTACCGAGGACTGATTTAAGACAGGATTCAATTGTAGGCGTATAATTAGAAAAATAAAATCTCTGGCACTCAATGAAGAGAAATCTCAATCAACCCTTAACAGAAAGGAAGAAGCTTCAAAATTTAATAACCAGACACTCACTTAAATTAATTAAATTAATTGACTGATGATGTCTTCAAATAATTAACCAAGAGTCTTATAAATGTCCATTATTATATCCAAGTGGATCACAATCCCCTCTTCCTAAGAAATACAGCAAGAAATGGATGGGTGCCTTAATTTCTCCAAACTCTTCAAATAACACATGATGAAAACCTATAGAACTGCAAATCAACATATACTTCAGCTTGAACTTTTTGTCTCACCCAGTGAATTAATATTTTTCGTTGTCTTTGATGGAGTCAGTTCTCTGGTTGCTTTGCTATTGCTCAGTCCCCATCAGCCAGGGCTGAATGGACTTTAATTGATCTCTACGGATCTGCAAAACAGACCCTTCCCCCCATTCAAGCACAGAATGATTTCAGTCTTGATTTCACTGTGGGTTTTACTTTTAAAAACTTTCTTCTAAAAAATCCAGGCAAACAATTGTGTGGTTCTTCAGAAGCCCTTTTTGGCATCAGGAAACCTTGCAGAGAGTTTTGGCTAAGATCAGAAACAAATTGTTTCTTTTGATGACACTAAAAGGTTTTGTATATTCCAAATCTAATATATTAATTTACCATCATCGAGGACTTAGGCTGAGAGGTTCATTTATTGAGTTGTGCTCTGCATGTCAAACTCATTAAGGAGGATTTCTTTCTTCAACTGGTTGAACTAGTATAGTGCACAAGACAGCAGACTAGGGATTTTCCCCTCGGGGAACCCACACCAACAATATAAGCCCTTTGGGCAAGTTTCCTAACATTACATTATGTAAACGATTCAACTGTGGGTCATTCTGGAGTGTTGGCCGAATGTACAACTCAAGAACAGAAGCCATATTATCTGAAGGTTTTTCATTCAGGGTCTTTATAACATACGATAAGCTCATTATAATTACACTGACATAAGGGACTAAAGTAATAAACTATTTGTAACACTGTAACATTATTTCCAAGCTATTAAACTAGCTGAGTTAGTATTTTAGTTGAGACCCAGTTAAAACCTTCTGTCAGATATATATATATATTTATGAGTTAAATGTAATTTGAATATTGGTTTCACACATATTTCTCCCAAAACTTTAAGCCAGCTGAAAGTTTGTGCCCAATAGTAGGCTTTAATTATAAGACCAATAAATAAGTAACTGTCACAGGCGTCGCGGCGGTTGCCACGACGCCGTGATTTACCCGAGTGTTCACAGCAACGAGGCAGGCAGGCATCCATGACTGTGTTTACTTTTATTTTAAACAAAATAGAAAACAAAAACCTGGCTCGATGGCCGATACATGAAAACAGAGCAGTCAGCCTAAACGAGGCGATGGACCGATAACCGAGGTCCACATGAACTGGAATTTAAATACTAAACAGACACAGAAAACCAATCACAGAACATAATCACTTTAACTAAACACAGGACAGCTGAAAACGAGAAACAAGTCACAAACATGCATAGAATACAAAATAAGAGTCCTCAAAACTAAATCAAAACAGTGGCCGAGCCGTGACAGTAACTTCAGCCCCCTTATGTCAATACTGTGTCATACTGTTAATCCTATGTCATCCTGCAAATAATGGCACAACGTGTGTTTCCAAAATTATTGTTATGACCGCTATTTTTTTATGTTTGCAGACCCAGAACCTGTCGAAGCCGTATTTTATCACTTTATAGAATTTAAACTTGAAGTTAAACATGATAAGCCTCACAGTTGTCATTCACTTTTCAAACTTATATCACATTTTTCAGTAACTAGGGCATACTGTAAATTATTTGGCAACTATTTTAACTATTTGAAACCAATACGCAAGTTATACTGAGGGATTGAAATGTGGACTCAGTAGTTAAAAACAGCATAAACAGTTTGGCATGAAACGATTCAGGCGCTACCTGGGATAGAAGGTACTTCTTGTGAAGGCAGCCTGCGTAACAGAAGTTGATATACAAGTGACGTGAGTACAAAGCGGCCATGACACCAGGGCTGTACATCCTCCTCCAGTGTCTGAGAGTCGGCTCCGCTTCCTCCGTTCCACATGGGAACACATGCGGCAAGCAGGAACTTAATGGGAAATTCAAATTCCCATCTTTTTTTGCGTACACCATAACATAGTGTCACTTCAGCAACAGAATTACAGACAGAACCTGATAACACAGGGTTTGAACCCTGGACGAAGGCAACAGGGAAAAAAAAATCCTCACTCCTGTGGATTCGTTGTGGCCTGAAGAGCAAGGCGTATCAGTCCCAGGCCAAGCAGACATGGACTTACAGCCCCAGCAAACTTAATGAGCACTCAGTCCCACTTAACACCAAGTGCGACCAGATAGGCCTCCTAATATCCTTCCTGCTAGTCAGGAGTCCGTCCCATAATGCTGTCATTTCATTTTCGTAATCCTAGCTATTACTATAAGGTTTAACGGGGCCGGTTGAGAGGTTACCAGTGTAAAGGTACGGTCGTCCTGAATCTTTATCCCTATATACAGTATTAGCTGGGATATTATGAGTCATATTCTAGTGTCTCATTGGCTTCTGTGATTCTCACGTAAATGCCCTACAACATACAAAAACGCTTCAGTTCATACGTTTCTGCATTTTCCTCATTGCAGAGCCATAAAATTTGGACATTGTTAGCAGATTATGCATGATATATGTGTGGTATTACTGAATCAAAAGGTATACAGAACAGGACAGTGGGGCATAAATTGCGCATTAACAATACAAAACAGTTCATTTTTCAGTTCAGGTCATTATCTACGGAGATTATTTAGCACTATCAAAAGCCTCTGTCTTATAAAACCTGTGTAAGGTTCAAAGCAACGGCTTTGATTTTTGCCAAAACAGCCACCCTCTCTCTCTTTCTCTTTTACTCTCTCTCTCTCCTGGATGTCTCCATACATAAATAAATTCTGATGATGTGATGAGAAGATGCATCTATGAGCCTTAAAGAATCTCATTTGATCTTTTCTTTTCTTTTCTTTTTAGAAATCTGTGGTTTATTTAAATCTATGATTGACAGAAGGTTGAATAAAATACCCCCCATAATCTCTGTGTTTTTTTTCTGGCCATGACACACGCAAACGCCCAAACAGAGGATGCGCCCCCTCTCCCTCTCTTTCTGATTCTTTCTCTCTCTCTCTCCATCTCTCCCCTCTTCTTCAGCTCTCCTCTAATGCACCCTAATCCCAGCTGAAGACAGACGTGCACAGTGTGCGTGTGCGCGCTTGTGTGTGTGTGTGTGTGTGTGTGTGTGTGTGTGTGTAAGGAATATCTCTTTGCTTTTTCTGCCTCAGTTCATTATTTTTCTTTCTTGTCACTTAGTGTGATAGGTTGGACAGAGGCGCGCAGATGAGTACTGAAGACACAGTCACAGGGCCTTAATCTAGTCTTTAATGCGTGACTTCAGAGATGTCATTTATCTTGTGACTGCAGCAGGCGTCCACAAAACTTTATCTCTAATAATATATTGATGGATTAAAGGGGTCAGGCTGGAGACCAGGCAAGAAAAATTGCTTATTGACATCAAAATACAGTGCCCCCAAAAACCTGATAAACATAGGGGACAGGAGAGTGGGAAGTGGGCGAGAGAGACAGACAGAGAGAAAGAGAGAGAGAGAAGGAGAGAGAGGGAAAAAGAGGCAGTGACAGAGGGAAGAGAGAGATGAGAGAAGGGGAGGCATTGTGACTGTTTGTGCCCGGTGATTTTCCTCCATCAGAGAAGCCTCCGGTGGTCCAGGCCCTTGGCGTGATAAAACCGCCCGCGGCTATACGCTCTCGAGATGCTAGCCGCACACACGCATGCAAAAAACGCGGACACTGCTGCTCCAATAGCTGCCGGGGGAAAAGCTGTCTACTGCAGGACTCCTCCACATTTATCTCAGAGCTACCGTTCCTGCACACACACGCCGGCACACATATACACCTTATTAGGCACTCTTAAGTAGAGTGAGAGGACTAGGGCACTTGTGTTGGGGCTAACAAGACAGGGGGAGTGTAAAAAGAGCCTGCCTTGGGAACATTCACATACTTTTCCCCTTCCACTGTGCCTACAGTAAATAAATCATATTAAGAGAAAATCATTTTAACCCTTCCCAGGGTAATATAATTCAAATGTGGCTTCCTGATGATGTGTTATGGAGGCTATCCAAGCTTGAGTCAAGTTTGCCCATTGTGTAAAGAATTGTGTGTGTGTGTGTGTGTATGTGTGTGTTGTTGGGGGGGTTGATAAATTCAGTTTTCTTCTCATCAGAAATATTCAATACAAGTACTTGACATGGAATCCACTTCTCTACAGGTAATATGGCCTCTCACGAAGGCTTTTAATAAAGCTTTACTTTTGGGTGCACTTTTTGTGGCAGAGCAGTTATTACGAAGATTCGCATTTTCTCCAGATCACTTCTGATAAATCAGTGCTTAAAGCCGCAAAGGAATCCAAAAGTGCCTTTCCCCGTTCAGCTTTCGCCAAGTCCTCGCGTGAAAAATACGTCTGAGCACTGTGGAAAGCACCTCCAATCCCAAATAGTGTCAATCCAAGCCCGTTCACTCCCTCACACACACACACATACACACTCTCCACAAGTCCACTAAAATTAATACACTTTTACCATTACAAGATAAAGCTGGGGACATATTACACCAGGCATATCTGCAAGCCTGTAATACTACAGAGTCAGCATTCAATAAAAGACATTTGCAACCGTGCGTTTCTCACGACAACGGCGGCGAAAGATTTAAAAGCTGCTAAATTAGGTGCGGCTTGTCGAGCGAAAGGTGCCGGGTAAGCAGCCCCACTCTTACTTAAAATGACAGAGTTGTTTATGAGGGGGGTGCCTCCCTCTCGCCCAACCGATGCGCCGGAGGGACAGTTTATGATGTGCTCACAGGGTTATTTAGGCTCAAACAGTGTGCATAATGTTGCCCAACAATCAGCAGCCATAACTCAAATGGGGCCTGAACAGACCAGACACTACATACAGCCCAGCAGGCCACCATGAGCACTACTGATTGCTTTTTGTTTGTTTGTTTTTTGTAAAAAAAAATTCCTATCAAACTTTTAAACATGTCTATATAATACTTTACCTATTTATTTATTATTTTAAGACATCTGAGCCGGCCACGTAATCACAATCACCTATTTGGAAGAATAGGATAGGTGAGGATTTGGGCAGGAGGGGGCAGGGGGAAATGCTTGACGAAATGTTTGACGATTCTCCCAGAGTGTGAGAACACAGATGCATGCGCAATAACCTTTTCTCGCATTATTGCTGCACTTTTTTATGACCCAGGACAAGTACCAATGGAGCCATTAAAAATGTAATCCTGCTCTGTGTACATAAAACGCATCAACCATTATACTACAGCTGTCCATGGCCGACGTGAATGTCAGGCAAAAAATGGCAGAGGAGGGAAGAAGGGAGAAAAAAGTGGTTTTTTCCATGCTTTAAAAGCAGAAGTAGGAAAACAAATCCTCCAGCCATGCATCACCAATCAATCTCTCTCTGTCTCAATCCTATCTTAAAGCTAGCTGTAATAAAAGGGTTCTATGCAGTAAAAAAATCTCTGCATGGGTGTTTTAGGGCTTCATCACCCCCCTACTTCAGATTCCTTCATCATCATCTATATTTATACATAAAATTCAGATTTGCAGTTTTGCAAGTTGCAATCAAATATTACACAGAAGCATGCATTCTGCATGAAATCATCACCTGAAGATGTTTTTTCAAGGCTAGTACCACTCCAAAAGGACGTGGTCATTAGACCTTGTAAAAGCCCTCACTTGGGTCAACTTTCAAAGCTGGATTCTCATTTAAGACTCTTCATGGCAAGGTTGATTAAATCAGAACAGCAGCCTGTCACCTGAAGGACAGCGGCTGCTCATAATCACCCAACTGATCCTGCGGGTCAAAAAGGCGCGGGATCATAAACCTGGGTTACGATCATGTTTGTGACCATCTAAAACCAGACGCTGTAAACATATCAACAATAGTGGTAAAAAAACACACACACACATCATAACTACTGATGGATGACGGATCTGAACAGCAGCATCAACACTGCTGTCCATGGCCAGTCCTTCAATTTAAAGCATGTCCTTCCCCCACCCCATCTTGATGGGCACTTTATCTGTAAGAGAATAAATGGAACCAAAGCGAAAGAATAATACTAACAAAATGGGCCTGGACGTCCACCAGGGAGCAATAAAAAGGAGAGCAATTTCGACAATAAATAATTCCCCTCTTTACTTTGTTGGCAGACCCAAACACAGTGTGCCTGGGCCATTGGGGTTGACACACTGTAATCTAGCTTTGGGCGTGGGTATATTAATACCATTTCCATATTCAGCGCCCTACCCCCGTACTCCGGGCCCCCTTGCCCCCTTCGGAGTTGCGCAGGCCGCTTCTAGGCCTGGGAAATACCCCAGAGTCCTGCAGCCAGCGCTGCGTAATTCCAACACAGCTCATTATTTAGCATGTCACTGCTATTTTACATGTTAAAGCACCTCCATTGCCATCTAATTTATTGCAGGAATATCAAATGGGCCAACATGGAATGGGGTCACCTGCGTCTGTGTGGCACAGGAAATAAATATATATACAGTCAGTCAAGTCAAGGTGAAAACTTGTGTCAGCAAGATGGCTGTTTTTTTTTTTTTTGTCCAAAGCGTGTTTTTCTTTCAACTGAAAAAACAGGGAAACAATAGTACAAAAACAGATCACACAGGGAAAACATGAGGCTGTTTGCATTTTACTCTTTAGTTTCATTTCACTTTGTTTCCATAAAGTCAAATTCAGGTTATATCGTTCTTCTGTTTCTCCCCACAGCCCCCTACCCACCCTTCTTTTTGGATGCAAAAAAAGGGCAGCAACTTTGAGAAGGCTGAGCAGGCTTTGATGAGATTCGGCAGTAATTATATTTTCCCGACAGTAACAATAGGAACAACAACAGCAGCAGGGCTAATCCGTCAGCGAGAAGGCCCACTTCTGCTTCCTGCTGACAATGATTAGCTCTAATCTACGCTGCTACGCTGTTCGCCGGAGAAATGCACTTCTAAACACCACTGTGTCTGTGTTTTGTTTCTTCCCCCTTCTTCTCTCTTTCTCTCTCACTCTCCCTCTTTCTTTGTGTGCTCGTGCTGAGGGCGAATCAATAGAAGCTAGAGTATAGAAGTGCTCTGCCATGACTGGTCAGCACAATTCAAGATACATTGTGTTAATAGATGGCTTGTTCATCAATATGCAGTCCAATTCAAATCTGTTCCCTATTAATCACTTTCAAGAGGAGACTGTACAGTATCCTGATTACAGACACAAGTTGAGTTAGCAAAAGAAAAGTCTCATTAAGGAGGCCCCTTTAGTACAACCTTTCAGTGATGAAAACAAGAAGAATGAAACCTGTCCAATAGGACTGACTCCATCCATTTCAGACCATGATGAATGCACATTATTGGATGCATTTAAACTGCACCACTTCTTCAGTTCTTGATTCAAATAATTCGGTACCTGTGCGTTATCTTACAGAAACTACTAAGCAAATTATGTAGTAATGAAAGTAAGTTGAAGTGTGGACCCACACACAAACCCTTGTAGTTTAAAGTCTTAAACAAGTATGAAGTTGCACAACACTTACCCATTATCTGATATTACCTTTCTGGACAAATTCAAAACAGTCATAAAACTTCACATGATCATGTTTCACCAATCACCAGTGACTTAAAAGGCAGGCTAAAGCCCACCACATATCAGCCTACAAGCGTATTATTAAAAATGCTATCGCTGTCTATTCGGCCAGCCTAAGACCACAGCTGCCCAAGAACCCAGTTGCAGGTCAGATGTCAGGGCTGTGGAGGGAAGGCCACCGCTAAGCCCAATGAATGCTGGGAAAAGAAAAAAAGCAACGTTTTTGTGCCTTAAACATCTTGCTTACAGCAGCAAGGTCTGATCCTGGCATTATGTGCGAATACATTGGTCGGCCTGGACCCCCCTTTACAGTCACACACACTCACACAAATACACACACACACACACACACACACACACACACACACACATCAGTACTTGTGCCCCCACCCCTACCTCTCCTCCATTCTGCGCCCGCCTCCCTCATCCTCTACAGAAGTAAATTATCAAAACTGTGTTTGAAAGTGAATGAAGGGTGACTCTCTCTCTCTCCCTTTCTTTCTCTCTCACTCTCTCTCTCTCTTTCACTCCCTTGCTCGCTCTCTCTCTCTTCCCTTTCCCGCTTTGACATCTCAGTTTTTTTTTCGTTTTTTTTTTCCTTACTTGCCACCGTTTCTGGGCTAGGTGATAACTGCCGGTAATAGGATTAACATTGATTTCTTTTTGCAAGAACAGAGATGTGCCGGTTCCAGCTATTTATTGAACTGCCAGCTTTGAACTATCAAAACTGACTGGCGGAAAAGACCTAATGCAGCATTTTAAAGAGAAGAAAAGCCTCTGTGCATTTCTTTCTCTTTTTTTGTTATTCCTCCCTTCTTCTCTCTCCCTCTCTCTCTCTCCCCCACTCTCTCTTCCTCTCTGTCTCTTTCTCTCTCTCTCTCTCCCTTTCTTTTTTTGTCACCGCAGGATAAAAGAGAGGGAAAAAAACAGGCTCCTCTGTTCTAAGCCTTGGTAATGACTTTATTTATTCACATTGTTTTCCTCACCTTGCAAGCTTAATATAGTTCTGATTGGATCTTATTGTATTCTGACTTTTCTCTTGCCTTGAAATGTGAGACTCATGGAGACTTTAACACCCACCCACCCCCCCCCAACCTCATCCTTCAATCCATCTTTTCTTTTTGTATGTGTTGGATTTGTGAGCGAACCCCTGGTGTGAGGAGTGGGAAGAAGCAGTGAATCATTTGACCACAGACTTGCTCTCACACAGCTGAAATGGCACAAGCTATTAGAGTCACAAGCACACTTTCATTGGGCTGAATTTGAGTGGCGGAAGTTGTAAACGTGTAAACGTGCAGACCAAGATAAAATGTGTTGTTGGACAGTGTGCAGATATTCATTGTACTGTTTACACATCATCACATTAATATTTCATGTCAAAACATTCAGTAGTACAGTACCTAGAAAGATTATTTGGGTATATGTCTTATCTTAATGAATGTCAGTGCAATGTATGTAACAATATGCAAATACATAAAAATGTGGAAACGTTTTTTTCTGGAAATGTTTTCATTTGCAACAGTGCCGTATCTCTTCACTTTTGAGATAACCCCTTGCATGATCTGCTATTACTGGTTTAGTCGTGATTTAACAGCACTTTGCAAGAAAAAGTAAACCTGTGTTTCCGTTTGTTCCCTCTGATTACACATAAATGATACAACGGCAAAATTGATTTTTTTTTTTGTTTGTGTTTTTGTTGCATTTGTCTTTTTATCTGTGTGGCTTGTTCTTGCTGCTAAAAGGTCTTTTCTTCCGCCTTCAGATCTGCCACTAATTGCTTGTGAGTGAATCTATTGATTATTGCTACCAATCAATTGGACACACTAATTACAATTGGGGCAACGGCGAGGACTAATTGGAGGCTAATTGATAGGCATTTTGTTGTGTTTGCCAGTTCTTTCATTAATTCTCACATTCTTTGCAATTCATCTCCACATTAATGTCACTGTAGCCAGTTTATCCTGAATAAACACAATAATAAAAGTTAACAGCAAGAAATGACAACTGTAGGCTGAACTGTATTTTAGGGCATAAATGTTTGCATTTAAACAAACATTTAGGTTTAAACTAAACTTATGCAATGGGGGCATGGAGGGTTGTGTTTTAGCATTTTAGCAACTTGCACTCTGTCCTTTCCATCCCTTTCTAGTTTGACTCTCAGTAAAGGTCTGCAGCCATCAAGCCAAGCCAAATGAGACACCACTGTCACTTACAATACGCTTCTACACACTCATGCGCGCACACACATCCTCCCATTCACAAGCATACACACACACACACACACACATCATACAGCACTAAATGTCCCTTGGCAAAACACAACACAAGCTGTGAGAGGAGACAGCAGAGGGGAGGGAGGAGAGAGAGAGAGAGAGAGAGAGAGAGAGAGAGAGAGAGAGAATTGGGCCCCCATCATCACCACTGCCAGCTACCCCACACGCTCCTGAAAAAGAAAAGAAAAAAGGCAATCATTAGCAACTGGTGGTGCTCGCTGCCGTAAATGGGTGCACGAGCGAGCAAAGATTTATAACCATTCCTGACTGGAAGTGATTTATTTATTCGTGCTCGACTGCTCAGATCATTAACCTCAGCTGGGTCTCTGGGGGATGGCATCTGTGGCCCTTGCATCACCACTCAGACAAAAGAGTGTGTCTCCAACACACACACACACACACACACATACACACAGCACACGTGCTGCATGCGCCCACCCCACCCCAAACCCTTGAGCGTAGAGGCTGCTAAAGAGGTCGTGGTCAGTGACATGTTTCTAATGTGGATGTGGTCATGGTAAGGGGGGGTCAGTGGGCAGAACTTGTTGCAGTGTTATTTGAACAGAGGGACAAACAGGTTGTGTGCTGCCACGATATATGGATTGTTGGGGAAAGCAGCCTGTGTTCTGCCCAGGAGGAGATTTTCTGCAGAGATTGGCATCTCTAGAGGCCTGCATAGCCGACATTTCATATCAGCATCGATACAGTTGATCAGCTGATGCTTTGATCAATTACAGCTGGGCTGAAAAAGTAATTATGCACTCAGAGTTGGATTTGTGAATAATGTCTGTTCCTGTTCCTCGGTGAGGTCACCTCTGTGCAGCTCTAGAACACATAGAAGTAGCAAGAAATTAAAAGTGTAATTAAAGAGCTATAATATAATCCCAGTTTAAACTGATATATTCCTTTGAGTGAAACTAGGTTTAAAACAGGAATGTTCACCAAATAGCTGTGTTATGGAATGTGACTTGGTGTGTGTGAGTGTGTGTGTGTATGTGTGTGTGTGTGTGTGTGTGTGTGTGTGTGTGTGTGTGTGACATGTATCAGTGTAGCATTTCGATATGGGCCTTAAATGAGATAACCCAGACAAACAGACCCCAGTATGCTGCACATTTCTGTTAGCAGCTGTCAACTACGATTATCACACACTTAGATTATCCCATTTAAGAGGAACAGCTATGACAACCACGGCTTCATGACGTGTTAGTCATACACCATTATAACAAAACCTTCTTTGCAGTTCAAACATAAAACAGAAATGTAGCCTCTTTGATGAATGTGGGGGTCTGAAGTTGACGCCTAAGTGGAGCTTGGGAGCAATCTCCCAGCTGAATTACATCAGGCATCATTAGAGAGAAACCTTTCTGCACAAAAAAACTGACAAAAGAGCGCAATTCCATTCACACGCCATAGCACAATCTCTTTAATCTTCACTTCATTGGGAGGATGCCAACGTCCTCCGTTTCATGTTTTGACACTCCAGGATGGTAGGAATAAAAACCATGCCACAACGAGGGAGAGACGACTACAGTCGCTGCAATTTGTTCCACAGCTAACTGTAAGTCTCCCTCCACAATGAATCACCGCATTGGCTTTTTGTATGGGTAAACCACCAGTGTGTACTGTAACCATAGCCAGCCTGTCAGCTTTTTTTCCAGAGGTGACATTCACTCAGAAATAGTGTGACCCACTGTGCAAATCTCAGAAACTGCGAAAGGAAATGAATGATAAACTAAACTATTAGTGACATAGATAACCAATGAGATGGGGGGGTTTTTTTGCAGAATGCCTGAAGAGCGATACAGACTGTCTTATTTCTGTTAAGAGCAAGTGGACTAGCCTAGCCTCAATAGAAATGGAACTAAATAATGACTCTCAAAATGAATCTGTTTGGGTTGAATCCACTTCAGATCTGTGCATCGTGTGCAGATGTAACTGATTGTTGTGAGCACTGAAAATAAAAATGACTCCAATATGTTAATTAGCCAGATGTCCATGGCTAATGTACATATCCTGTAAAAATTCTGCACTCCTTTGTTAATCTCTAGATATTCCAATGATATCTAGAGATTAAGCATATTAAAGAGATGAAGACCTCTGTAAAATGTCAGAAAGTAATCCTGATCCCAGTGCAACATGTATGTCAACAGGCCACTAATGATATGTAACAGTATATTTAATGTCAATCTAATTAAAGGAGTTGAGGAGGTCCTGACAGAAGACGAACCATATCCCACTTAAAACTCAAAATGGCAGAAGGAATTAGATGGGTGAAGCAAATGTGTATGTTAATCAGAAATTAATCAGGCCTTGAACTTAACTAAAGGGGAGGTTATAGCCCAAGCCTCAATGGTTTTAACCATGTGTAAATGAACACTTTTGGCAATCTCCTGTCTGCATTAAAGAGCATCTGTGTCTGCTCGAAGCACCTGAGGTGGATTATGGGCAGAATCATTAAAAACGAGTCTCTCCCAGTGCCTTCCTGAATGGTGTGATCTTTTAATTTCATTTAAATGAAGAATTACTCACATATGCATGTACATGTGTATATTAGGCGCTGAGTGCGTGGGGAGTTGGGGAGGTGACAGGAGTAGGGAAGGGCGGGCAGCAGGGAGGCAGAGGTTTGCCACTCATTGCCTGGTGTTGATTCTGTTCCAGCTTTATCAACCCAGCGCTCAAGAGACCTACAAATCAACGTTTTTACAGGAACTAATAAACTTCAGCATCCAATTCGAGTCAAAGTGTTTTCAAATTTACGGGTCATTTTAAAGGTGGCATAATTTCCTTCTCCGGCTGGTTAAATGTTTAATTTTAAAGTTGTATTTAATTAGAATATATGCTTTTAATTAAACATTTAATAATGGTACGATAAACACACTGAGCACAAATAAACACTTCAACCCAAATTACACTGCCACACCTGTTCAGCCCACAAAGTACAAGGCATCCAAGGCAAAGCAACAAAATGCTCAAGATCATTAAATATGGAAGGTTTCTTACAGGAAGACTGTTGATTTATAATTATTTAAAAAACACTTTTAGTTATACAATTACATATTTTTAAAATCTCTGGCTATCTGTAGAAACGATATCAGTCATCCCAACAAAAGAACATGCAAACATTATGATCAAATCCCCAAAAAATGCTCCACAAACAGCCAAAAGCCCAAATTCATGCAGCAGACTGTCTGCTTAATTTAATAGATTAAGTTTTGAAAAATATGCAGAATACAATTTGGGGAGGCGGAATAATTTGGACGGGTGTGAAAAAAAACCACAGCTTTAAGGGGAGCTGGAAAGCAAGCAATGGAAGCAGAGATGGAAATAAAAATGAGAGAGAGAGAGAGAGAGAGAGAAAGAGAGAGAGAGAAAGACAGAGGATAAAATAAACAAAACAAATCTTCAGGAGGGCAGCGGGGGTAGAGCGAGGGGTCTGGGGGGTCGCACAGCATGCGCGCATGTGTGTGTGCGTGTATGTGTGTGTGTGTGTTACTGGCGCAGCGCAGTGTGTCAGGAGCCGGGGCCCTGAACTAAGGCAGCCTGGCACTGCCCGGGCCACTGCCAAACACGCTATTCTGATTTATCAGGAGGGCCGCACCAGACGCCACCTCGCACTCCCCAGTGCCCTCCGCCTTTATGAAGGGCCTCCCTGACGACTCTGATAGTGCAATCAGGGCCGTGGCAGAGCCCAGGCAATTTCTCCTTCATTCTTTGATAACCCCGCACGGCCGCGCTGAAAGCCAATAGCAATGGCAGCCCTTCGCAACAACAACAACTCAATTGGAATGAGTGGCTGTATTTTTTGAAGCGAAATAGGGTTACGCCCTGATTCAACAAGGAAGGAGGAGAAAGGTGGCAGTCTCTTCCTGTATCTCTATCTCTCTCACTCGTTCTATCTCTCATACTCTCTCTTCCTTTTTGCAGCACAAGGAACTCAGCAATGGCAAAGATCTGTCCTGATTTTCCAAAGTTGGAACATGCAGCATTGTGCTTTGTGCAACACCAGCAGGCATAAGTAGTGGCTAAGTTGTGGGAGGTGAAGGTACACTCGACTAAATGCTTTACTTTCCTCATGTCTTACCAGCTTGTGTACATATCGTTTCAAAAGAAACCAAAACTGGTGAAATAATACTTTTCAGTTTTCCACAAAACACAGCCTGCCTTGTAGTCAGAAATGCAAGATGTTCTAGGAAATAGGCAAAGCCACAAAAAAATAAGCCTGCACAGAAGATATGACAAGGTGAACATCTTGACATGGGATATAGTCTGGCTGAAAATGTTTTCAACTGAAAGCTTTAATTGACTCAAAATGAAGTTAAACTTTTGGGTAAAAAGGAACCAATGACGCAAGTCACAATTGAATACATGGATACTAATTTGTTCTATAGCAAATGCTATAAAAGTCCATATTCATTTGCTTACTGTTTCTTTTCAAATGTTTTTTGAACCTCTCTGCAAATGTTCCCTGCTTTTGGTTTGGGTCAATATGTTTTGGTTTGTGATCTGTTTTCAGGGCTGACACAATGTGACTGTGATTATGATAGGATCTTCCCCACACAAACCGGGAGGGAAGATGCTTCTCTGTCTCCACCAGGCTCCCTGCTCTTCAGGAATTGGATTTTTACTGGGCTGCTGCATCTCTTATCGCCCCATCAGGCTCTCCTATTGTGCAGCCAGGCTCTGGAAGAAAAGGCTCCCAGCCGCTCTGACTTTGCGACTTATTTTTCATTTATTTTACCCTTTAAGACCCCGGGCCTCTCATGGTTTCCTA
This sequence comes from Brachypetersius altus, assembly GCA_037974465.1. NCBI lineage: Eukaryota > Metazoa > Chordata > Actinopteri > Characiformes > Alestidae > Brachypetersius > Brachypetersius altus. The sequence goes on from JBBPDB010000108.1 coordinate 8,162,268, forward strand.
ATATCCACCCCCCCTGCGGGCTGGAGGGAGGTGTTTGTCACTTTGTCTGCTCTGGGTCCAGCACATCAGAAGCGGGTGAATCAGGCCAGGTCTTGCGCCGCTCACACTAAACCTCACAGCTGACATGAGAAGAGGCAGACACATGCTGAATGGAGAATGGACAACTGAAAAGCCTACAGAGCAGTTGTCCCCAGATCTGACCAGTGTCTGAAACTAGCAGGTCATCCACAGTGGTTTGAAGAATTCCTCTACTTGGACCACAGCGTTGATAGCTGTAGCCAAGGACAAACAAATACCACATCTGTGTACCTTTTAGAGGAAAGTTGTCAGATTCCTGTCTAGTTCATTTTTAAGTTACAACTGCAAGCCTTGACCAGCACAGCCTTTCAGAATTCAGAAAGAGATCTACAAATCAATCAAGGCATTCACTACAGTTGATAGCAGTTAATGCATTCATATTTCTTTAAATAGGCCAAGTTGGGTAACGGTTGAGCCCATCCTATTGGTTTGACTACAGCAAGGTTCTTTTGATAGTCCAGAACTGGTATGTCTGGAATCCTGCTATTATCCATATTTAATTATGAACAAAGTAAACTCTGCTCATCCCAGTGCTGCAGAGAACCAGCTGGCCCATCTTAGTTCTGACCTTCAGCAAGGTCATAACACAAAGCACCTCTTGGGTTGGAAAGCCCTGGTCTTATCAGTGTGACCTTCAGGCCTGCTGATGCCTCTGATTCCATACAGACTGTGGCGTTTGGCCTTCAGCCTAAACTGAGCTCTTTAACAGAGACCCACTTAAGGGCAGTCTTGCACTTTTGTATCCTCTGGACAATAATACTTTGCCCTGTGTTTGGTCAACCTCTTGTACGAATTCTCAAATCTCGTTCACCTCACTCACGGTAGCGCAGGTGGAACTGTACAATAGGTGATGGGACGCAGCAGACCAAACAAGTCTATGAATAGGTAAAAGGAATATCTGTAATACATTTCTTGAGTATTTGAGAAAACGTAACACTCAAAAACTTACACGGAGACATCTTACACATCTTACATGTCACTTACACTTGACATTTTATGTGGGAATTTCATTCAGGATTCTTTTATATGTCATTAAGATTTTGAGATTTGAGTTCTTTTATATATGGCCACTTCAGTGCTACCATCCTTGCTCTGAGACTGCAGGAGGTGGGCAGTTCAGTGAATCCTGAGTGGCAACTGTACCAGGGCCCCAGTTCGCCATGCCTCCTAGGAAGTCCCAGGAAGAGTACATGTGTATCTGCATGTGATGTAGCACATACTAAAAAAACTAAATGTAATCGTGCCCCTCTTTTGTTTTGGTTTTGTTCTGTCAGATATCTAAGCTATCAAATGCCAAATGCCACAAGTCTAATAACATTCTAAACATGTCATTAAACAATTGCATTTATTGTTTCCCCAACCTGAAAACATTTTTCTACACTGAACGCTTAATTTGTTTTATTATGTCTAGAGTTTAAAACCAAAGCAGAAACTGACTTTTGGGGTTTTTTTTTACTATGGATCACTGTTGACAAATTAGGTTAACAGTGATTAGATGATAATCTAATCTGAGATGATGCAGTTTAGGTTTGAACAGCTTATTTTTTTTTAACACAAATTGTACTTGTTATCTCTAAAATGGTAACTTAACAGAAGAAAAAAAAGATGATATAATCTTATAATGTAAATTCATACAAGAATGTTTGGACCATTAATAACAGTGTATACATCATTTACAAAAACATGGTTTTTATACAATAGGCAAGGCCCCAAAAAAATAAGCCTGCACAGAAGATATGACAAGGTGAACATCTTGACATGGGATATAGTCTGCCTGAAAATGGTACAAAAACATCGTTTCTCTAAAGAAACGTCCGATACAAAGTCTTTAGGGGGTAAAAGTGGTTCTGTGTCACAGCGCAAATAACCCTTTCTGACATTTTGATGTAAAGGGCAGTGTCTTCAAATGGTGTAAAAAAATGTACATGTTAAAATTGATAAAGAGTTTCCTATAATATCAGCAATTCACAGTCTGTTATAATAATTACTATATGAAAAATCATCTAAGCTAAGAGTTCTTAGATTTGATGGAGCCTGTTGTTTGTTTTTGAAGTGTATAAGTCTAGTGTGAAGTGGAGCCAACTCTCATTCATACTTACAATGAAACATTTTTTTTGTAATTACTATAAGATCTCAAGCACCACATGTCTGTTAGACAAAGCAGAGAATGGGTCTTTGCACATTAAGCCAAAGTGCTGCTATTGCCTCTGATTTGACATCTAGTGTTAAGGCTGCTTGTGTTGTTTTTCAGAAAAACAGCACAAATCAAATTTCAAATTTTACCTCCCATGGCCAGAGAATAAGAAAGAGTGCAGGGTAACAACTCAGAATCTGTGAAGATTACATATACACTTGGCTTTTGCCCTTGTCTCTGAATAAACATACCAATACTGACCTTGTGCTTTGTGACGTTAACAGCAAAGTTAGTGCTGCTGTTGGCACCGAATAGTTCATTGACTATTATGAATTTCTAAACGTGTGCTATAGAATCTTATATAGTTAGGAAAAGCAAAAGGAGTAGGTCAACTTCTCCTCTTCAGCTGTAGCCCTTTGGGCCTTCACATCATCAGGGGTGAGCTTTATAGGCACTGTGAACCACAGTCTGGAGTATTAGCACATTCTCTCCATCTCTATCTCTCCCTCTCTCTCCAACTGTTTCGCTTTGTATCGTTAGCAGAGCAAGGGAGTCATGAATCACTCTTTTCTCTAACACCCCCCATTCTCTCCATCCCCCCCTTCCTCTCTTCCCCCACCCCTCCTCTAGCGTGCTAAACGGCTTGACAGAAGGGTGCCCAGACCGTTGGCAGTAGCGATCGACTGGAAGGCAGAAGCTGCCAGGAGCCCTTGATGGATAGACTCATTTTCCAGCCAGCAGCAAGTCTCGGCGAAGCATCCGTGTCATTTGTAATGTCAGCCAACAAAATGTAATCAAACATTCCAGCGGTTTAATCACAGAGGGCTGCTCGAGAGATGATTGTAGTGTCAATATAATGCTATTTCATTATCTGTTTGTATTTTATATTGACAGTGTCAGATAAACAGTGTGGAAAATTAAGATTAAAAATATGGTAATTTCATTTCAATCACCCAGGCTACAGTTGCTGGCCCATTATGCGATTGATTACTTCTGAATTAAATTTGGGGCTGAATGTAAAGTTTAATCTTCTTTCTTCTCAGCAATTCAGCCCCCCAAAGGCCTCTTAGGAAGTAAGTACCCATTTCATTTGATCTTTAATGAAAAGTAATGGCCCAAATGAATTGTATAAATCAGCCAGTGTGTATACCTAGCTGACACACCGCGTTTTTTTCATTTTTTTTTTTTTTTTTAACAGCCATTTATTCTCTCTCGTGCTTACACATACCACTAACCCCCCAAACCTTTTTACGCAGTCCCCACCCTTTTTTCTCTCTCTTTTTTAAGTTGTGTATTCAAAAGAAAATACAACTTGTGACACTATGGAGTCAGAATAGAAGTGACAACTATTTTGCTTGATTCCCAACCAAACCCCCACCTCAACCCACAAAAATAAATAAGTATGCATACCCTCCCCCTTCCAGCTTTTTTCCTAACAGGAAAGCAGAAGGGTATTTATATTACATAAACAGAATTGAGGATGGAATTGAAGCACTTTGCAAGGTGCTTAGCAGTCAAATTAAATGGAGTGTTTTATAGCCTAAAGTGCCATTTCAAAAAGACGTACACGGCCCCTAAACCAGGAGCTTCGTGATAGACGTTTTAATTACATGGTAAATTTTGATATTTCTCTCTCTCTTTTTCTCTCTCTCTCTCTCTCTCTCGCTCCCCTCTGAAACATATTGCTACTGCAGTAGGCCTCTGACTCGCCAGTGGTTTCACCAGTCCCTCTTTTTTTCCTCACAAAAAGTGACACAACTGTTAACAAGGACTGTGCAAAAAAGCCAAGGAGAAGAAAAAAAGAGCTCCTCTTTGTGAGACCCATTCACAGCGATTTGTCCGCCTTTGTAGTACTAATTATGTGCCAAAGTAGGATAACAGAAGTTCTCAACTCGACCATTATGCCAGCACAAAAAAGGAGACGCATACAAGAAGCTGATCACTTTGGAATTAGCAAACATGATACTATACGAGGAAAAGAAAAAAAATCATTAATACCGTCAGGGATTAGAGGTTCTGATTAAAGGGTAGCTTTTACCGTATGCAAATTAGTGATAGGCATTTATCAGTGGCTGGCCAAACTGTCTTAGCTGCAAAGCCACATATGTTTTTTAGCTGATTAAAAACTGCTTGAAGTTGCAGGCTTTTTTTTAGTAGGGGGGCTGGGGTGTGGAGGAGAGAAAGGGGAAAGAAGGGGGGAGAGAAGGAGAGAGTGAAAGAGAGACGGCAGGGAGAGAAAGAGAGCGAGTGTGCGGCGATCAACTCATTTCCTTTTGGCCGAATTCCCGCGATTGCTCAGAACGTTTGCCTTAATTCCCTCTTTTATTAAGCACTCTCTTTTGTACATAATTAAAACATTTCTCAAGTGAACATGTGCATGGGTGTGTTGTTTGTGCATGCTCTGTGCGTGTGCCTCCCTACCCCCACCCCTTTCTTTATCCACAAACATATACATGGATCTGTTTCTCCTGAAACAGCCGCCGAGGCTGCCGCTGTTGTTCCAGCCGTTGTGCGAACAGCAAAACAAGTTTAAAATAATGAATAGAGGGGCGGAACAGAGGCAGGAGTTTATCGCCCGTTCGCCATTGTCTGAGGTACTGAGGCCCCCTCCCTTTCTTTATTATGTTCACCTTCCTATGGAGGTGACCCGCTTTGTATTAACAAAGGAAAAGTGGGATGAAACTGAGCTCTCTTGCCTCTCGCCCGCTGCTGATAATGCCTCCGTTACCCAGCCCAGCACCCCCTCTCCTCCTTAAGGGAATGCTTTAATTTATGCCTTTTCATCTCCCAGAGGCCTCGCCTGTGTGTTAACGCACTCAGTGCTCTAACGGGTTCAGAAAAGGGTCCAGCTCCGCATGGGCTTAGGAGAAACTGCTGTGTCAAACCCCCCTCATTTTACACCGGAGCCATGGAGAACCAAATAAAGTTATCTTTGTGCACCCAGCATGGGATTTAATTAAGATATAATTGCAAACACAAGGTGGGGTGACCATAGCCTATAAATCAAATTCAGAGTTTGTTATTCACTGTCATTTGCAGAATCATCTGTGTTCCAGTTTTGAACAATTGGGTAACGATGATCAACATTTTTGTCCAAAACATTTGCCCACGTCCCCCTCCTCTACTACTGCCATCCCGTTTTCAGAAACTATGCTGAACAATGCATTCCATTTAATGTGAACAAATACCACCTATATTTATGTATTTGCTTGTTTTGCCTATAGGCCAAGCTTAAGAATGTAAATGAACACTGTTTAATGGGTACTGCCCAATAACAAGTGCAACATCAAAAAGATCTCATCACTTTCCACACAAAAATCCCCTCAAGAAATGAATCGCAATGCAATATCAAATTATTCTTTAGTATTTAACAGTGTCAATTGAATAGGATTTTAGAGTAAAGCACACATATCTAAAGTAATGTATACATCACCCAGCGGTGGACAATTATCATTTGATGAAGCTGAGTTTGCAAACAACAGCAATTCCTGTATAACAGAGGTGGAGCAGTAATTTATAAGACATGGAGTCAATGCAACTATTTTATGTGAGTGATGCGCAAAATGTCTGCGGAGTGGTGATTCATGAGTGCGGCATTATAGAATCGAAATAGTGTTTTCTCCCCATTCAGTCACTTGGCTTCCAAGCAGGTGTGAGAGTAGATTAAGAAATGAAAGATATTTAGTTCAGATGAACTAACTGGTAGGTGAGCACAGGAGAAATTCACTTACCATGAGATGTGAACCAAATAAGAGGTTATTTTAAAAATGGCCTAGGAGTGTCCAAAAGAATGATAAGATTTCAAATAAACAGAGAAATAAAGCCAGTATTTGCGCAAGCAAGATAAACATTTGACTTTTTTCCCTCCGTGCTCTTTCTATAGCGTGGAAATTCAAGGGAATGTGAGGAATGGAAGATTCTGAGGCCTTAAAGCCTTTTTAAATTCCAATTTGTGCTTAGACTGCTGTTTCCCCGCATAAATATGTGTATACAAGGTATGGAGATAGGGCAAGACGGACAGTTTAGGTTAGAATGGAGCGGTGGGAGTCAGCCCCCTCAAACCTCCTCTATCGAACACAACTTGCTGATCAGCCACTTCCTTCATTTATCTGCCTCTCAGCATCTTTTAGACTAAATTTACCTATATGCAAGAATATAAAAACTTGTCTTAAATATGTTTCATCACAAATATTAAATATAGTCTTACTGATCAGAAAGATAAGAATTTTTTTGGAATTTTTCCTTACATTTCATTACAGCCTTCAATACAATACCAGGAAGCATTCATGAAACTTGGTGAAGGGTGTAAGCTTTAAGCTGAGGGCAGCAAATACAAACGTAAGGAAACGTGCCAATATAGATCATCAGCAGATAATACAAAAGAGGAAGGATGAAACCTAACGATACTTTTTTCTTTGATTACTGTGATTACAGTGCCCAAAAACCTTGAAATTACTCGCAGAGTTCATAGATGATGTTTATAGCGTAGCTCTGAGCTATAGCACAAGCTATCTCGCAGGACGCAATGGAATTAGTTGAAGCTTTTGTTGTTGCATCCTTAAAGGAGAAGGATATATGGTAATACTCAATGGACAAGGAACATTCATTGGCAAAGCTTTGGTGTTTGCAGCTATATAGTTTATATAAAAAAAGCTATTACCAACAAATACAGATTAGTTTCTTAGAACTGTGTAATTATGGGAAAACATTTCTGAACCTGCAGTTTAATTCAAGTATATTTAGACATATTTTTTTCACTGACCATGTAAAAAACACCAATAAAACGATTTAATCGGATCAATAGATGAAGGATGCAATGAAACTCCAAGTTCAAGGTAAATTAGGCCTGCTATGGCTGTCTACCTAATGACCAGACAGAATGCATTCAAGAGTTAATAAGCTTTGGATGGGATCACCACCATGCCCTGAAAACTGCAAACCCCTTAATCAACATCTAAAGGTTAGGATATATTAACATTTCTTTAAAGTAAACTGATATTTAAGCCATTGGTGATTTGCAAAGCACCCGGACACTGGCAGTGATCACCTTGACCCGTACATTTGCGCACATTCCATTCTATGCAGGCATAAGGTTTCAATGGCAGTAAACTTGACCTGCACATTTGTGCACATTCCATTCCATGCGGGCATAAGGTTTCAATGGCAGTAAACATCTAGAGCTGACGGGCTGTTAACGACACTTGGGTGTCATGAGATGTTTTCTTTAACAAATCTCATTCCTTAATTAACACTTAGGTCTCCGCTGTGTCAGGATTATGCCTCTCTATTGATCACGATGTGTAGACCATTGCAGCTGCTCACACTAATCGAAACATCAATGGCACAGAAATTACTTAACTCCACCTGGAATAGGGGCTTCATTAACCTTTTCAACCCAATGCAAATCAAACATTTTTAATCCAAAATCCAGGTACATAAATCCTATCCAGTTTTTGGTGAATGGTTACTAATGTGGACCAACTTCAAGGATAGAGGCCACATGAAATCATTCAGATTTTAAACAAAACTGTTCCTGTCACAGTCTTGGCCAGCATGTTGTTTAGACAGCAAGCTGAATCACTTAGAACTAGAGCCTTCACGAAGTAGTCTGGAGAAGAAATTCTAAAATTAATATATTAACATTTAGATTTACATTTAGATACAACAGTCTAGAAGAGTCAAAAAACATACAAGTCAAGTCAAAGAAACCATGCCAAAGGACTACTTGTATATCCAACATAGGGTTAACATGACAGTGACTATGAAAGAACGGACTGAAAATGCCAAATATCCTATAGTCTAAAAAGCGGACCATTGGTTGCCTTGAACAGTCTGGGGAAGGAGGCCTAAATAGCAAGGCCACAGAAATACATTGAAAGAGCCTATTGTCGACAATAAAAAACATACCCTCGTTCTCCCAAGGACGACTAATTAGCAGTCAACAGCTGAGACCATTTCAAATGGTAATATTTTTTTTCCTTTAAATGTTTCATACACATGTCGTATACTTCTGCACACAATTGTATTTTCTTAAGGCAGCTTTTGTTTGCCAAGTCCCTTTTTATTTGCATGCATGTGGGCATTTTTGTACTAAATTGTACTAAATTGAAATCTCATCACACAATGGTCAAGTGGAGAGACGGTAATATGAAGAAAAAAAAACATTCAATACTAACCTACTAGAAGCCTAAGAGCATAACAGCTTTGTCCACAATAGCATGGTTCCTGATTTCATGTCTAAAAAAGAAATACAGATTACTTGTAATTTAAGTCTTTAAGTCTTTTAACATCTAAAAACAGCCACCCTTAACAGACCACAAGCACCATCCATTATTTTAAATAACATTACGCACACTATATAGAATCGTCAATTTCCTTGAAAAAACACGATTATGGTTCTTTAGATGAAAGCAGTCTGCTGAGTCAGTGGTAATAAAACCAGAGTCTGAAATATGGGGGTGTCTTGAGGGACACTCTGACTGACACTTAAGACCCCCAAAGGCTTCAACAGCAAAATTTTGTGGGGTCTCTGGAAAAAGCAGGGCAAAATAGTCAAAATGAGCATTTGCTTCAGTTTAAAAGATGTTCAACTCATCAACTCATTTCATACCCCCTCCCCCACTAAAATATAGCTAATATATGTTTCATGCATCCACAATCAACAGCTTCCCACCCACCTTTCCATTTTGTTTTGTCCTCTCATTATATCTGTCATCTCATCCCCTGGTTTTTATTTTGATGGAGGTGGACCCCCGATTGCCACCATGTGTTTTGCACACTGGCCGCAACCATTAAAAAACCTCAGATCAAAAGAAAAGCCAGTTATTGTGGCTACAGCTTTTCAGATTTGCCTGATAAAATCAAATCTGTATGTAATGGAGATCCTAGCTCAGAGCGGTGGACTCAGTAGCCAGTCAAACAGCCAGTGCGTTAAGGCTTCACCGTAAGCCTACCCTAAGATAACCTTTGGGTCAGTGTGAAATGGTCACAGTGTGTGCAAGTGAGGAGAGACAAATTTGACAGTGGCAAGTACTACTGTATTTCTCTGCAGCTTTGCACCATCTATTAAGCTGCTGCTCAGTTGAGGAGCTACATTGGCGTTGAGGAATTCTGAGAGTGATGTCTCAGTCATGTCTAGTCAATCTCAATAGACTACAGCTATACAGAATATGATGAGTATATAATGATGGCCTAACTAAACTGCAACAATCCAGTGTTATCCAGAAATAGAAGAAAATCAGGCTAGAATGCTACATAAATAAATTAAAAATGACTAAAGGATTTTAAAACTGACATTTTTTTAAAACTGACATTTTTTCTAATGGACATTACCATACAACTGACATTTTGTATATTATTAAATGGATATAAAGTAATGAACTGGTCTAACTATTAACTGAACTGTATGGACCTTATATAGTAAAAAAAAATATAGTAAAGCCATTTCATGCACTTCAGGTTGCAATACTGAACAAATTAAATCACTGTACTGTGAGTAAAATACACTATAATAGAGTATTATTCTGTGTAGAATAGAACTCATTGTAGTTGAAATTATAATGAGGCTATAGACTAAATCGTAAAAATACTCTGCACTATACAAAGCTAAGCAATGATTTGGCCAGGTTTGAATCATACTTATTCACAAAATATTCCAATAACAACACTGAATTATCGAAGTACCTCAAGTTTAGTGAGCTGGCCTTGTGCCGTGTGGAAAAATCATTTCGTCCACAGGAGCTTGGATCATGGATTTGCCTAAAACCAAGCAAACTGATGTACAGTGGTGTGAAAAACTATTTGCCCCCTTCCTGATTTCTTATTCTTTTGTATGTTTGTCACACAAAATGTTTCTGATCATCAAACACATTTAACTATTAGTCAAAGATAACACAAGTAAACACAAAA
>JBBPDB010000108.1:8172487-8217487 GCA_037974465.1 Brachypetersius altus
AATATAAAATATATCAAACAAAAACATGCCAGACGGAGCGGCGTCAGACTCGCCTGCGTTCCCGTAACCTAGCAACCCCATGAATGGTTTGTGTACAACAACTGTTGGTCCTGTCCTAACAGAGAAGTGTAAGAGTGGGTCGCAAAAAAGTCTCCTTTTTTGTAGACCTTTGGTCTTTATTATGTATTAAAACTTCTTAGTGAGCAACCCTAGAGTCCTCACATCTAGAGCACAACAATACTCCTCTGCATCTTGTTCTAACAGAAAAAGTCAGTAAACTTTGTAAAGAACTTTCTTGAAACTGATACTTGATGCCCATCACCCCAAGATGTTTTTGTGGACTGCACTTACTGTAAGTTTTAGGGAGACACTCTATTTAAGCAAGCTGTTATCTCTGCTGCTGCAAAATATCCCCTTAGCCTTACCAGTCACACTCAGTGCAGTAGTGTCACACACAAACTAAAATTTTACAAGTCCAGTGTTGTCACTTGTTAAGGGTTTCTAGAAAACCTAACGGCTATATTGTACTGTATATAAAGATGTATTCAAAGCAGCATAAGGGCCTATATCCAAGCAGCTTTAGGCATAGGAGGTCCACTTGGATAGCTAAGTTGGTTTGTGGGGTCCCGTTCAGTAACAGTAATCAACTAAATGTTCAAATACAGCCCACAGAAACTTCATTTACTGTTTCACCACAGGAAAACAGGAAAATGGGCTGGCAAATACCACTTGTACACTGCATTCAGTCAGAATTTACAAGCTATCATATTCATCCATATCTCCCGAATAAGGACAGGCGCACATGCAGACTCCAATGTTCAACATCTTTAATTTAAATGAAAACAAAAGGCACAAGGGCCAGAAACAGTCACTAAACAAAAGGAGAGAATCCAAACAACGTAACTCAAGATGATGGTGGACCGACACCAAGGTCCACCACTAACGAACTTAACTCCTAAGCACAAAACCAATGAATCAATAAATCAATGAAAACAACAGCACTGTTTCTCCTGAGCCCACTGGCAGCTGAAACTAATAATACTCTAACTCAAACCCAGAGCACTCTGGAAATATACAAAACCGGCACTGTCCCCAGACATGACACAAGTATTGCAGTGCAGACTTACCATTCATGTCACAAATTTTCCATTTGTATCACAAATCTATGTGTCCTGCCTACTTTTCTACATTTTCCCTTACTAAGCATATTAGCAGAGGTCACAAGCATTAGGATTCACATTACCAGTTCAGGTAAAATCAAGAAAAGAAAGCTTAATTCAGCTTCCCAGTTTATCTCTCTTAGGGCTCTGTGAAGTTTAATTTCAGTTTCTTAGATACCTATCAAGTGAAAACTGAAAATTGAAGGTACACCACAAATCACTGCATTAATTCATTTGAATTAATAATAATTAACTGTTAATTATTTGCATCAAATAATGAATTAATTTTGGCTGGTCAATACTACAGTTTTTCCTCAAGTACAACCATCTGATGTCTTTTATCCAATGTGAACTGCACGGCTAAAATAATAGTAATGACCACATGACAAAAAGCCCAACTATAGGTGTGGTTTTGTGTATTTTTAGCAATATATTTTAATAGTTAAGGATATTTAACCCATATTCAGGTCTCAAAGTCTTACTTGCTGAGGTTCCTTTTAAAAAGAATGGTAGAATATAACACAAGCAGTACTTTTAGAGCTTAGTAAAGGCCTAGTAAAGTGGACCATGTCCCTATGGGCTCATTAACACATCCACAAGATGGCCATTTCCCTCAGATGTAATTAAGGCTGCAAACGACTCTGTCAAGCTCTTTTTCACAGCATTCAAGGGAATATGTCTGCAACACATCCCCCCCACACACACACACACACATACACACATATACAGTCATCTGACAGAAACAACTTTTGCCAAGCAGCCACCATTTGTTCATTCCCCTTGAGGTAGCTTAAAAATCAATAATAGCATCATTTACGATACGCATGGCCATATGACCTGTCCACCCCTTGTCTTCATCACAAGCCTCATAGCTTAGTCTGGCTGTGGAGTTTCACCCTGATGCTGGCCCTACTCACATGCTACCCTTTTTCACACTCATCAGGTCATTAGCATTGCACTTCCACTGACAGGACTCTTGACAGCAGACTAACAAGGCCATCAATAGAGGCAGAAACAACTGACAGCTCACAAACCCCTCTATAAACTGTTAGCATCTGGAAGAGACAAAGAGACTGCAAAGTCTTTAGGTTTTGAGGAAACTGTATGTGCTTTTTTGATTTCACAATCGCATGCATGGACAGAGGGGCTACAGGGAGGGCTTTCATGGCAGAAAATGGCATTAGAGCTAATGACCCTGGGGGTCCCAGAGGAGCTCTTCATATTGAGGCCACAGGGAGTCGACAGCTGACTACACCGATTATTAAAACATTGGCTCTAAGTGAAGAGAAACATGTGTCAGTCTGTGCCCATACAAGCAGAATGTAAGGTGTTTTTAATAGAATACAATAATAATAATAGAATTACCTTTAATATGAGAGTAAACTAATTTCATCATCTTCTAAAAATCATACTTAGAGTGCAAGTAAACCAGCATCATGCAGTCATCAGTGTAGAAAGTTCAAATGTACATTACATTCACAACCTTCACAAATTTGACCACACTGACTGCAGTTCTAAGGACCAAATCTTAAAGCAAGCAAAGTAAAACTGTCTTGTTCAAACAGTCAATAATTCAGTCCATCCCCCTAAAAGCTTATCAAAAGGCCATTAGTATGCTGGAATGGTGCTGGACACCCCTTTGCTGGAGAAGAAGTGACGTTGTCTCATATTTACCACTGGGACTCTCGACAAGGTGACGGAAGGGCAAGGCCAAGTCCCACATGACCAGCTGCCTAACAGATTAAAGTGGGCTCAAAACGTACAGATTGCTACTAGGAAAAAATAATAATGGCAGCATGGCCTTCCCTTTATGACAGCAACAAAACATTCCCCTGAGACCAATCTTTTTATCATTCCTGATAGAATGACAAATAAAGCACTTCCAAAGGCAGGGAATTCTGCAACCAAACACATTTATAGGGCTGAGATGTCCTGGACAAAAGCATTTTTTCTCCGATACCACACAGGTCACAGCCATAGGTGGCAGGGTTTTCATTGACCATTAGGATAGATGAGTTTCATCTAGCCTTGTTGTGATACGCCACCAAAATAAATAGTGAGATGTGACAATGATTTTAAGTACAAGACTCTTCTGTCAAATACAGTTTGTGTATTTAAAAAAATCTAATGTGATGCTACCTTCATGTCACAAGCAACTGATGACAGAGCTCTTAACATTATACTTCATGTCAACATTATGCCCTGATACTGTATATAACTGTCATTATCATATCGGTATGATAACTGCAAATAATTAATAAGTAAGAAAAACGTACTGTCCTGTGCAAAAGTCTTAGGCACCTGAGAAAATTATGCTTAAAAGCTGTTTACTGCTGGGCAGTGGTGTTAAAACACTTACATTACAACAAATACAAACAACATTAATACAGTAAATGGTGGTTTTATGTGTGGCAAAGTGTTCGCTGAACCATTTCCAGACTTCTTTCCTCATGGAAGTCCGATTTTACTTGCAGCTCCATCAAATACCTAGTTTGGCTCTTTTTAGTGCAGTAGATTAAATTAGGTGTTGATGATGGAATATTATTCACACCCTTGATACTTTTTACTGCTTGCTTGTTTGTTTGCATTTATTCTAATGTTCAGCTGTTTTTGCTGGCAGAAAAGAGCCCACTGCTGATATAAATGACATCAAACTATTTGCACAGGTGCCTAAGACTTTTGCACAGTACTCCTCAGAGGTGCTATGGGTTACAACAGTTTTCAGTCCCACTTTATTTTGATAGCCTCCTATAGATGATCTACAAACATTTCAATTATTAACAAATGCACAATTTTACTAAGGTAAAGGTTAGGATTACTTGAATGCAAGTTCAGAGCAAGCTAAGCACCTATAGACCCATGTCTACAGTGGGCTATTCAAGCAAAGTGTGGGCAAAAATTCTGTAATATGTACTATAAGTTCAGTGCGAGGACCATGGGAACCCCATGGAACTTTTTCATAGGAAAACCGATGGATTAATGAAGAAATAAATACCATGCTCCACTACAGTTACATAGTGCAGTTACATAGATTGCATCCCCAACTATACCATATTACACTATATTATTCCAAGTGTCTGTACTAGGCTATGAAAGTCCTGACTGCAGATTTGGGCATTGAGCAAGACCTTTTTCTGTTTTAAGAATAGAAATACCACAGTCTGTCATTAACTTTGCAAACTTGAAAAATAAGGTTCAAGGCTTGAGGATTTATTTTAAAAGATCTTAGATTTTAAATGTGTTTCAGTGAAAGACTCAACTGAGGTACTTTATCCACCTTTCAACATTCGTATTCAGCATTTCTTACTTTTTGGAATACCATTAATACAAAACTACAGAAAGGTTCAACACATTTCTCTAGTTCTTTTTGTAAAAAGACCACTACATTCATAAGAGCACTCACCAAGGCTTTAGATGGGAATGTGTTATAAACCTGCATTTAATGGCCCTCAACATTATGACCCCAAAACATCAAACACCTTTTAAATGCATCACATTCAGGCTTTTAGTAATATAACATTCCTTATATAATTACATTCCTTAGTGTTGTATGAAGTTCTTTCACAGTGGCTAATACAACACTGATACATTCCAGAGGGTTACTTAACAATGTAAAGGCGAGGTACTAAGACCAGCAATTCTTTTCTCAACAACTATGTAACTTAAAAAAAGGGGGGAAAAATACTAATAAAATACGAAGAGACTTTATATAAGGTGGATCGGTGGGTCCTTATTCTCAAAGGATTTTGAGGACGCAGCTCATCTGCATCACTGAACCAAGAATAAATATTCATCATGTCATTGTCTAAGGCATGCAATGGACGCATGACAATATCTTGTCTGATACAAACCATGCCGATTTCTTTTTAGACACATTTGAGGGTTTGTTCATTTGAGCTTTTGTGTTTGCCAATCTTTTTGTTTGGTTAGGACAAAAGGGAGCTTGAAATCTCTGCATGAAATCCAAAGCCAGGAACTCACATGCTTAAAGATTAAGTTGGTCACTATAATGAGGCACGGGGTGCAAATTGTAAAGGGGCTCTTTGGGTTGTTTTTTTTTTCCATCCTCTCTCTTTTTCCAGACAAATATCTGACAGTGGCTTTGCATGGCAAACCTGTTTAATGAATGCCTAATCCCACAGACGCGCATTATGGCAAAACTGTCACACATAGCATTGTGGCAATATTAAGTTGATTTTACATTATGATCCTCTGGTAATGCTAGAATATTTGGATTCCTTTTAACACAGAGGATTTTTTTTGCAAAAATGGAACAGTAGTGAATTAAATCTGCCCCCCTTCCACCCCATGATGAAGCTCCACAGAAATGGCTTCTTTATTGGGCTGACAGCTCCAAGCCTTCCCTACTCATCAAGCCCTTAAACAAAGGGCCCAGCTGAGCTTGCTTAAGAGCATTCGCGACATGTTCACACCACATTTAGCCAATGTAAACCAGGAGTAAAATCACGGCATTGTACAGCATGAACAATGAAGGAAGAGGTGCAATCATGCCGGATGGCGCCATCATCCATATCGAACGGAGGCCAAGCCAAAGAACAATGAACAGTCTCTGTGGGGGAGAGAATACCATTGCTCCACTGTTATTTATTGTATTTATCATCAGGGACTGATTCACTGTTTATGCTTCCTGCTTACATTCTATTTTCTTATCCCAGTTCTGTGACTTCATCCTTAGGATAGAAACCCTATAAGACAAAACACATCCAGGAGGTTCTCATTTCCGACCCTCAGTGTACACCGCGGGCCAAAAAAGCATGGAAGCAAGTGGTGATTTTTAAACTTTCAAAAATATTTAACAATTATGTGTGCTAGACAGAAAACAACAGAATACAACTTTTATGCAAACATTTATACGTTTAGCCAAAAAGTTTTTCAGATATATGTTCAATCGGGTGGTGGTGGCGTAGTGGGTAGGATACTTGCCTCTAGACCAAGAGGTCATGGGTTCGAATCTTACCTTCAGCATACCACCACTGGGTCCCTGAGTAAGACCCTTAACCACAAGTTGCTCCAGGGAGAGACTGCCCCCTGTAGGTAGGGAATGGAAGTCGCTTTGGATAAAAGCGTCTGATAAATGCCATAAATGTAAATGTAGCAATGTACTTCTGAGCAACCATAGGCTTTTGGTGAGAACTAGTCAAGGGTCAGTTCAAACATACACAAAAAAAGTACTATAATTAGGTTTTTAACAGATTATTATTATTATTATTATTATTATTATTATTATTATTGATACTACTACTACAACAACAACAATAATAATAATAATCATAATAATAATTATAATAACACCTAATAACACCTAAATTACTTTTCAGTTTTAAAAATGTCTCATAGCTTTTAAGAATGATGACATGCACTGATTAAGACTTCACATTTTAATTTTTATATTGGATAGCGTTGCACTTACAGATGCTGCTTCACTTTAAGTGCAGATTCAAGTAGAGAAGCAGGTAGATTTGGTTTGACTTTTGTTAGTAAACAGATGTTCTTTTGAGAAGGTGGTGGCTGTTGAAATTTTAAGTTGTTTTGTAAATAGTAACTCAGTACAAAATAGTTAGTCCTGTTATAAAATTAATCGGTTGAACCCTCTGTAAAATACGCACCCCTTATGATCATCTCACAGCAGCTGGATTCTTTATTAATGCACTGAGGCAGTAATGTTTAACTTTTGTAGACTGATAGGAAGGTTTTGGCTGACAACTGAACTACAAACAGGCTAATCAGGAAGCTAACAGGCGTAACAGTTCAAACAGCTACACATTATAATTACGGACTAAAATCAGTACTCAGGTATTCATTAAGTTCTCCAGAATTATTGACACATTTGTTAAAATGACTGAAAAATGTCAATGAAAATGTGTGTGTCAAATGTTGTCTTTACTAAACAAATAAACAAAAGACGATGGGTTCCAGTTTCGAGTCTTGGTTCCTCCCGAGGTTTCGTCCTCCAGCTGAGGGTTTTTTCCTCACCTGTTGCCTTTGGCTTACTCACTAGGGGCTCAAACCTGTACTCTGCAAAGCTGCTTCATGACAACTTGGTTGTAAAAAGCACAATTTAAATAAAATTTAACTGAACTGAATTGAATAATGACCACAAAATATTTATTGACACCCCTTTTTACTATTTTACTATTACAACTATATTATGTTTACTATTTTCTGAATCCCTCTTTGCCAACAGAACAGTACTGAATCTTCTCTTGTAATAAATAAATAAACGTGTAAAAACACCTAAGTGACCTAAGCCCTGTAATTTTTTATTTGACCTGGGAAAACAGAAGTCCTGCATCTTCTCTTGTTCTCTTATGCACTCTCTTCTTGAGCTCAACCTATGGGTTTTAATTGGATTTAGATCAGGGGACTGGGGTGGCCATGGCAAAAGCCTGACTTTGTGCTTTGGATCGTTGCCCTATTGGAAGATCCGACCACAACCAAGTTCTAGCTTCTTAGCAGAGAAGCTAGAACTTGGTTGCCAGATTATTTGACATCACACAACCTTTCAACTGAGTACATTTTTCATATAACATTGAGCTTTTACAACTAATTGCTACTGGAGCCAGCATCACTGTTTACGGGTTTTATAACAAACTTCTAATTTTCACAATGACATGCACAGTCTAAAAGTTTAAAATACTGTTTTTATTTTTTCATTTGCCAACTTCAAGATTAAGTTGCTTGGTTTTACCTGTATTTTCTGTGTTAATAACCATGTTTAGTTTCATTAGCAGTTCCATCTCTGTTTATTCATCATTTTGTTTTTTCATGATATTTCCCATGGAAGACAGGCAGGCAGGCAGGCATCCATTTCTGTGCGCTCTTTATTTAAACTGAACATACAGAACGTGATAAGGGTGATAGGGTGATGGACCGATGACCACGGTCCACATGAACTGAACATAAATACCAAAGGTGACTCGAACAGAAACCAATCAGTAAACATAATCACTTAAACTAAACACAAGACAGGTGAGACTGGGACACAAGAAACAAAATAGATACGAACGTCAAAATAAAGGTCCCATAAACCAAAAACAGTGGCCTCTACCGGCCACTGGCCGAGACGTGACAGATATGATGGCGTGGAAGTTACATATTGCACATTTTTTGAAAAAA
Source organism: Brachypetersius altus (assembly GCA_037974465.1). NCBI lineage: Eukaryota > Metazoa > Chordata > Actinopteri > Characiformes > Alestidae > Brachypetersius > Brachypetersius altus. The sequence continues at coordinate 8,180,785 of JBBPDB010000108.1, forward strand.
TAAAAACTAACATTTTTTTCTACCTTCATGACTGAAGCCAACTAAAAACCAATGTGTCTCAGCAGTTTAGGATGCAAATTATTAGGTTAACTGGATCATTACTGCATGAAGGGCAAGTTGAACTACAATTAAATGTGTTTATTAAATGTCATGGTCAGAACATATAAAGCATAAGTTAGATGAAGACTATATTTTATATTTTGTTGAATCCTTGTCTTTATCACCCATGACCTTTTGAAAAAAGAAAAACTACAGGGTTCTTTTTACATGTTTACATGTTTGTTTTTTTTACCACCCCTCCACTTCAAACCGTACACTGTGGTGTTCAGCACAGTTTCTGAACATCAGTGCCTTTTAGTTAGTTATCTGTTTTCACAACCAAACTTAGCATGTACTAATTAGCCAACAATTTTTTGAAGTGCATTTTTTAAAGAAACCTCTTCTCAAAAAATTACACAAAAGCTGATGGGAATTTTAATCTTAACGGTTGCATTACAGTTTCACAGTGACAAAAATTGGATTTAGGTCGCTATAAAACCAGCACAGTATCATGAATAAGGCAATTTTCTGTTCTGTATCATCTGTGTGTCAGACAATTTCTTTGTGCAGCAACAGGAACTGAAATACTAGCTTATGTAACCACAATACTGAAAGACATTACTGAAATACTGAAAATCAAAAACTTTCCACTCTAAGTTTCAACCAAATATTCATTGTCAAATGTCAAATATTATGTTAACTCTAAAGTTAACCCTAACCCCTCCCTAAATATTAATTTAACCATAATGTTGTAGACAGTCATCATCATTTGAAAGAATTTTATGGTCTGCAGGTTGATGCAGAAGAATGTACACTCTACATTCTTTTGCATCAACCTGCAAAAATCCACCTCAGCGAGCTTTGCTATACAATTGTTCAATTTCTAATCATACATGACTAAGCTGGACCGGTCAGAGCAGGCCAAGTAAGCCCTTTTGGCTGAAGAAATCCATTCTGCTAGAACTCTCTCATTACTACTGCTGGCACTGGGATGGTGGAAAGAATTAGCCATCCCTCACACATGCTCTCTCTCTAACACACACAAAGACAGACCTCCAGAATTTTGGCTAAATCACCCTTCTGTCAGCAATCTTGGCTTCTCACTGAATACCCTTTCGGATATTTTTGTTTCTGTTCCCTTTGTGAAAAAGGCATGTCTGATTAATCTTGTGGATACAAAAGTGACACATTATAAAACATGATATCAATTTTAGTCATTTTTCTTAGAAATTTAATATAATTAAAAATAAGACATCACTAACTACTCACTGGCTTCCGGAAGAATATCTATTCTTGGGGTTTGGTGCCTTTAAAAGTAGCTCAAAGCCAATGGCTTATAGCAGGAGCAGTAAAGAAAGGCCCATCAGTGAGCCCTCCAAAGCAGCGATGGGAAGGCGAGCTTGCATGGGCGCTAAGCATTTTTTGAATATTACTGACCCAGCATTTGGAAATATGAAGCACAACAAGGCAAAAAAAATGAATGCTTTTTTAGTCCAGAAATCCTTTCACCCTCTCATATTCAGCTGATCAGATTAAGAGAGAGGTTTAAGAAGATTTGGACTAAAAAAAAAAAATGAAAAAAAACTTGCAAGCTCTGGGAGGGAGTCGTGAAGGTGGGGGAAAGAACAGTTTGTGATTCAGTGGCCTCAGGCAATTCATCATAGAAATTGAGTTTCTAATGCAGCATCTTGTGAATCCCTTTTGCCCTGTCAACGTTTTAATACATTACATTGAGAATGTAAATCATGTTTTAAAAAAAGCTGGCAAAAGCTAGCATTAACTGCCCCCCTCCTAGTCTTTCATTTCTCCCAATCTCTCTCTCTCCCTCCCCTTCAGACTCTCTCTCTCTCCCCTTCAGTCTGAGTCTCTCTCTCTCCCCCTCTCTCTCTCTCCCTGTCTCTCACTCTCTTTAAACACTAAGGCACTGACACAAACTCACTTCCATCAATGCCCAGCATACTTGGGCAGATTTGGGGAAGCGACTGCTTCAGGCCTGGTAATTCTTTGACACAGAAAAGGAAATCTAAATCTCATTATACCACTTAACTCATGATTTCTGGAGTTGTTGTGGGCCTCAACACAAATTCAGTGGGATAAATGAGTTTGTTTCTTTTCTTCTCTCCCCCCCTCCACCCACTCTTGCTAACAAAGCGAGAGAGGAGCACATAAACTGAGGTGGGTATACTAAACTGCATGAGGAGTTCATGACTGAATACATCTGGAGGCTCCATTACAGACTCATCTGTCAAATCTGAATACTGAATACAGTCAAGCTGTCAAAAAATTAAACAGGCCCTCTGTAAACTCCAACAAACCTAGCCGCTTTCGGACACTAAGCACTTGGATATCCACACGCTGCTTTGGATATCCACGCATGTTTTAGCTACAGCTCTAGTCTAACGCAGCTCAATCAACTAATGAGTGTCATTAAATCAATACATGTTCTTAAATATTCAAATATTACTATATATATATATATATATATATATATATATTAAAACAGTATATTAAAATATTAAACTATTTCTGTTAATAGGGAGTTATTTAGAACTTTTTGCTACAGTAACAGTCTCTATTCTTCTTGTAATGCTTTACATTACATTTCTTTGAGAATCTGATTGCATTGCGCCACAAAAACATTAGAAAGGTCAGGTACCAGTGTTGGGTGATTAATTCTGGATCACAAACACAAGTCCAACTCATCCCAAAGATAATAGATGGAGCACCATTACTCCAAAGAACACATATCCCCTGCAGGGCTTTATAGTCCCTTAGTCCGCACTTAGTACTGGGCATGGTGACCTTATGCTCATGTGTAGCTGTACCAGAGCGTCCCATTCCATTAGCAATGCTTTTCTGTGGAGAATGGAATATACCAGCTGTGTGTACACAGGCCGAATGCCTGTGCCAGCAATGGGTGCACCTTAAATATCTATTGATGAATTGTTCCATTTTAGGCTGCATTTAATTGAAACTCAGGGTACTGTATTGCTAAAACCACCCTGGAAACAGCACATCTCTACATGAAATACATCATCATCCTCAATTAAGATGGTTTTTGGTGCGAAGATAAACACACAGTCAAGTGCACAGTAATGCAATGCTAAAACTCTCTACCTGAAGGGGAAAATGGAAAGTAATTGACAACCTTGCAACAGTCATAACCCCATTCAGCCACAGCACATCCACATACGGTGTCAAAAAATCTTTGAGTAAATCTGCTATTAATATGTATAAGTGTTATAATCTCCGCTTGAATGAGCTGCCGAATATGAGGGGGAAGATTTAGAAAATCCGACATGAGTTTTTAGACAAGAAAATGGCCACCCCTCTTAATCATGTTTGAAATGATGCATTTCATATCAATCACTGGACCATGAGTTTGTCAGGCGGTTCAATATTACACATTTTAGCGCTAGCAGGCCGCCATTATGAAACCAGTTCAACTGATTGCGCTGCTTACAGTCCATATAATCTTTAATAATCTTGTTCTTAATTGCCACACATCAACTCCTCCAGATATTAAGTGTAATATATATGTGTATGTGTCGCTCTCTGTCAAGATACATGCACGTGTTTGTTTTTGTACATTTATAGGACAAACTGACTTTGCAGAAAAACAGAGAACAAAACAGGACAACTCTACAACAGGAACAACAAACGTTATCCAGACTCTGGACAGTGCTCTTTACAAAAGCTCCATGTTTAACTTTTTTTAAAAATTCGAAGGACAGACCTACATCATTTTTATTACTGAGATTAATGTTTAGCATTACATGTCGGTGCTTACATATATATCATAGGTGTGTCATGTTTTTACTATTAAATATAGGTACTTACCTGTACAGGACATATGCCTGAACTCTAACAATGTAAAAAACAAGCTTCTGGGTGCATATATTTGTGTTTATGTTGATGCGTATTTGAGTGTAATTTTGTGACTCCATTAAGGTGTGTGTAACCTGCTCTCACAGTGACCTGACGAGAACTGAATGCAAGTACACTCAGCCCGTCTCTCCTCAGGAGTCATTAGCTGGCTGACTGGTGAGGTGTGGTGAGCGCCGCTACACAGCTCAACTTTATTTAATGCTTCAGGAGGCTGTTTCACTACGGGCCTCATGTGTAACGAAAAAGTAATCTCAAGGTGACGAGAGGGGAGCTGTGAAAAAAAACAGCTTCTGCTTCCTTCATCTCCATCCTTGTCTGCCTCCCCGGAGCTCCTGGCCCTCTGAAGGTGATGATTCTGAAAGGCACACTGGACATGGCACGACCACCACTGGCCTTTACTTTGTATCCTAGACAAGCTGTTTAACCTTAAACTACAGGCTTGTGATCAAAATGTATGAAGATGTATTATTCAGAAACTTGTCCAATATAATACAACATGCAATTATGCAGCAAATAATATGTAACTGTTGTAACTTTGAGAGTCCGAAATTGGTACACAGGTCCTTGCATTGTATTGCATTATGTTTTTAGTTAAGTTTTCAATTCAGTATTCAGTTAAGGTTGGCAAGTGAATCAAAGTGGGTAAAAGGGCCTATTCTGACTATTCTCTTAATCATGTACTAAGTTTTGTTAATTGTTTAGTTGATTGTTGTTTGTTTGTTTACACATAATGTTCAGTATGATCACATAAATGTATCTAATCATAATGTGATTTCTTTCAGTGTGGGTTTTTCTTTATCTGTATAAGATGCATTAACTTAAAGTGTACAAATTCCAAGTAGCGACAAGCTTGTGCCCACATGTTCTGAAAATATCATCCTTGTTAGTTTTTCCATGCTGTTATCTGAAGAGAGTGTTTCATGTAGGACAGGTGAGTGGAACTGGGTCACTGAGCTCTGCTTCCAATTTGCCGCAGTGTTCACAAAGTGTGAATCATACAAGGATTTAATCTCACTTAAGTCCACTTAAACCCCTCTCGGCTGCAGAATGGCTCACTTGAACTGTCACAGGTAGGCCTATTTCATTGTGCCATCTCTCCTTCTCTCCACTACACCCATGGCACAGTGATCGCAACAGTGTTTATGAACCTGCAGATTGGCCTGACACCCCCTACAAATCCATCCAAAGTCCATTCGCAGGATTTAGAGTATTAAACAGTTATATGAAGCCATTAATAAACTGTCTGCCAGTAACTTGGCCACTGTTCCAAGTCATTTGGAAGGAAACCTGTTCACCTCTGTGATATAGCTTGTGTCATTCTAAGTTTAGAACAACAGCATGACTGAGCTGAGAACCAGCTTGCAATGACCAATAAAATAACACCCATACACCCATATCCATGTACTCCCGAGGTCACCTGGGTCATATAATCTCCGGAAAAGGATATAATGTCAACTCTCCACTGTTATACTTCCACGCTACATGTGCTCCACTGGCTGAACATATGGTGTGCATGTGTTTGTTTTCATTAAGTGTCCATTATGTAATTAAGTCCTACTACTCTGGCCAATCCTGGGATCACTTAATCAAAGGGCCCATCTTTAATCACGTATATGGTGTATTAACGCACAAGCAGTTTAAGTGAAAATACGCTGAAAATTAGGTCATTGCTACTCTAGTCACTACCTGTATCCATAGCTGCCATGATCAAATGTTTCAGAAGATGTTCCCTATAATATGAACAGTAAGATTGGTATTCTAACATATGATATTTTACAGCAAAGTGAAACGCATTTCATTCCTGCTCTATTATTTTCTTGCAAGAGAGAAGGGAAGATGATAATATTCAAATCCGTCTTTAACCTTTCAAGGCAGAGGGATTATAGAGTAAAGACTCTATTCCAAACTACTTCCTCGCCCCCCCCAACCGGCAGCAATAATAATGATCATTATCACCATTGTATGAAAAACGGATTATCATATCAGTGTACAAACCCAGGAACACCCCTACTATTATGAAGTCATTTCATTCTCATCAGGATAGTGGTTTGAAAATGGTAGGAGTGCTTGGCAGTGGCCAAGGCCATCACAGGTGACTGCATATTCTCTTCGCTATTGTTTGAGCTTCTAAGTCTCTGTGCTAGGAGTCTGACGTACTTAAGATGCATACGCTCTCACTGTTGATCTTAAATATTTGATCTGAAGAAAATTAAATCTCAGAGTGCAGATGAATATTCTTGCACATTAAACGGCGATGAAAGAGATCATGAAAGAGGGCGGAAAACGCTTTGCCTACCATGATTGGTTGTCAGTTTTTTTGAAGCAGTCTGATTTCTCATGACAGTTTTTATAAATATATATTGTTGCTATTGGAATAAAACAGCATAGCTTCAAAAAGTAACTTGCATTGTCTGGTCTGATCATCAAGAAATTTTGGCGTAGTGTAAAAAGCAATTGTTCAAATCATGTAAAAACAACAACACAAAATGTACAGCAATAACACAAACTGTAAAAAGATGTATATTTACAAATAGGTTTAAATAACAATAATTATATACAATAATTAAATACCTTATACACAGTACACTGTACAGTTACGGTATTTTGTATTTTTCTTGTGTTGCACTACGGTTCAAACGACAATAAACCTTCTTAACTTGACTTGCAGGCATAGAGAAAACCTGCCAGAACAACAGGGGTCAGGGGGCATGCTCTCCATGCTTTATGTGCTTAGTTCTAGTTAGTGCAAGTATATGAACGTGTGTTTCTCCTCACTGACGTCTGTAGTGGTGTCCAGTTTTAAACCTGCTAGCCTGTTCTTTATTATCTTTTTGAAATTTTTGTTCATTTGAAGTCGACACAGCTATAATACTGCTTTTGTGTGAATATCTGCTCATAAACAGCCTGTAAGACACTAAAGCACAGGTCAATAATGAAATGAAAGATGTGAGCCACTGTTGTTCTGGTGAATGCTTGTTTTTAGACCTGAGGCTACTGTTAGTTGGCCAACAAGCAGCTTTAACTTTACATAGTTTAGAGTCCATCTGCATGAAATTAATTCTAGTCTCATCAGTTTAACTCGTAAAATTACAAGAAAAAACATAAACCCTGAAGATGCATGAGCAGCTTCGCTGCTTGGCCCGCAGATACATATGTTCAACTTAGTAGCTAATAAGTTAATACAGGCACACCCTAGTAGCTGCCAACTGCCAACGGCTCCCTAAGCTAAAGACAGGATAGCTTTTGTTTGGTAAAATGGCATGAGACCTTGCATGATTTAGTTACATGTTTTCAAATCAGCTAGCTGCTGTGTTGTCACTTCTAAGAGTGTGAGTAGCAAAAAATTTAGGGAATGCCATTTTAGTCAAAGGAACCAAGAGACGAAATTAATCATTTATATTGTATCAGTAGTATGAGATCTGCGTAGTCCCAACTGATGGGCAGGAATTTCTCTTAACTACAATTGCAAAAACTAAGCAAAAAATAAAATAAAGCTGTTTCTGAAAGTAATATTTATAGAAAACACTTATTTTAACAGGGTTCTACTGTCAACTTCCTTGGCTGATTTTCATAATTAGGTGCAAATCGTAGTATAATCATAGCCAGAGTTTAATATTTAGTGTGACTAAGCTAATGATGAATATTTAAACGTATTGTTTCTTTTTTTTACAGCGACACTGGAGCAACATTAAATGCAGATAGTGTAGTTAATATTATCAAGGTCTGCTCATATTTAATTCCAGCATTTAATTAAGAAAGCAATGTCAACTAGCATCAATCAAACATCTTATTTAATACATGTTTAAAAATCAGAGCTTAAAATCATTCAAGTCAATAAACCTGCTTACAAACTGTGAGAACAGACATCATGCAGCTGTAGTGTGTGTGAGGCCTGGTAAAATTAAGGTGGTGAAGGGACACTAGCACCATATGGTGGATGAAACAAGCACTACTTTTGCAGCACAGGATTTGCAGAAATCAGACAGAGCCATAAATTCACTCAAATGTAAGCCGGCGCTGCAGCCCAGCAGTATGAGTTACTTATGCTTGCCTTCACACTTTTATGTTCAATATTTAATGGTGAGGGCACGCTGTGCTCTCCACACCCCTCTGTTTTCTTAGCAGTGTGGTTACATTTCTTAAACATATGCACTCCTTTAATTAAATCATACCTCAATTCAGTCCGTCTCAGTCTTATTGACGGCAAGGTCATAAAACTATTAAGATGAGTCACAGGGAAAATTGTTGTGAGCAGGAGGTGGTGAGAGAGGTTAATTAAGTGGCAATTGCTGTTTCTTACTCCGAGCTACCACTGCATTCTTCCGTCTCAGAGAACCTGCGGGGGGAGTGTGGTATTCTCGCACAAAAATGTGAGCACTCGTCGTGGAAAAGTTGAACAAAAATTACACAGGTGCAGTGTGGCTGCCTCTCTGGCTCAAATGTCTTCCATTGATCTATTTTTCCCCTTTTGCATTCACTATTATGCTGCCATGATAGAAAGATTGATCATAGAATTCCAAAACTACATATTTTTTATCCTTGCGCTGAAATGTGCGGCTTTTATATTTTCTAAATTATTGATCTAAATCTTTAAACACCGCATTGCAGTTTGTGCACGTAGTCTAATAGATATTCTACAACAGTTGTACGGCAGAATGCAGTCAAGCAAAGGCTCGTTTTTTTCTCCGTAAGAAGTTCGTCTATATAAAATGCGTGTGTCTTACGCAGACAAAAAGAGTTATAAATATTTACATGACGATGAATCACTGTATCGTTCATCATTCATGGGTTGTATTGCATAAACACAGTACCTATGTAACCTGCTTAAAAATCAAAAGGCAAGCACGTGTCACTCCCTCCAAGTCACTTATCACCCTGTCGACAAATGCCTGCTGATGAAGACACCAGATGTTTGTCTGCAACGGTCTTATTTCTCCTTTGTGAAAATTATGACACATTTTTTCCCTGTTCAAAACTTGTTTTGATCTCTGGGTCACAGTCCCTCATCAGCTTTGCCACTTCAAGTTGAGGCATCTGCTCTGCGGAAGATCAGACAGGAGATGGGAATGTGTATTGTGGCTACATTCAAAAGTCCTGAAAGAGCAGCACCTCAGATCAGACAACACAGAGATTTAGTTCCAGACATTACTAGTCTGCTTAAAAACAGCAAAAGCAATTGTCCGATCTCTTTGTTTCTTTTAAAAGACGCAGTACAAATGTAGTGGATTTCTAGCATGTCAGTGGATATGTGAAATGCAAAACATAAACAAAAACAATAAACATTAGTTTTTAAAGGGCACCTATTATACAGAACTCACTTTAGGTCTATGGGCTACAAAACATGTTCATGTTCAAGTTATTTTCACAAAAGCACTCTCACATGAAAAGATATCACCAGCTTTATTCTTCTCAGTTTTGGTCCCTTTCCAAACACCCCGTTTGGATGGATGGCTTAGAGTGACGTCCCACTAGGTCAATTTGCATAGAATTTGCATAGAACCACCCCTCATCTGTCGAGATCCCACCCACTAGCCAGTTGCTTGTCACTCCTTTAAACGGCCATATTGGGTCTTTGCTGTTCCCAAATTTAAAAGCTCAAAAATAACGTTTGCGGATGGACTCCTTTCAAAGCTAAGAAAAAAAATCTATAAACTTATGTTTATAAACTTAGCAACACAGGAGGAAATACTGGATTGTATATAAGCTTATGTTTTATGTGCTGAATTCAGACATGCCTGACCACTGCAGTGACAAAATCTCGCTCCGCCCAGCTGGCCAATCCTTGCTCAAAACACAATAAAACAGCCTGTGCTATTAGTTAAGGCAAAAAACTGGCATAAAAATTCACAGATCACAGCGTAAAATGTGTTTTGCTCCCGTGAACGTACTAGGTACGGCACGCTCCGCTGTGGCCCAACACGAGATTATTTGAAGATTCGCCATTTTGTCTGCTAGTTTTACAAGCATGAATAAGCCGAGCGCCATGGCTACATGCAGAGGCAAGTCATGTGTTGACTGCAAAGAACAGCACACATCCCTACACTTTCTCCCATACTAACACCTTAAGTATTTAAAGGTGGAACGGAAATTTGGATAAGGAGCGTCATGGAGGATCTGTAGAGATGTAAGCACTTTTGTGTTTCTATCGCAGTTAAGTATGAACTAACTTGTTTGTTTCGTTTCTCATGAGTAGAGTAATGTAGAGTAGAGTAATGTAGAGTAGAGTAATGAGCAGAGTAAGGGGTCGGTGGAGCATGGGATGGGTGGGGCGTGGCCTGCAACAGCTTGTTACCATGAAAGGGACAGAGCCCTGAAACGGCATGTTTTGAAATCGACCAAAACCGTGAAGATTAAAACTGGTTATATCTCTTTATTTGAGAGTGATTTTGTGCAAAGAACTTCATGAACATTGTTTGTTTAGCCCTTAGACCTATTATAACTTTTTTCTAAGTGAGGATGCTTCCTTGCAATGCTCATGTTTTAGTCCGTGGATACAAGGAGGGATTTAATGTGTATCAAACAATAGGTTTGAGGCAAAAACACTAACTGTGACACATTAGTCTGCTAGAGAGGGACACAGCTTAAGCACTGGAAAACAGCGTAGAGGAGGAGAGGATGCACCAAACAGAAGGATTAAGAGCAGCACAGGGGGGGAATGATAGCTACCTACATGAAACATGCCATTAGGCAACTTTGAAGCTCAGAACACACTCCTAAAAACAGCACACTGGCCCTCACGCAGCATAATTTTGCAAAATAACCCAAAGAACACATTTTTATCACATGAGTCATGTGTTCAGGTACAATGACCAACTCTCATCTTTGATCGTTGCCCTCCCCTCTGGCTTTGATACCAAAGTTACAGCACAAGCGATGCTAACAAAATGACTGAAGGCCTTTCAGACCAGAAGCCCCTTGAAAAGCCACAGATAGGGAGGAGTTGGGGAAAGTTGAAGAGAGCAAACAAAGCCTTTGGCTGCATGGCCTGATAAACAGTAAAGAAGTGTCCGGGGTAATGCATTATTCGCCCAGGAAATTAATCAATTTCCGCACATGCCCTGGCCCTTGCAATTATAAGCCACAAAAATGCTATCCATCACTTTCAAAGCCAAGGGGACAAACAGTGGTCAGGACTGTAAGTGAGTGCACGCTGAATGCGAGGAAGCAAAAACTGCATTTATTGCTGTCCTGGCATTACCTATGCAGATCTTTATCAGGGGGCCACTGAGTCTATTGTGGCCATTTTGCTGGCCTACAATGGCTTTCTGTACACCCAAGCTACCGGGAGATTGGCTAAAATTATACTCCCTTCATGCTTGGCTAGGTAGCAGCTTAGAAACAAGCTGCTTGTGGAAGCCGGGAGAAGATTACTGATAATAGAAGCTTCACATCCTGTTGACCTTTCTTCTGCTCTTTTCTTCTCTTTCTTTTTTATTTTTTGCAAACGTTCCTCAATTTCTGTGACAGCAAGAAAGAAAAAATAGATTGTTTGGGAGAGGACACAAAACCTGTGCTACTGAACCAAGGCAATGTAAGAAGTGCATTTTTTGTAACTTTTGCTGTAGGGTTTGTGGTTTCTATCTTAATAAAAGAAGTGATTTGGTGTTTGAAGTCAACAAATTAAAAAACAAAAAAGATTCCCTCAAACACAATGCCTAGATGTCTGCTTGGATTAAAGGATATAGTTCATCCATGGTGACAAGACAGCCACAATAGGCAACCGCTGTACAGAGTCCACAAAAAGGATTGGACTGCTACTAAACCATGGAATCAGTGTATTTTGGGCTGAGTCGCTGAACTGTTTGAAACACTGAGATGATTCAACTTGGCAGCCAAGGCCTAAAGTGAATAATAAAAAAAAAACTGCACTCAAAACTACGCCAGTTTCCGTGGCAACAAGCTAGTAGCTGACAGATTCCTCCATGATGCTTACAAATGATATTTTTCTCCTCCTGCCAAGCTGATTGTCTGTGCGGGCGCCTAGTGAGTGCTGAAGGGCCACACACACACATGCACATGCACACACGCACACACACACACACACACAAACACAGTGCCGGGAGTGTGCCAAGCAGAGTCAAGGTCATTCCCCTACTAGATCACTATTTCACCAAAGCCTTGACCTTGCCTCTATTCTGCCGCCCCAGGCTCCTGTAACAGCAGGGCAAAGCTGGCCAATGGGCCACAAAGCCCCGCTAATAAACACAAGCCAATCCCCGCTGCTCTGCTCCCCACGTTCCCAGCATACATCACAACAGGCAGGGCCAAGACAGAAACACTGTTTATCATTAAATAAGCCAGCCTGAGGAGACATTGTTCCTGGCAAGTGTGCCGGCTTACGGCCTGTGGAGCACAACACACATGGGGGAGGCCTTCTATAACCCTTAATAAAACACACACTGTGAAATAAAGGAGCAAGGCTTTTTTTACAGGCCTGACTCAAACAAAACCAACACAAAAACATACAGACAGGCAAATGTTACACCATACAGGGTCAGTATGCAATACTATTGGCTTGTGAATGGAAAAATAAGCATACGTTTTTGACACTAAAACATACAAGGTAAAGTATTTCCTGGCTTTCCTGTATTCAGTACAGAACCTGCATGTGACTTCAGCAGGCTACTAATCACCCACCTGCTGGTTCCACCAGACCACACCTGTTTCATCAGCATGTACATCTGATGATTTTAGCGTCAAGTGTGTCACTTTCATTCCTTTCTTTCTCCTTAAGGCATTATGACATTAATATACGACACTAACAAATGATAGCACGTGCTTTCTGACATTGACATTAAATGCTAAGGTGTTCTATACAGCCTGTTGCATACTGAATTATCTATATTGCCTTATTTTATTTTCCTCCACATAATAAATGCGTACTTAACAAAAATGCTGACACATGCAACTATTCCCTGCAACCTCAGGGTCAGTCGGGGAAAGAAGTTAAGGCATTAAATGAGGTGGGACATGTTTCTATCTTTCTTGAGAACAGGAAAAGGAGACTTGTAAAGACTAAAAGTGATGTAGCAGATAAGGCTGGCCCTCATGTGGGGCTAGTGGTTGCAGGGGGATATGTATATCTGCTGATAAGGCCTTCAGTTCAGAAACAGTATTTATACAGCCTTTCAGATACACATCAGGCATAAAGAAATGGGTTCGGCCTTATTATTCTGTGTGAATCTTCCCTCATTTGCCTGGGATACCATAGGCTTTATTTCACCTCCAAATACCCCCATCCACACAGCATGAGGCAGTGTTCACCTGACAAACGAGACAAAGTTGCTGCTGATGGTGAGAATGCGCAACAACAAATGTCTGACTTTGACAAGCCTGGCAAAAGACCTCCCAGAGTTACAAAAAGTGAATAAGTCCAACTAGCGTAAGTTGTGAAAAAAGCAATATAGAATGTATTATTCTTTATACAATTAATAAAGCGACTGTCACTTCACAAATGTATTAATCTCCACAAATGGTCTACTACACTGATTAGCTCTTTAAATACTACATTCCAGTTTTTTAAATTTTACATTTTAGTTGCAGTTATGTGCACATAGCAGTAACTGTGCTCATAATAAGCCACACTAATACAGTAATAACATAAAATGTACTTGAAAATACACTCCCCTGCAGATGTGTTTATTGCTTTAAGTTGTTTGAAAAAAAGGTTAAGAAGTACTGAAATAACTGAAAGCCCTTCCTTTGCCACAGAAAAGAGCAAGAGAGAGAAAAGAGAGAGAGAGAGAGGGGGAAAGAGAGAGAGGGAGAGAGAGAGAGAGAGAGAGAGCGAGAGAGAGAGAGAGCGAGACAGAGAGCACATTTTGTGCACCATACCATTATGGATTAGAAAACAGCCTGAATTAAAGCTCATCAAAGCCTAGGAACATCACTGACTCCAAAGGCATATGATGTTCAGGGTAGACTTAAGGCACAGAGGCACATTTCGCTTAAGTCTATTATATGTTCTCTGATCAGTTTTCTGTTTCAGGCCAAATGAGTGAAAGCACCTCACTTCAAAAGGCAATTACCGCAAAGGGAACAAATACTGAATGTGGCCGTTAACTAAAACACATTTGCAGTATGCAGCTATAGCTTTGTAAATAATGCTATTAATCCCAAAGCCCCGGTTGCCTTAAGCAATCCCTTTGATTATGTGTCAAATATTGGTTGACACATTTACATTCACCAAGCAGTGCTGCAGTGCATTACAGACTCAACCGTTTAGTTAACCACTTAGTTTAAATTAAGCTAAGTACCCATAAGGGTAGCAGCAATATATCATTTGGTACTCTGACTACCGTGTCAGAAAGTTTCCTGCCCGCGTTTTTGACAGTTTAACATATGTGTCTATATTAAAGAAGAATAAAGGCTGCGGGGTACACAGTGAGTTATTTTCATGTATTTAAGTATTACACTACCTCTACTCCTGAATAAATGGATAATGGTAATTATACTGGTGATAATAATAACAACAACAATGTCATACATTATAGGAACTTTCCTAAACTATTAGCTATGTAAAACATAGCTATATAAAATCATTCATTAATCAGATTTTAAATGTTTACAAATGTTTATGAATGAGTTTATATAGTTGCTGATTCATTCTTAATTGCAGCAGTATTTTACCGTACATTTACGGCATTTATCAGACGCTTTAATCCAAAGCGGCTTACAATTCCTAACTACAGGGGACAGTCTCCCTGGAGCAACTTGGGGTTAAGGGTCTTGGGAACCCATTGGTGGTGTGCTGAAGGTAGGATTCGAACCCATGACCTCTTGGTCTAGAGGCAAGTATCCTACCCACTACGCCACCACCACCCGTACCTATACAACATGCTGTTTCCAAATAACCTATGGATAAAAGTACATGCATTCAAATCATCACAGGGAATTACTGAAATGAACACATTTCTAATAGTGACATGAGCTTTATGGTTTATGTATCATGCATGTATGAAATACTTATGTTTTATAAAAAGCTGTCAAAAGGAGTTTACACATGAATCTGTCACGTTAAGTTACAGATCTTTACACAGTAGCCAAGTTGAAACTGACCCAGGCATGTCAGATTGCCAGGTCAAAATGACAAAGTTACAGAAATCATGTGACCTGATTTTCCTGTCTAAAATCAGTTTGCAATGCCAAATTAACTTCCGTTTCATTTCACAAAGTCATGTGATAAGCACTTTTATTTCACATTAATTAACACTTTCGACTTTCAGCGAGCACTTTCAACTTTAGCTAGTGTAGTAACGTCTATAACTAAGGAACACACATTTTAGCCTATAACTAAGGAACACACACATCTCCTAACAAAAATTATGTAAATGTATGTGTGTATTTATAAGCTTGTATCTCTTAGAAAGTTATGTAAGATTGTTGAGATAATTCGTACATTGTTGTGATAATTTGTATGTACATATTATTATTCTTATTATTATTAATATTGTTGTTGTGGTTGTTGTTCTTGTCAACACATTAGTAAAACACTATGAAATAAATGTGCTGGAATAAAATCCACTGTGAAAATCAACAACTAAATTAACTGTTTTTCTAAACAATTGTAAATTTAAAAATTGTTGAGCTAATAACTACATAGCTAGCAATGGTCAGTTTAATAGTGAAAACAATAATAATAATAACTTACTTTATCTGCTTATAATTATTGTTATAATAACAATAATTATAGTAATTTATGAATATAATTGTTGATTATTTGCTGTTGAACTCTGAAAAAAAATCCTATCGAAAAGTTGACCACTCTAAACTTACTTATGTTACTGTTTTAGTGACTTTTCTAAAAAAAAAATATATAGTAAATAACATTCCACTTAAACATCAACTAGTAATACTGCAATTCATGACTCTTTTAACACCACTGAAAGTCCCAGCCAGTACAGATCAAGAAGGAGGACATTTTCTGATGGCCTATGCACCGCTCAAAAGCTTGTGGCTCAGGTCAAGTAAGTCACAGTCTATGTGCTATTCACTAAAATTTTCCATTTCTGAGTAAGGCCATTCTGACACTGAATGACTCTTTTCAGGATCTCAAAAGAGTACAAAAGGACAGGATGTGGGTCATCTTTAAGCAACACGTCACTTCACCTACGAACCACACGCTTCTTTCAGCATACAGTTAACAGGTACATTCATTGCCAGAAAGTGTGCTGCTGTGTAAAGCGCCGCTCTGCATGTGTGTTTGACCCTCAGCAGGGGCTCTCTG
Organism: Brachypetersius altus; assembly: GCA_037974465.1. Classification (NCBI taxonomy): domain Eukaryota; kingdom Metazoa; phylum Chordata; class Actinopteri; order Characiformes; family Alestidae; genus Brachypetersius; species Brachypetersius altus. The sequence goes on from JBBPDB010000108.1 coordinate 8,196,938, forward strand.
TGTGTTGACGTGGAGGAACGGGGCAAAGAGGCAAGGCCATGGTTCTCCGTGTGAGAAGTCTATAGTCACCAGTGCTCCTCTGCAGGGCTAATTACAAAGCTCCTGCCATCCTACTGCGAATGCACAGCCTCCCAGCCCATTCACGCAGTAGCTAACCAATAATCAACACCCGTTTTATCAAACACATTCCCAAAAAGGCAGAAAAATAAATCCGTCACTCTCGAGCCATCAGATAAAGAAAGACCAGTTGTCCAGCTATTTGTACCTTCACCATTTAATGCACCAGCTGAAGTCCTATAAAAAAGTTTGGGAGCCCCTGTGTTGATCAAAGAGAAAATGCACATTCATTACAGAGAACACACTTCTGTACATTTTAATCAAAAATTGATTTGATGAATTTCACATATTTGTAAAAAAAAACATGGTATGTGCAAGGATTATAGCACATTTTACTTTTTATGTTTTGTATTTTATGTCAAGCTTTAAACTTTATTTTCCTATGTTAAAATATTAAGCTGTGAAAAGTTACAAATATAAACCCTTCCCTGGGAAAAATACGTTTAAAGTACACAGCTGGACCGGACCATAGGGGCTACTGTTGAACACTGAGAGTACAGTTGTACAGTAGCCCTTTCTTCTGACAGCGTGTATTAGATGTGTACTTTGTTTTATTTAGAACTTCATTCAAAAAACGTCATTTGACATCTTCTGACAAACTGAACAGTCTCACATCTTTCAACAAGATTTGATAATAATAATATTAATAATCATCTAATTTGCCATCCAAGCACATATTTTACATCAAAAAATATATCTAATGGTCTTTTGACAAAATGAACATTGCCTCGTTTCCATGAAGATCACACTAAAACTTTCATAATGAGAATTTCAAACACATGCACATGCATACACACACTCACACACATCAGTCACATAGCCTTGTGTTTGATTCCAGAGGTTCCAGAGCACTTGGCATTATTCGCCCTTTTAGCGCACTGATGAGCCGATTCAGGGCTGTGAGGTCACCAGGGGTGGTCCCACCTGGGCACACGATCTGGCCGTGGCTATTGACATATTTCCCTTCAGAACAGAGGGCCAGGGCAGAGTAAACATCAACCAGCAAGGCATGCGCTCACACTGATGTTGAGATGGGCCGATTTCTCACTATCAGATTTCCCGACATATTTCTGTGGCTGACTAGACTAAGCAGGAGTCAGGGGTATGAGCAGATAACGAGTGTCTTTCACACAGCACCGACACGTACCAGGCTTCTTATCTGTGCACATCCTCACATGCCAGAGCGACCAGGACAGGGGGAAGATTGTTACATTTGGTGATTTGTTTTTGCTTCTTGGGGCAGATAAAAAAAAGAGGGGGAGGGAGGAATCAGTGTGTAGCCCCACGGAATGGAGGCAGCATACCGACATACCCAGCTGGGGCCATAGACAAAATGTTTCAACATGTACACTAATAGAATAGACATTTTTCATTTTTTATTTTCACTTTTTAAACACATGAGATTGCAGTTTTAAAAAGAACTTAAATGTAAGCCAGCATTTATTCATTCAAAAAGCCATTTTGGATGAAAAGTTCATTTTAGAGAAGCAGAAGCGCTTTTGTTAAGGGAAAAAAAAAACTTCTTTGTCAGAATGGAACTGAATATTTTCCAACATTTTGAGCCACAGCCATCATTTGAATTCCCCAAACTGTGGGTCTAAAAGAAGGCAAAATAAAGGCTAGTATATGCAAGAGTGCACAAGTGCACAAAGGAACCCTACAGTTCTTCCGTACTTTTGTTACATCCACAAAGCAGGGAGAAATGGGGCAGGATAATATGCATGCAGGTTTACATCCATTACCAATGGCGCTCATGTAGTCCTCTGTTAAACCCAGCTGAAGGGTTTGATCTCTGGAGACGTCTGCTTTGCCCCATAAGACCCACCATCCAGTCATCCACAGCAAGCCCCAGCACCCCCTTTATTCCTTCATCCGTGATGTCAGCAATTAAAATATAAGGTAAACTTTTCAGCGGCCCTTTCATGGAGCTGAAAGGCATTGTGTTGCAAATTGGTAATAATGTATTCATCCCTAGGTAAACATCCCTGCCATGTCCCTTCTGCAGAACAGAAGCGAACAAAATGAAAGTGATAATTTCTCCCCCTCTGAGAATTCTCCCCTTTAATTCTGACAGTAAACTCGTGGCTGTTACGGGGTGTTAAGTAGGATTTAAAACTTGTCAGACAAGACATGTTTGAAATTGCTTTAAATAAGAGTACTGTGTTGCTGTCAACCAGAGGCTTAGAGGAACATATCCTCACAATTGAGGCACTCATCTAGGCTCAGAGAACCGTGGCCCTGCTCCGGCTCCACTTTCTTCCGCCTGCTCATGGGCTCCTAACACTGTGATCCAGCCCCCCCTGGTGGAGACCCTGACAAAGCCTCCGTCAAGCAGCACCAGCTTTCTCACTCCCCACAGTCAGGGTTGGAAAATAAAAAACATATATATCATGATACATTTAAATTTGATTTTAAACAGGTAATCACTGCATTAATCCTCTACATCAAATGCATTTAATAGATTGCAAAATAGTTCAAATCCTGTGATAAATTATAGGGTGATTTGAAACTGAGCTTCAGTGTCCTTATTGAAATTGCAAAACAAAAAAAAAAAGCAGGGACCTTGCAAAAAAAAAAAGGACTAAAATCACTGGTCACATGCAGAAAATGCATTTTCTGTTCTGTAAAGATTTAAATACTTAAAATGGCAGCTTATTTTTAATAAAAAATAAAAGCATGGTCAATTTATGCAAAAGGGTTAATTTAACAAATAAATACTAATAAAACACTGGGCCTTCACTGAACACAATTTTAATAATAAAGAAAAAGTAAGCATATAAGTATGTATAATTAAGGATACAAACACACACACACAAACACACAGAAAGTTACTTTTTTTGGAGATCAGTCATTTGTGATCACACATTTGTGTTACACACCAGCTTTCTTTTTTTATTGCAGTTGGAATGAAGAAAGTTCCAATTTTATATGCAGGTATGCTACATGCAGGTATGCTACATAAAGCTGTATGCAAGTCATTCGGAATAATATCATACCGCTGCAAAAAGTACCTTCATAGCGTCAGTATAGCAAACACCCATGTCTATACCACTAGAGGGCATACAGAGGAAGCTACAACTTCATGTAAATAAGTCTACCTTAGCCTAAACATAATGGAAGCCTAAAAAGGATACCAATGAGAGACTGGCTGCATATTCTATTTACACAACCTTATAAACCACAAACTGACTAGAGGTAGCTCAAGGGAGAACTATTGGAAAGCTGCTGTATAAACTATAGAGCCTAGTAAAAACTGTCCTGTAATTCCATTGTGCTACTTTTGGAACGCTATTAAATGGAAGTTTAATCCATGCAGTGCATTTATGAACACATTAAACCAAGTATAGTACAAACTTGGTATGTGTGCAGGATTTGAGGGTGTCCCATTACATCTTGATTCTCAAAATATTGAAATGTTAAAAATGATACTGGATACAGTAGGCCCCATTTCAAGGCAGCAATAAAAACCCAGTAAGGACTCCCCTTTGGAGTAGCTTCACTGGGCATACAAGAACATTTCAAATACATCCATTTTTCTACTCAAGGAATAGTTTGCTTCACTCAGACAAAGAACAAAAATGTCATCAACTGGCCTTTCACAAACTCTGAATGTAAACAGATGCCTTGGGTGCCTGGCATTCATGCTTAAAAGCACTGAATTTGTTTGCCATGTTCAATAGGACCTAGTGAGTTAGCTAGAATGCCACTCATACCGACGAAGAATGTTGTTAGCTAGCTAATAGCCAAATTAATCATCAATGCTTTCCAACCTTACATAATTGTACTTAAAAATAAATATTTTTTCTCATTAAATCTGTTGCTATGAGCTACAGAAAATATTTTTGAAGTATTATTTTCAGTACACTTGTGCCGCAGGTGCAATACTACACTAATAATTGCAGCAGCTGTGCATTTTGGCATTAAATAGTGGGACAATAGGTATGTGGGGCCATCCTAAAACTCAAACAAAAAAAATCCCAAATCTGTAAGAACATGTTTTCTTTTAAATATTATTATTCATTTTATATATGTGTGTTTTGTGCAGTGCTGTCCCACTCTAGGAAGTCCTTGAGGATTAAGAATACCGGCAGAAAATTACTATGCTGAAAGCTAATGTAACCTGACAGACAAGAATATTGGCAAACAAAATGAAACATCTTAGCACCATGCAGACTCTCACAAACCTCTTGTGTATAAATTGGTTGGAGTGTACATTTGGATAAATGTTTTGGGTAAATCGTCTTTTGGGAAAATGACAATTGTTCATTAGGGTTCTAGGCCTGCTTACAGCCACAGAATATTTGCTTTATCTTTAAACATTCTTTTAAATGTTGAATAGATATTCTTTTCAACATTTTGAAGGAACTGTAAATTATGTGAATAAGCAAATAATGAGTGAGTACTTTTGCTGGTGTTCGACATCTTGCTAGTTTTAACTAGCAGTCAGTGGTACTTTCAGTAGTCAGATGCCCGTTGGTTGTTTAAGCAGACGGCGGTGGTGTTCTGCTATTACATTTCCAATTCAGCCTCAAAATAAAAAGATGATTGAGAAAGTGGGTCATTTTGGTGGTCACAACGGTTGTTGCTCACTCATTGGTAAAGCACTTATTGGGCGTCTAAGTAGATTAATGTCTGATTCTTCAGCATTTTGCCAGAATTCTGGGAGGTGAAAAGAGAAGGCAAAAAAGACAGGAAAGAGCAGGAGATGATATGAAGGACTAAGCAGAAGCACCTTGTCCTGTGATCTGGCAACCACTCACGCTGAGGCGAGTCTTTATCATACAAACGGATTAGACTGCCCAGTCTAAGTGCCTCTAAGTTATTAGCACCTTCTTATACAAAGTATAACAGCAATCCTAAAGACATTGATTGCAGGGAACAGTTCAAATATGATTTCCTTATAGCTATTAATATGTATGCCTTAAATAGAAGCACACCGCTAAGCAGCTTATGATATTATGAAAAGAATGTTCCCTCAGGGACATAATATGCCAACAGTGACAGTAAGGAGAGATTCGTATTTACCCAGATTGGTTGGTACTTACGTCAAGCATTCTCCAAGCTTGTGGGAGGGAACACGGGGCAGTGGCAACAGCTCGCTTTCGATAAGCACTTACCGTGAATAAAAGACAAGCATGAAAGTGAGGTTTAGCCTCTTTAAAGATTCCCCACCAAATGTAGAGGCAGATAGGGCAGGTGCCTTTGGTTCCGGACGTGATTAGCCGTCTGTGGCGCACTGTTCCCACAGAAACGAGACATTGCAGAGACATTGTCCAAGCTTGTCCAGGTGGGGGACCTGTCATCCAAACCAGGGCTTAGCGGTGCGCCGCTCCGAGCGGGAGATTAGGACCCGAGAATTTAGATTCTTCCCTTTTTTTCAATGCATGCTTAATCCAAAAACTGTTTCTTTTTTTCCTCCCTCTCTCTCTCTCTCTTCCTCTCTCTCTCTTTCCATATTTCTCTATTTCTTTCTCTCTAGCACACGTACCCCCCTCTAGCCTCACATCTTCACATTTCATTCTGGTTTTATTTTTTATTCTTTATTCATTTTTATCTCCCATGTTATTCACATTTTCTGTCATTTTTCAGACTTTTTTTTTTGAGAATTTAAAAGGAAGGGCTTTCATTCTGGTTTCTCGGGACTGGCTTGTGTGGCCGTGCTCCTGAGAGATTAATAAACAACAGCTGATCTGGCATTGTTGGGATGAGTGAGATAATATTGCTGAGCCAGGCAAAACTCTCACACCCAGACAAATTCTGATTTGACACAAAAAAAAAACATACTCTAGTCTGTAAACTGTATTTTATTTAAATGTGTAGATATGACTGCTGGAGATAACTTAAGTACTTCAGAAGACATCGGTGCAACTCGCCCTGTAGGCCCAGCTTAAAGATGTGGACTGCATTAAAAGTGTTCATATCCACGGATACAGTTTTTACTTATTTCACTAAATGGGATCTTATGGAAGAGAAAATTCTTGATTCCTCTGTTCATACATAAGCACGTATGTCCCCATCCTTTTTAAGTAGAGTAATTATATTGACCTGAGCTGTGCAATCTGTTAATAGTCATAACACAAAGCGTTTAACAAAACAGAATATAAAAATTTGAAATGATGTTTTGTTATTGGAATCTGCCCCATAACTGGACTGCAATGTGGTCCCAAATGGCAGCAGAAAAGAGGGAAACTCTATTAAATCAGTGTATGAAATGCACTCAGGTCTAGCAGTAAGCGCTGCTCTTGAGTGAACAGACCTCCCGTTAATTCAAATAGCTCCCATTGTGGATTTATCGAACCACAGCAGCTGGCCACCCTCATGGACAAATACATGCTGGTGCAAAGAAGAAAAAAGAGGGAGTTCCATCAAGATATTTGAAATACAGTTACATTTTCCTCCTTTCTCTACCCCTCCTTTAGCTACCCTGGTCTCTGTGGACTGAGGACTAAGCACGAACAGGTTCTATTCTGCTCCTCGAACCTCGCCATAATCAGTCGTAAAGCAAGCGGAGGAATGGACAGAATGCTCTCACAGTGTTCCTGCCCTGTCCTCGTCTACCCAAGCAGAGAATAAGAGAAAACGGGATTAGAATATAGACAGCATGAGTCAGAGAACATCAAAAAAGGACCCGATTATTTCTTTAACCATAAGCTAACAGAGAGGGTTTCAGTGTGGATGGAGAGTTTGGCTGCGGCATTAAAAGATGAATTCTTTGCCGTTTCTGGCTTTTAAGAAAATAACTATGGTCTTTGCTGAATGTTCTCACATCTGTAATCGTTACAACAATGCACAAATGCTTGCTTCTAACAACACACACTACTGCTTAAACGCCTCTGGGCCCAGGAATGGGGGTTATCAGGTCCTACTATTCTGACACCTGCTGGGTTGGCAATGTGACTTTCTGGGGTTATAAAACCCTTTGGTCGCCTCTTTCTTTGCAAAAGTCATATCCAGGTTTTTGAAAACATCCAGGTTTCTTCCAATATATTTTATCACTAAACTTACATTTACATCAAAATAAAAAGGCAAAAAGGCTTTATTAAGTTAGGTGCTCAATAAGGATGAGAACCTTCATAAGTCCTGTGCCCATTCACTCTATAATCAGGTAAAGGTAGAAGTGTCATCCAGTTCAAACATGGGAACTAATCTGGCACAGAGAACAAAGCAAAGTCTTAATCATACTACCATGCATGTTATTTTATTAAAATTATTAAGAAATTTGTGAAATTCTATTGTCAAACATTTATTTTAATTTTAAAATACATTTACTGTATTGTATTGTAATAAAACACACAGTATTAAAATAAAAGTAATGAATATATGAGATACACTGTGATCAGGCTGCACATTCCAATAAAGCTGGTTAGAAAAAAAAGATGATTTCCACTGTGAGCCCAACAACAACAACACGCAAAACAAGGCATAAATATAACAAATGTGTCAAGACATTTTAAAAATGTAATCTCAAAAAGTGCATAAATGATGTACCAAACCTGAAGCAAGATATCCAGGGTAAAAACAGCGCTGTAGCAATTCTGCTATGGTGAGGTATGGTGGTGGTTCCATCATGCTATAAAGTTGCTTCTGGCAGGAGCTGCATAATTTATCATTAAAATGATAAAATGAGTGCAACAAAATGGCACAAGGGTAACTTGATTGCTGAAGTATTTATGCCAATGAGAAAACAGGGGGAGGATCAAAAATAATTAATTTAAATTACAGCACGAGCAAAAACATATGCAAAGATCATCTACACATAGCTTCCTATATATAGTGACATAACAGAAACCTATAACATTGTCAAAACTGAGCAAAAGCAGTAGACATGAACCACAAAAGCAAGGACATTGCAGGGATGGTCTCATAGTCCTATTGATCCAAATGGTTATACTTCCTGTCAGGTATCCATCAGCCAACAGCATCAAGTAACCCACTAAAATGGTCCAATGTAAATGTGGTACAGTACATCCTTGTTGCAAGACAAAGCTACTCTCCACTCCCTTAACACTTAACTCACTGCGACCTCTGTGTTTATCAACTCAATTATCCTTTTATCTGCAAGTGGAATACACATGGCCGGCCCTCTTATGCAGTCATGGCAGTGTAAAAGATGAAAGCAGGGGGCGAAAGGTGCAGAGGCGGGAGAATGAGGAATGGAGAAAGAGTCAAAGTGTTTCATTTATAACCGGAGAGAGGCCTTCAGAGAGCATTTATCCATAATGGAGAAATAATGAAGAAAGATTAAAGCCCTCTGGGACATTTTCGGGGTTTTCTCTAAATGATCGCGACGTCTCCCTGTTCTCCACAATAGACTAGCAGAGAGCTCCAGACGCCATTATATCCCCAAAATGAGCCCTGGCAAAAGCTACGAGTCATTCTGTCAGTTAAATGTGGGCTATAGTAACACTGGAGAAAGGCTTACCTGCAAATTAAGAGCAGCGTCTTTTGTCTCCCTTGCGCTGTGGTAAAAACAGGAAAATGGGCTCCGTTTCCTGAGTGATCTGAGGTGAGGCAGAAGGTTCAGTAGAACCTCATATCATGATTAGTTTAATGCTTGCAGGTGTGCCAATTCATTTCAATGGAGACTCAAATTAGGGCTTCTAGAGAGCTCTTAAAGCTTAACCAGAGATAGGACTGTTCCCATCATAGTAAAAAAAAAAAAAAGAGTGTAGCATGAAGTTAAAAGCAAAGGAAGAAGAGAACCAGCAATAAGCAGACATGTAGAGTCAATGAATGTATACAAATGATTACAATGTGCTCAAGTAATTCATTAAGTCCACCATTGATGAATTCATGAACACTTCCATAATCACTCAACACCGACCGTGCTGTTAAATAAATCTTCATAGTCACAGATAGCTATGCAATCATCACTTTCACTTCAAGGTTTAATCGTTTAGTTTAGCTGTCCTTTAAGCATTGTCACCCATATCTACATGATAACTGCTTTAAATTCCATTGTTTACAATAAACAAATCATGATTCAGCCTGTAGAGAGCAGAGTAGAGAGCCAGGCAAAATGTGCTTGGTTTTATCAGTAGGCTGCATGTTATTGGGTACCTAAGAGTGTAGGAAATCCAATGAAGAAATATTGTTCCAGTTACATCTGAAACTGTGAATAACACAAGCCAGGCAATTTACGCCAGAAGGTCATAGCAAAGTAAAGCAGGGAAAGTGGCAGGAAAAATGGGCTTGCTGAGAGAGTGAAATAGATGAGAGATGAGAGGAGATGAAAACTTGACGGGTTACCCAGGCGGGTCCACAAAAAGTAATGAATATCCCTTGGTGTGCAGTGATTTTGAAGAACTGTCATTCTGAATGAACTAAGATAAAAATTATATTTCATCCAGATAAAAAAAAAACCCTACCAACACAAGAGCAAAAAGGACACATGTCTGTGAGATGCAACCCCTAATCCAAGTCTGACAGCTTCCACTGACACGTCAAGCTTGAAAACACACCTGTTACTAAATTCTAGAAAACCTAGGTTATAATGCAACACTTCTTGTACAATATTAATGAAATGCCCCATTTTATCTCTTGCATAAAAATGCCTTTAGTAAACGTAGAACTCTCTTATCAATTCATTTTTGTATGAAAAAGAGACGAGAGAGGAAAAAAGAAGAGAGAATATATGGAGGCCTTTATAGAAGCTGTTGTTATTGTGTAGCAGAAAATGAACGTGTGTCCTTCAAGAAAGAATAGTGCTATGCATCTCATACGAAAGACTTTCCCTTGAATAAATCATCCTCATCTATTGAATCCTTTTCGTTTCACAACGCCAGGCTCTCCATTCAAAATGGAGAGAAAGGAGCCTGAATTACTCAGAGCTGAAGAGTTACCTAGCACAGAAAGGAATTAAGGACCCAGTAGCCAATATTGTGGATCAACTATGCCCAGAAGAAAGGGGCCATTCTTGTGTTACCTGGCTTGGGAATAAAGCCACAATAGTCTTCAAACAAGGGACACTGCACGATTCGTGGATTGATTTTTACTTCAGGGACCAGGGACTTTTCAAAACAGACAATATCCCGTGAAGATGGACATAAAGCTGTGAATTGCCTGAATGCGCGATGTATCACCCTAGTGCCCTGTACCAAGGGAATTTAGGTGCTGCTGGACCTCAATGGATGACCTCAATCTCTAATGTACTTCATTATAATGGCTAAGAGGACAGAGCTGTTCTGTGCCTGCCAAACATTTGTGGAATTGTTTTGCAAAGGGCAAACAACTTTTTAAGCTTTCTGTTTATTTAGCTACCTTTTTCTATTTTTCCTGGCCGTCTGTAGTCAAAACAAAAGGTAATCATTGTAATTATATGAAAAAGTCATACACCAGAACGAATGCTTATAAGGGATACTGTCAACAGATGAGAAATAATGGATGTGCAATTAAGCAGTGAGTAGATGGTATAACTAAAGAGGGTGTCCTGTCAACTCCAATACACACAACCAACCACTCTCTAACATTTAAGACATTAGCATCATTCACATCCTCTAAATCCTGAAAAGTACTATGGTCAAATAAGGAAAGGCAAGAAAAAACCTTAGTTTCAGAGTGCCTTAAGATTTTGGTTAGAGGTCCTTAAAGATAGATATATATACATAAGATTTAGACATAAAACAATGAGCTATAGGTCGGACAGAGGTAAGCTGTGCATCACAGTCAATATTATTTGGTCCATGTAAAATGTCATAATGAGCCTCGATCTGTATTTAGCATGGATTGATAACATTCTCCTAATTCTATTTAGTGGATGTTTACTTCCATGTTGTGGGTTATCTTCAAAATGCATGGTGAGAGAAAAGAAAACAGATGTCAAAATATTGAACAATGGCTTGATGTAAGGCAGTAAATGTTTTTGTGCCCACTGCAGTGTGGTCATTGTGAGCTTTGGTCAAGGTTACTCTCCCATTGAGAAGGGAGGGGAGGGGCTTTCACATCCCCACAGATCCCACCTGAGTGACACTCGCCTGGGCTAGGTTCTCCCCTCTGACGCCCTGATAAAACAGCTCTTATCACCTCCAAGAGTGGAGATTTGGTCTCTGTCGAAGAGAACCAATGAAGCAAGAAAAGCACTGTCTAGACACTTGAGGAGAAGTAAAGAAAAAATTGCTCTGTTTGACAGGAAATACTAAAGGGGCTTTTCACCAAAGTCAGGCGACTTGAGGGGCTGTATTCTAGACAACGTCATTGTGCTGGTCCATCTCACCAAATCCCCTTTTCTCCAACCATTTCACATCCGTTTACCATGGATCTTAGAGCAGGACTGTGGAGCGTTGCAAGTTATATGTGCTATCTCCGAGCAAGCGAGTGAACACAACGAGAATGGCCACTCATCATTCAAGCTGAAAGGCATGAGTAAAGGGCATGACTTTGGCCACTGTACAAGCTATTCGTACACAGTAGGGGGCATGGACTACTGCTGGTGATACTGGGTCAGTACAGTTAAAAAAACATGAATACTGAATATAGGACATATACCCTAATATTATGACTGGAAGTAATCACGAGAGCTCAGTAATTCATTCTTGATTCTGTCTGTCGCTAGTAAAAACAGTGAACCTGTGCTAATATACAGCAAGCAAACTACCAAAATGTTCTTGTATTTTATATTAATTAAAGTATCCAATAAACCTTTATTACTTTTTTTAATTTATTTTATTATTCTTATTATTAAGTCCTGTCAAAGGCATAGCATTTATACTGGGTCCAAAATGAAATTAAGAACCACTTTAATTGTAGTTGTCATGCTGAGTAGAGATGATGGGGTTAGTGGTGAACACTGCTTGGAAAGAGTGTTTGCCTGAACTGTAAATTTCATGACCTCTGGTAAGACCATGCATAGAACTGGTGTTTCTGCAGCGCTCACCCAATGAGAGCTGGAAAGGATAAGTGCAACGTGAGACAACAGTGTGTTTGAGTGTCGTCACACATTTTGAATCTGAATCATGTTCTTGTGTCACAGCTCAGTGGAGCACAACTCGCCAACCCAAAACAGAGACAGAAAACACCGGCTGACAGACAAAACCTGCTATCTCATCACAAAGAGGGCTGGGAAAACAGTCATCTCAAATGTGGCAACTTCCTTTCACACACAAGCGTAAAAGGTATGAACACAACACTCAAAGGCTGCCTGAAATCTTATAAATAAGAATAATAAGATAAAAACGCACCTGCATGTTAGCAAGCATCAGAGAAGAAAAATATCAACATGACACGCATCGGAAAGTGGACAAATGAGTCAAAAGTGCAGATAAGAGCTCTTGGGCAAACATCCTGCCATTAGCTTGTAACTTTCAATGCAAACCCTAGAACTTTTGGTGAAACTCATGTTCTTATATGCTATGAAACAGGCATCCAATGCATGAAGGCACACTGGCACCACTGAGATTGAATTATCACTGTCAAGTTTTGCTTTCGAAAAGGTTAAACCCAGAAGGGCTGCAATAAAAAACGATGTAGAGTATCAATTAAAGAGGAAAGAGAGAACAGAGCAGGAGCATCAGCAGCCATGATTGGTTGCACCCATCCATCTGCCCTCTCTAACCGAAGGTTAAGTCATGTTGAGCGCAGTTGGGCAGTGGCAAGCAGGATAATTATTGTTCAGGGCCTTTTAATTTCAGTGGCATTTAAAATGATTAAGCCTTCTTCCTGGGCCCAGTCAGAGCACTTTGTATTCTCAAATTCATCCCCTGAAGAGTGAATCATTTCTTGAATGGCTTGTCTCTCTTGTATGATTGAGCTTTGTCCATACAGCTATAGGAAATGTGACAGCTGTGCTCGTCAGTGTGATCCGAGTGCTCCAGATTGTCATCAGATCCTGAAATTCAAAGCACATTATACGGAAAATGCATGTGATATAAATATAAAAAGTGGGGCAGGTTTGAAAAGATGTTCAAGGTCAGCGATAGGAGTGTGACATATCTCTTTCTAAAGCCCGATTCAGAATGAGTAGTAAATATTTCTTATTTGGTGTCTGATTTTGACACAAGCTTAACTTTATTTTTCAAAACAGTGTTTTAGAAACCCCATCTTAAACTTGTTTACTTTCAGATAATAACAAAGGTATTAATTCTCCAAGAAAATTAAGTCTTTAATACCATGTTAAAGACTATAATTATATTGTTCATAACGATCAGTCGGTGCAGATTTTACTGCTTTAGACTTTAAATGGCAGGTTAAACAAGAATGTACATTATTTTAGTCCCCATCACTTTAACATCATTTACACAGTTTAGCAGAAAATTGGATAAGGCAGACACTGAGAACAATATTTTGAAAAGAACAATGGATGTTGGTGGCCATCTAGTGGGCAAAAGGTGATACTACATGACCCCGTGACATAAATTAAAACATTCTCAATAAACACAAAAAAGAATCAATAGGCATTCGAAACATATTGCAAATAGTGTGCTTTGTTTCTTGAAGAATAACAAAAATGTTGTCTCATGCAAAAAAGTAAGAGATATATAATGCTAGTGGATAAGCTTACTATAAAAACAAAAAGGCTTTGATTTTATTGTGTCAGAAAGGTAGATGGGCTTGTATTTCATACTAATGAATTTATTAGTATCCAATAAAGCTTTCTTGGTTTTTTATTTAAATCCTGTCAAAGGCATAGCATTTATACTAGGTCCAAAATGAAATCAAGACCCTCTTTAATTGTAGTTTTCACACTGAGTGGAGATGATGGGCTAAGAGGTGAACCTTCCTTTTAAAGAGTGCTCGCCTGAACTGTAGTATCTCTCATTACCTGTGGTAAGACCATGCATAGAACTGGTGTTTTTGCAGCGCTCACCTAGTAAATGGGCATCGTACACTTTTCTGATTCACTATTCAAAATCATTTCTCATTGTAGACCTAAAACTGTAACTATTTTGTGAATACTTGATGCCTCCCAGCAGTGAGCACCATACCACACTAGAGTGTTGAGAATTTCACCAAGAAAACTTTGAATACGCAGGTGAGGATTATGTATGCAGGGGACAAATAAAAGAATGAGTCTCAGGATGAAAGAAAAAGAGAGAGAAACAGAGATGTGAGTGTGGGGATAACCCGGGTTTTTCGTCCAGTACGGTGGCTGTGGCAGGCAAGTAAAAGTTGATAATAAATTGAAAAATCCCCCCTCAAGAGACAAGTAAAGAGGAATTCTGGCATTCCAGTCATCTCTCCAGTGTGGCAAATCAAAACCAAATTTCCTCCAGGGCGGCAGAAGACACGGACGAGCAGATACCTGCGGCCACCTGGGCCTCACTCCAAAGAGCTGGCCAAGACAATTTCCCTCAAATCATCTCTCTATCTTAATCTGACAGGCCTCCTCGATTAGGAGGCGTGAAAATTACTTCTCTACCCACCAGCTGTCGTTCTGAAATTATCTTAATTGTACCATGATTATGCCTCTAAGCTCCTGTGAGAGCAAAAGAGAGAGAGAGAGTGAGAGAATATGAAGACTCTGTAGGTGTGAGTGAACACTGTCAAAACTGCACTACAGCTTGCAGGCCTGAGTTTTCCTCCTACAGTCTGCTGTTGTATTCTTTCTTCACAAACACCACTACTAAATTACTGTTTCCAATTCATAAAATGCTTAAAAATAAACAACGTGTCTTCCTGAATGAGATTTATCAGTACTGTGATGATGCAAAAGGCACTAAAGAGCTTCCGTGGTGTATAGTCTACAGAACAACCCTCTGTTGCACTACTCAGCACATCTGCAAGTATTTTAAGATTGAGTTTTAAAAGTCGTTTGAGCACAATTGCCTTTTAGCAAGCATCAGTGTGAAACTACACTACCCATGATGCATTGTGTGACAGCTCAGTTGAGCAACAAGGGTTTACAAATGAAAAGCATGAGACAAAGATTAATCTATTACAAATCCATAAGAAACCAGGGGATTTATAAAAAAGTGTTAATCCGCTGCCTGCCTCTTAAGTCAAGTCTGTCCAATTGGAGAAGAGATAAGAGACTGGACAATCCTCAATTTGAGATTACATTGTTCAGATTTTTAAAAACTGCTAATCGTAAAATCGTTCCTCACTTGAGCTACAAAAGAGGTGTCGTTTAAGATCTTGAAATTCTGGGCTAAGGTCATGGGGGTCAGGTAATTAGATCTGAAGCTTTGACATGACGCTGCTTTATCACCCTAAACATGCAGCACTAGCTCTTGTTTTCAAATAATATCTCCGTAGTGTCCAATTACTGCTCACTTTGGGCCATGGCACAGTTAGATTCGCATTCCAATTTTTCAGTTAAAACTTAACATTTGCAACATTCTGATGCCCACAGAGCACTGAAACTGCAGCCCCATTTAAGGTGAACATTCAGACTTCATGACTGAACAATGCAGATTTTTATTGAAACAAAGCAGAAAGTCTACAATGCAACCATAAGAGGTCACAAGCCAGTGATTCCTTGTGCTGGTCCCAAGTCCAGATAAATGCAGAGGGTTGTGTCAGGAAGGGCATCTAACATCAAATCTAAGCCAAATCAAACATGTGAGTCACACCAGATCAGTCGTGGCCCGGGTTAACAATGAACACCACAGGTTCTGTTGACCTACAGGGTGCCAGTGGAAACTGGGCTACTGTTGGTCGATGGAGGAGAGGAGGAAGGCATGTACGTAGGCAGAGAGAGAAGAGGAAAGGCAAGAGTGTGGAACTGAGAGTGGCAACTTTGAATGTTGGAACAATGACAGGTAAAGCTAGCTTGTAGACATGATGCAGAGAAGCAAGGTGGATATGCTGTGTGTTCAGGAGAACAGGTGGACAGGTAGCAAGGTTAGAAGTTGTTCTACCATGGTGGAGATGGGAAGAGAAATGGAGTAGGAGTTATCCTAAAGGAAGAGTTTGTTAGGAATGTTGTGGAAGTGAAAAGAGTGTCAGATAGGCTGATGAGTCTGAAGCTTGAAGTTGAAGGAATAATGATCAATATTGTTAGTGCTTACGCCCCACAGGTAGGATGTGAGCTAGAAGAGAAGGAGAATTTCTGGAGTGAGCTGGATGATTTGATGCAGCATTTCCCCAGATTTGAGAGAGTAATTGGTAATTGGTGAAGGGAACAGATGTGATGAGGAAGTGATAGCAAGGTTTAGTATCCAGGAGAGGAACGAAAAGGGACAGATGTTGGTAGACTTTACGAAAAGGATGGAAATGGCTGTTGAAAATACTTTCTTCCAGAAGAGACAGGAACATAGAGTGATGTATAAGAGTGGAGGGAGACAGTAAGGAGGGAGAGAATGATTTGTTCAGTTTGGCAAGGCAGAGAGATAGAGATGGAAAGGATGTGCTGCAGGTTAGGGTGATTAAGGATAGGGATGGAAATGTACTGACAGGTGGAAGGCTTTGAAGAGGATGAAGAGGGGAAAGGCAGATGGCCCTGATGTCATACCTGTGGAGGTATAGAACTGTCTAGGAGAGGTGGCAGTAGACTTTTTGACTAGGTTGTTCAAATAAGATCTTGACCAGTTAGAAGATGCCTGAGGAATGGAGGAAAGCGGTCTGGTGTCAATTTTTAAGAACAAACGAGACATACAAGATTGTGGCAATTACAGAGGAATAAAGCTAATGTGATACACAATGAAGCTTTGGGAAAGAGTGGTGGAAGCTAGGCTTAGGTCAGAAGTGAGCATTTGTGAGCAGCAGTATGGTTTCATACCAAGTACTACAGATGCTATTTTTGCTTTAAGGATGCTGATGGAGAAGAACAGAGAAGGTCAGGGGGAGCTGCATTGTGTCTTTGTAGATTTAGAGGTGGGACTGCATCAAGGGTCGGCTCTAAGCCCCTTTTGTTTGATTTGGGTGACAGATGATGTTAGACAGGAGTCTCCATGGACTATAATGTTTGCAGATGACATCATGATCTGCGGTGAGAGCCGGTAGAAGAAAGGCTAGAGAGGTGGAGATATGTACTTGAAAAGAGAGGAATGAAGTCACAGCAAGACAGAATACATGTGTGTAAATGAGAGGGGCACAAGTGGACCAGTGATGTTGCAGGGAGTAGAAGTAAAGAACGTAGAGGACTTTAAGTACTTTGGGTCTGCGGTCCAAAGCAATGGAGAGAGTGGAAAAAAGGTGAAGAAGCATGTGCAGACAGGTTGGAATGGGTGGAGAAAAGTGTCAGGTGTCACAGAAATGTTTCAGCAAGAATGAAAGAAATGTGTACAAGACAGTAGTGAGACCAACAATGTTGTATGGTTTGTAGATGGTGTCATTGAGGAAAAGACAGGAGGCAGAACTGGAAGTTGCAGAGCTCAAGATGTTGAAGTTCTCTTTGGGAGTGACAAGGTTGAATAGGATCAGGAATGAGGACATCAGAGGGACGGACAGCACATGTTGGATGCTTTGGAGTCACACAGGCCAGAATGAGATGGTTTGGACATGTCCAGAGGAGAGACTACAAAGGTAGAAGGATGCTGAGGTTGGAGCCACCAGGTGAGGGTAGAGGATGCAGAAGACAGGGTGAAATGGAGACAGATGACTCACTGTGGCGACCCCTAAAGGGAAAGGCCGAAAGAGAAAAACAATGAAGCTGATGCCCAGTGATTTTCAGCAAAAGTCCTTTTGGAAAAGCATCTCACAGAGTTGACAACATTTCTTAGTTCTAAAAATGTTCCCATAAAGCACAGGGTTCCTGGGACATTTAAAATGTCCAGTTTTCTTAAGTCTCCCAGAACGTTTTCGTCTGGAAAGAACCTTCTCTAGGAAAACAAAAGTTGTTCATGTAATGTCACATATAAAAAAATGTCTTATGATGACTTTGAGGAATCTACAATCAAGGCAACTTAACCTTACTAGAAAATTCTATTATTATATATTGTTATATTGTTATAGTGACTCTCTTACTTGAGAAGATGGCAGTAGTGTAAAGCTTAATTTAGGGCCAGAATCTCTAAAGGAGTCTTTCTGTCTAAGAATCTAGAACTAACTTGTGAGAAAACTCTCTGTAAAGGAGCCTAGCACTGGGAATCGTGAGAATACTGTGTCTTCCTTCTTCTCTCGTTAGTTCTGTTGAGAAACAAAAACCTTTAATCTACCCAGAACATCACCAGGTCCCATCCTGGCTAAACGTGGATATGAATGTTTGAAAAGGGCTCATGCTAGCAGGATGTAATGACTGTAGCAGTGCTCTAACCTCTCATCCTCCTCAGGGAGTAATCTGCCTAAGCATCCTCAGGGCCCTACAGCTTTGGATCTCCACAGCCTTCGCTTCCACCACAACCGAATTCAGCTCAACAGTGCAATCCAGTTAAGCCAAATTAGCATGAAATTAATCAGCCTAATAGTATTAACATGATGATTATCATTATTATCATGACTTATCTCACTTTAATGAAATACCCTTGAGTGTTCTGTGTTTATCTGCTGCCTCTCAGAAGCAGAATCCTACTCTTTGCAGCCACCCTCAACCTACAGACGGTTGATAAGTGAACCAGGTCTGAGCGGACGTCCTACTTTCTGTTTATCTAGACCTGTTGTACCTCATATAAACTATTCCACCAGCTAAAACGGCACACCCTCGCTCGTACCGCAATCAGCTATAAATATACAGCCAAAAGCAAGACAAAGCATTACAATAAAGAGTAAGATGAGTATATTTGTAAAGGATTTGTTTTCATCATAACACAATGTGGGCTGCTATCCCATCTAGGGTGTAATCCTAAACAAAATCTGTGTGTGGGAACCACTCTTAGATTTAACCACAACTCTAAAAATGATGTCTTTCCTCAGGTACAAATATTGTCATTAATATTATCAGCTATTTTATCATACGTATGTATTATTATACAATTACAATACTTTTATTATAAGTATATTTCAACAGTATTATATAATATGACATACTCTTAGAAGGCGGTGATGGGTAGAACCAAAAAGGTTCCGTGCCAATGGTAGTGGTGGACATCAATACATTTTTAAAAGGGCGTATTTAAAAAAAAAGTGTCTATATGTGATGTAAAGAGCCATATATAACAGACAGAAATTGTACATAAAACTACTACTTCTACAAATACTTATACAACAACTACAACTACTGATAATACTACTAATACTGTTGTTGCTACTACTACTACTACTGCTACTACTTTTACTACTACTACATATACTACTACTACTTTTCTACTGCTACTACATATACTTTTACTAATACTAATACTAATAATAATAGTGGTGAGTGTAATGACGGTGATGATAACATTGATACTGATGCAGCAGAGAATGCAGTAGAGAATACAGTAACTATAATTGTAATGGCTCACATAAAATAAAAAATTGCCTTTACTGTAGAACAAACGAAAATAATAAAGGTACGGTGTGTTTTTTTTATGCAGTCCTCCAGTGCTTTATAGTCTAACATTGATAACATTGTCATTGCCTAGACCTATAGTGGCATTCTGAAATGACAGACGTGAAGGAGCTTTCTCTACTGCAGCAGAGCACTGTAGAGTAAACTCTAACGTGATGCACATTGCGCTGAGTAACAACACTCAATATTAAACAATGTCCTTTGAGAAAATGCAAGCCCTGCGAACTGTCCAACTGGACTTGCATTGATCTGTTATGAGCTATGCGTTGTTTGCAGTGCTGCTGGTGCAGTAGGCCCCTGAGTCACGAGTCTGTGAAATACTACTGCTGGCTAGTTCACCAGTCTCCTCCCTGACCCCCCTCTCCCGCTCACGTACTGTTCCCAACCCGCCTTTCCAACATCGCTCAGACCACCTCTGATGCCTTTGTTGCAGTGTAGCTCAGCATATTGATATACAACTCGTATATCTTTTATAACAAAACTGTGATGTAAATAAAGGCAGTGAAGGAGGCAAAATTACTTTGGGGCCGATAGCTTGAAAGGGTCCATGACTTTCCTGGACCCATTCGTACACACACTATATGGACAAAAGTATTGGGACTCCTGTCCATATAATATCAATGCTTAATGGGTAGCCAGGACAACTTAACATAAAGTAATACAATTGTTTACAGTAAAGTGCCATCTTGCTTGAGATATTGCAGAAGTGAGTAAATAATTCTCCTCGGACACTGCATTCCTGGCTGCCCGCCACTTCACTTGGTGAATGGGTTAAATACAGAGAAGTATTTCATGCTGTTTACACTGTGTGCTTTGGTGTGTTCACGTATGAAAAATGGACACTTTACACTTACACACTTACAACTGTGTATCTGTTGGCCCTGTTTTTTTTGTTGCCCCTTTCTGCCTCTCTTCCCATCCTCTCCTTCCTTTCCTCCCCTACCTTTCGCTTCCCTTTAGTCCACTATGATGTAAAGTCTTTTCCTCTCCCATCTCTTCATCTGACCACAAAGAGGGCTTTGTTTCTACAACCAAACAGTAGTTGTTGTCGCACGTGACCGCCAGGGGGAGCTATGTTTCACCAGTAATTATGTTTCTTTCCACCCGTTTTCGGACAAACCCTGCGTAGT
>JBBPDB010000108.1:8218879-8236859 GCA_037974465.1 Brachypetersius altus
CCATTCACAGAGTTGTCCTGAAGCCACTCCTTTGATATCTTGGCTGTGTGCTTAGCGTTGTTGTCCTGCTGAAAGATGAACTGTCGTCCCAGTCTGAGGTCAAGAGCGCTCTGGTGCAGGTTTTCATCCAGGATGTCTCTGTACATTGCTGCATCTTTCCCTTTATCCTGACTAGTCTCTCAGTTCCTGCTGCTGAAAAACATCCCCACAGTATGATGCTGCCACCACCATGCTTCACTGTAGGGATGATATTGGCCTGGTGATGAGCGGTGACTGGTTTCCTCCAAACTTGATTCACACCAAAGAGTTCAATCTCTTGTTTCTCATGGTCTGAGAGTCCTTCAGATGCCTTCTGGGGGGTTGCTATGTGCCTTTTACTAAGCAGTGGCTTCCGTCTGGCCACTCTACCATATAGGCCTGCAGATAAGGTTGTCCTTCTGGAAGGTTCTCCTCTCTCCACAGAGGACCTCTGGAGCTCTGACAGAGGGACCATCAGATTCTTAGTCACCTCCCTGACTAAGGCCCTTCTCCCCCGATCGCTCAGTTTAGATGACTGGCCAGCTCTAGGAAGAGTCCTGGTGGTTTCAAACTTCTTCCACTTACAGATGATGGAAGCTACTGAGCTCATTGGGACCTTCAAAGCAGCAGAAATGTTTCTGTCACCTTCCCCACATTTGTGCCAAGAGACAATCCTGTCTTGGAGGTCTACAGACAATTCCTTTGACTTTATGCTTGGTTTGTGCTTGGACATGAACTGTCAACTGTGGGGCCTTATATAGACAGGTGTGTGCCTTTCCAAATCATGTCCAATCAACCAAATTTACCACAGGTGGACTCCATTTAAGCTGCAGAAACATCTCAATTATGATCAGGGGAAACAGGATGCACCTGAGTTCAATTTTGAGCTTCATGGCAAAGGCTGCGAATACTTATGTACATTGTGCTTTCTCAATTTTTTTTATTTTTAATGAATGTACAAAAATCGCTGCCTGTGACAAGCGCTTTTTACTTTGCTTGGCAGTGGCATCTGGTAAAATAGATTAAATGAGTTAAATAAATACATAATAATTAATAAATTGCTAATAATTGCATAATATTTTTTCTTATATTGTACAAAGATAAACGAATTATTGTTTCTGAAAAATGATCAAAATGTCTCAAATTATATAAAAAATAATTCTAAATAATTCTAAAATTAGTTTCTTTATGTTTATCAATCATCAGTTGAATATAAAAAGCACAAACACTACCAATCTAGGACATATATCTATGATGGAAAACAATCTGAAGTGGTCACACCACATGATAGTTGGTTGCACCACGTTCAGTCAAATATTACTGACATAGGATTTGCCACCTAAGCAAAACAAGCCAGCTTTCCACAAAAGGTCACTATGAAATTTATGATAAAAATACATATTTGTGGAAATAGCTTAAATCCATTGTTTTTTTGAGGTCATACCACATGACATCCAAATATGGCAACTCCATTACAGCAGTTAAAAAAGTTCGTTTTTTAAAAAAAATGAGAGAGTTACAAACCTGTTTTCAGCTTCCATAGGTCTATGACAAAATGGTGGATGATGCAACTTCCTGTCTTTGAGCAGATACCTTCATAAAAGTCCCAAAATTGTCATTTTGTGAAGGTTGCACCACATGATATTTAATGAAATGGACATCATCGGACAAAGTTTGTTTGTGTATTATGATAGAAATATAACCGCAAATGTTTTGGAATTTTGTACAGGAATACAAAACACTTTGTAAATTATGCCAAATATGGCAGAAAATTATTTGTAGTAGATTTTGAATAATTTGAAAGAAGTTTTCAGAACAGCGGTCACACCACATGATATTTTGACACTTTAAATTACAGAAAAATTACAAAGAACTCCTGATTTTTGAAAAGTTGAATTGAGTACATATATGAGAGAGGTACTACATACAGATAGTATATTTTTGTACATTTAAACCTTTTTTAACTTAAAAAAAATACAGCCGGACAGAATATTTAGGCGTCACATCATTGACCCATTAATCACTCTTTGACTCACATTTAGCTGGGCTTCATATAAAATTCAGCCAACAATGCCCAAAACATCTGAAACCACTAGCCACAGCTGAGTCCCAAAACTTTTGCAGGTAAGACAAACTAGAAAGCACTTTAGTAACTTAACCAAACATGCTAACCAGTTTTACATTATTCAACCGTTTAAAACAAGTAGGGAAGAAGGCAATGTTAATCAATAGTGATAATGTAACTTGTTAGGAGTTTCTGCCTGTTGAGTTGTAATGTTATTCAGCCTGCATGTCCTACCATGTTCACAGTGTTACCACAACATGGCCTATTCGAGAGCAGATTATTGAAAATACTCCATAAATGTCATTTGAATGTTAATCCTAAACATAACCAAGCGCTTTAAGAATATCAGATACACTTTATGTACAAAAGTATTGGGACACATCTGTTTTTCAAGGTTTGGACTTACTTCCAGTGAATGCTTCAACATACCAATTTATCTTTGGCAACGCCATGCTTCCAACTTTGTGGACAAAGTCTCCCCTTCTCTATGACTTTGGTCCAGTGAACAAAGCAAGGTCCATAAAGACGTGGTTGGATGAGTTTGGTGCAGAAGAACTAACTGGCCCACACAGAGTCCTGACCTCAGCCCCATCCAACACCTTTGGGAACTGGAACGGAGATTGCTGGCCAGGCCTTCTCGTCCACCATCAGTGCCTGATCTCATAAATGCTCTACAGAATGAATGTGCACGAAATCCCACAGAAACACTCCATTATCTTGTGGAAATCCTTCCAAGAAGATTTTATATTAAAGTCTGTGTATTTGAATGTAATATCATTAAAGTTCCTGTTGGTGTAATGACCAGGCGCCCCGATACTTTTGTCCATATAGAGTAGATGGTCTCGTAGTTCATTCTCGTCCATAGGAGAATGTTAAAATAATTTTCCAGAACAATACAAGCTTTTTCTATGACAGTTCACGTTTCCTCTCGTGTTCCACAAGCTTTCCGTGACTGTACATATCAGCCAGTGATTGACAGCGCTCTGATCCAGTGGGCTTAGGAACCTGACAGACTGACAGAACTCTAGACCAATGAAATTAGTGGAGCATCAGGAAAGCTGATCATGAATCGGGGACGGGGTGGGGATAAGAAGTTCTCTGCATCGCCCTAATTCTTGCTTTACGTATTGTTTTATACTAGCTTTAATTATTAAGGGGTTATTGATGAGGCCACTGTTGATAAGACCACATGACGTGAGCTTAGTTTACATTTAGCTGGCATAAAATGATGTGCTCTGTTCCGTTCCAAACACGATCATGTTTATTTCATAAGGAATGGAAACATGTAAGCATAAAGAATTGAAAATGGCGACTGTCGGTTTGGCATTACAAGCACGAATATAATTCTAGCACGGACTCCCTGTAAGATTTGATGGGACGGAAAAAATAATGAAAAACGTGTTGCGTTGGCCGGGAATCGAACCCGGGTCAACTGCTTGGAAGGCAGCTATGCTAACCACTATACCACCAACGCTCACAATCATCCCATTTCCACAAGAGATCTGAAAATGCTCTTGGGCTCCTGAAGGTATCAACATGCATATTTAATTTAAATTAGAATTAGATTAAATCACAAAAATATTTGTCCTTGTTTCAAATTATTTAGAGTGAAATTTGTTTTAGCTTATGCATATTCAACCCTACCTGGTCATCTGCCCAGTATAAGCTGAACAGATCTTTACAGCCACGAGAATATCATTTAAAGCGATGTAATTGTATGTGAAAATATAACGTCGAGTGTTTTCTGAGGGTTATTTTATAATAAGAAAATGGAAAAGTCTGGGCTCGTCCGGGATTTGAACCCGGGACCTCTCGCACCCAAAGCGAGAATCATACCCCTAGACCAACGAGCCATGAGAAAGCAACTTTAATCGTTCAGTTAAGAGGCACAGTGCACAGTGTGAAATCGTGATTCAGACGTGTTCGCCAGTATGTAATTGGTGCTGGTTGTTATATACATAAATATCACAACATCACGTTTCTTTACAGGGGCTGCCCATACGAAACCGCGTCTGATCTCACATCAAATGTGTCTCTCACGAATTTTTCATCTCTGATAGAGACAGTCTGCATACCCGCCTAACCTATCTGCATTAGATCTTTCTCACTATTGTTTTTCTGCAGCTTTCACTGATTAAAAGCAATCCGGACAAGACAGCTCCCTAATTGAAAGGCTAGTACCCGTCAGTACGTGTGTGCTTTATATCAGTTGAGGCCGGTTTCCATAGCAACAGTAAATCGATGAGGGGAGTTTCACATAATCAAGTGACCCGAACACTGCACGCGAGTCCTATGTGTGCCAGATTAAATCATCTAAAGCCAGTGTGAGTGTTTTCAGTGTGTTAATTCATCCTTTTTATCCTAAACCCATTACTGCTGTCTGTTCTCATTTCATTTTGGGGGAATGAGGTTGTGAAGTTCACAGTAGACAGGCAATCATCTTTTTGGCAAGTTTATGACCTTGATAAAATTATGAAAGCTTTTAGGTGATATCAGATGGTAGAAAAAGACAATATACTACATTCTGACAATACAACATAAAGGATAACATTGTAAAATCATTTAATGTTCAATGTCTTCAGATTTTTTATGTTAAAACAAGTATTTTCAGACAGTAATAAACTATTTTCCTTACCTGGCGTGTTTCAGGTGCGTCAGATAGTCCAAGTGTCCATTGCATTTTAAATAAAAAATATTAATGGTGCGCGCAGGCTTCAGCGAAGATCAGCAACAAACATGTGGACAAAACTGGGAGGCCTAACCTTTACAGAAGCAGGGTCTTTATTGACATTGCTTTCAAATACAGAGACTTTAATGTGGAGTTTTGCAGTTTGCAGTTATAACGGCTTCTACTCTCTTTGCAAATCTTTCCACAAGATTTTAGAGTGTTTCTGTGGGTAACTGCTCATTTATTCTGTAAAGCCTTTATCAGGTCAGGCACAGATGAGATGGCCTGGCTTGCAATCTGTTCCAGTTTATCCCAAATTTGTTGGATGGGGTTGAGGTCAGGGCCAGTCAAATTCTTCAACACCGAACTCAACTAATCATGTCTTTTTGGACCTTGTTATGTGCACTGGAGTACCGTCGTGCTTGAATAGAAAATGGCCTTCCCCAAACGGTGTCCACAAAGTTGGAAGCATGGCGTTGTCCAAAGTGGGTGGGTGTGCTCAAATATTAAGTTGAGGTTAAGGGGTCTCAACCCCGAAAAACAGGCATATGCCAATCATTCTGTCCCCATAATATCAATGTAACCTACATTATAGTATATGAGCTAAACTGACTGGTATTGTCAGGGTGTAGGGATTAGTTAACGAAGGGGAAGGCCGGAATCATCTGAACAGTTGGTATTCATCAGTGCATACATTAAAAATTGTATAGGAATGTAAGTCAACGCTGCGAGTTTCACGATGATAAACGTTGGAATTAGAAGTACACACATGGCCGGTTAGCTCAGTTGGTTAGAGCGTGGTGCTAATAACGCCAAGGTCGCGGGTTCGATCCCCGTACGGGCCAGACTGATTTTTCTTTCCTCTATTGGTCAGAAAAAGCTCGCCATTCAATCCTTTTGAGAATACAAAGTTTTTTTTCGAATTGCCCCTGCAGGACACACGAATCTCTTTCCTTAATTATTCTGTAGAACACGTTTTACATTTCCTCTGCAGAACACATGAAGCCGTTTTCTCACTTATTTCCTATATAAGGGGGGCAACTCCAAATTAAAGTCCATGTATTTGAATGCAGTGTCATTAAAGGTCCTGTTGTATAGGTGTTGTACACCTATAATTTATGTGGCTTATGCAGATAATCGGGATAACACAATGGATAAAGCGACCAAGTGTAAACGGGATCAATGTGATGTGATTGTTTATGTGCGCTTCTGAGTAATAATAACCAATAACAAAAAAAACCCACGACTGTTCTTTTAACCAAGTTAGTCTAATGAAACGGCCAAATATTTACTGGGCTTTACATTCTCAGAACTAGTAAAAAATGGCATAGTAACTGTATACAGAACTCCTCTGTGTCAAACAATGCAACAGATAAGAACAGGTGGTCAATGAAAACTTTTTTTTTTTTAAAAACAAAAAAACACAGATATACATTTGGGCTGTCCCTTGCAATCAGATCATCCAAGGGGCAGATCATCCAAGTCAGATGTGGCCCGAATTTACACAATGGCACAGTGCTGTAAATAAAGGCATTACGTACATTACAGAATGCTTGTGTTTTGAACTATCGTTCTTTTCTAATATTTTAACTACTATTTAATTAACAGAAAAAAGGCATTTTCCATGAAACTGTACTTTTT
The DNA here is from genome assembly GCA_037974465.1 of Brachypetersius altus. Taxonomy (NCBI): domain Eukaryota; kingdom Metazoa; phylum Chordata; class Actinopteri; order Characiformes; family Alestidae; genus Brachypetersius; species Brachypetersius altus. Next base: position 8,225,272 of record JBBPDB010000108.1, read on the forward strand.
GATTTACCATACTTCACAACATACTACGGCATATCAGGAATAACTGCAGTTTGGGGACATTTCTTGCACAAAACACCTACTGACCTGGTAATTAAAAATCACAGCTCTATGGTATAACTATATAACTAAAGTTGCCATTCTTGCATTTGTATTCATCCTTCAACACATCCTAAAGCTTGTGTAATTTCAGGCACTCTTAATAGAAACCCAAAACAAATGAAAAGGCAAGAAACAGGTTTTCCATTTTTTTATTTTATTTTTTGGACAATAATTTCCAGTGTTATCCATATCTTTTCCTCTGTCTGTTTGCATAATTCTTATAAGGCTATCAATAGGGCCATTGCTATGGTTTCAGACCAACCTGCATAGCAACTGGAAGACAAAAAAGGGGGCTAAACACTGACCCAGTAGCAAGGATGAGCAACATGACATTACTTAACACTTAATTGGCACAAAATGGTATGCTCTTTTCCCTTCCAAACATGATCAGGTTTTCCAATAAACATGATTTATCCTCAATATCAAAAATGGAAGAGAAATAAGTTTAGTGTGGACTGAAGAGATTCGGCAGTCCCTGGACTACTGTTGAACAGGGGTCTACATATCCTTGGTACTTTCAAAGCAACTGGCAGTTTGGTTAAATTCTGTAGTGAACAAGTCCCCTACTTCATGGTTTGAACGTTTCTAAGGCTGTGCTGAACACTGATTTTCTTCCCAGTGCCACAAAAGTTACAGAGAGAAGAGACAAGACAAGGGGAAGACCACTGAAATGATTGCAACAAGATCACATAGTTACCTTACAGAAGACCTGTATTAAAAAAAATGACCCATTTCCTTTGGGTGAGTGACTTCAATCAGAAGCATCTTTTAGAGGTATACAGTATATCTTTTCCCCCCACCCCACTGCAAAGGCAACTAAGAAACAGAGCAGCTTGATCAACCCAGAACACTTGTGTTCAGTCAAAGGTTTGTACTGAGTTACTGAACCTGGGTGGTTACAGACCTGAAGCACTGCCAAGAGTGTTCCTACATTACGTGATTGTCTGAATGCAAACAAGTTGAATCAGACAAAGTTTCCAAACAGTTGGGCAAAACTACAGATGCAGACCAGGTTAAAGACACCAAACCAAATAGAAAACAATGAAATGTCTGCTTTCATGCTCATAAAAATCACTGACCACTTTCTAGAATTGGAGGAGGAAACCTAGTTAATTTCCATAGATTAATTTGCATCATTTATTTTTGGTTGGAATTGGGGAAGGGATAAATAATGGTGTTGGTGTCAATGTTCAGTCCACATCCAAAGGATTCGGTGAGGGAGAACAGGGGATCGATATGATGCAAGATAACCGTCTACCACAGGCCATTTCAGAAACGCTTTGGTCCCCATGGTGAAGCCTTTGCAGCAGCCACAGGTGCACCAAAGCTGGGGAAATCCTCAGTGCTTCTCATATCTGGGGCCTACACAAAGGGAAAAAAAAGAAAAGAGTAAAATAAAAAAAAAGCAGCTAGCATATATCATTTCTGTGCAAATGCATAAACAGTCTGGGCTTGCCTTCTCATTGCCGGTTGTCCAGGGTGCCTCCCTCACCACAAAGCCTTTGGATGGACCACGGGGTTCCTCCAAACTGGCTGCTGCAGCACCACCACCACCAGATGGTTTCATGTATGCCATCTTGGACTCATTTTCCACTACATCTGCCATCTGAAAAACAGGAGTAGGGACAAAAAGTTGATCCAGAATATCCATATCCATCCAAACACATACACATACTAGGGCTGCACCAAATGTATTTTTTGGGGGCAAAACCGAAAACAAGGAAACACTTGGCTGAAGATTGAAAAACCGAATGAAAGAAATTATTCGATTATTAAAAGTAAAAATCTGTTACAAAACTATGAAAATATTTATGTAGCATTCAGACAATGCACAATATAAAATTACTCATGAATAGCCTAAAAGCAAGATTTATACAATTATACAATTAAATATCTCCTCATAAAACAAGTTCTCAAGTGCATTTTAATATTCTGAAGGAAGTGCATGAACAAAGTGCATTCAGAACAAGTGCTTTAAAACCTGTTAAAAAGATTTCTCTGTAGGCCTAAAACAAAATAGTGTATTAAAACAAAGACTGGTATTGCCCATCTTTGGAAAACTTTTTTGAAACTTTTTTTCAAAAACACAGATGGAGTGGGTGTGCTCGAAGGGTCTTGCCTCTTTTGTACTCGATCAGGATGTTTTGATTTTATATGCTAAATTAATCCCGGCGTTGAGTCTTTGTGGAAGCACCCCCTTCAGCATTGTCTTTCTGTGGGTCATTCATATTATATATGAAATATATATATATATTATAAATGCACCCACACATGTTGACTAATCCAATAATTAATACTATAAACACATAAACGACCAGTCAAAATTTTAAACACACCTCATTCAATGATTTTTCTTTGTTTATTATTTTCTATATTGTAGATTAACACTAAAAAACAAAATGAAGGAACACATGGAAAAATTCAGTAAACAAAAAAAGAATATTTTTGTAATAAGTTAATGGACTGTTTCTTTTTACTTAAGTGGTTCTTGCCATAATATGGAGTAGAACTGAAGTCAAATATGATTACTGTGATTGAGATGTTCTAACTTCTAGTACATATGTACATACACATTTTTATATATTTTATATGATATTGGTCAGACAGCCCCAATCTCTAAATTTCAGTTAGGAGCTTGTGCTGGACCTTAAACACAATGCTGTGTAATATGAGATGCTAAAGTTGGGCAGCTCATAACTCGGCCGGCCCACCTTAAATGCAGAAATGGTTAGATTACTTGGCTCCGAATTCGATAGATCGACCCTCCAGACTTTTTTTTTTTTTTTTTTTTAAGTGGAAATCCCTACAAAAACGCAAAAACTGCAAATATCCTCCGCCTTTCTGTGGCAATAAACATTTTCTGGAAGCACTTTTTTTCGAATTCCACACCAGGGTTGAGCCCCCACACTCAAAGCAATGCAGTGCAAGCACTCAAAACTCCACAGTTCGATTGATCTCTAGGAGACCTTTCTAACGAGCCCTCATTTTTTCTGCCCGAGTAGAGCAGGGTTTATTCCCCAAAAAGTTCACCTCGCCACAGTGTCCCAACACTTTTGATCAGCAACCTTCCGAGTTACATATCTCAGCGAGGAACTTAAATTTAAAGAGGTGAATATGGGATTACCATTTTCCCCCCATATGTTTATTCACTATACACGGGTTCTCTTTGAACATAACCCGCATGAGGGTTACTGTATATACATTTACACACAATCTCATTGATGCAAGTTTACATACATATTCTTCCTCCAAGTTGAGGAGGTGATCGATAGCTTCATCCACCATCTCTGGACGTCCCGTCACAGTTACCAAGTTGGGGTCCGCTGCTCCACTCTGAGGGAACCTTAGATCAACCTAGGAAAAACAAATTACTGCATGATTGGTATCAAAAGATCTGTTATTTTACTGTATGGCCAGGAGATGAAGCAGTCAAAACAAAAAGGTAGACTGAAGAAAGAACTAAAATCTGCACATACTTTAAATTCATCCATGATCTTCCGGATCCCTTTACCACGAGCACCAATGATGCGAGCATGAACCCGGCTGTCCAAAGTAATGTCTTCTGATATCATCTCCTCTAGTTCGTCCACAATAGCCTGGATGGCATCACGTGCTGACAAAGCATTTTGCTCATAGCCTGTTATGGTGATCTGGTCCTGAACAAAGACATCATAAAAGAAAGTTTCAGGAAAAGATGATCTGGATAATAGTCAATAACTAAGACCCATCAAAAACCCCACAATGACCGACCAGTTACCTGATTTTCATCGTTCTTCTCTGGGAACTGTATGTTCACGTCATGTTCAGTACGGATCTGAGTGATTATAGCACCCTTGCGACCAATGATCTTGGGGTGATACTTAGGATCCACAGTGATGGTCAACTTAAAGCTTCTGAGAGCCTGTTCAGTGTCAAGGTGAATACAATATTTAACACAGAAGTTTCGAGGCAGGAATGAAAAAAATAAAAAAGTTCCTCCACACTTACCCGATCCTCCTGTTCAGCCTGCAACTCTTTGACGCGCTCAAGAAGGCCTTCTTTAGCACGGTCCAGATGAGTAGCAAGGCCTGTAATGGAGATTGTGTCGGATTGGAGCTCAGGAGCAGGCACTTGAATATTGACCTGGAAGAGATAAGATCCCAGTGAATAATCCAGGGAAGAATCCAGTCAGTTTTAATGTCAATTACTCCATGACACTACTGTCCATGTTTACATACATGTAACTTCACAATGCAAATGCTTTACATTGGTTACACTGACCGTTCCATGCACTACGACAGTTACAGATTCAAACAGCACAAACCTCAAACTCATCCATCATTTTGCGGATGCCACTTCCTTTCTGCCCAATGATGTAGCGATGAAGCTCAAAAGGCACTTCCACTTCAGTGGTCACAGGGACCAGAGCCTGAGGACAGGAAACATTAGCTTTGAGTAAAATTAATTTCAACATAATTGAAGAGAACCAAGGTCAGAGTCGTACCTTCAGTGCTTCCACAGCAGCCTCGCATTTCTCCTTGCGGCCGGAGAGCACAATCACATCACATTTTTTTGGGGCTGCAGGGTCAGCTGGCTCCTTTACCTCACCATTAGATTCCCCATTCTCCTGCACTTGGGCCTCAGCTGGGGGAGCTAAAAGGAGTCATGTTTCAATGTTAGTCTTGTGGACAACGTCTGATGCAAGACTCCAGCTTTCAAAGCTTGATTTCACAAAAGTTGTCAGTCTAATTGAGAAGTCCCTCTGTAAAGGTCTTAAGATTTCAAGCACACCCATCAAAATTACTGCATAAAAGATCAGAATGCCTTCAGCAGACGGCCTTAGAACACTGGTAAAATGTTGGCCCTTTGTTTTTAAGGGCAGCAGAAAGCATTCTCTATTTTAGCCATTAACTGGCAGCTACAAAGTAATTCATAAAGCAAACTGGCAAATTTGGCCACAAGGATAATTCAGTTCAACTACTGAACTTTTTCACAGTTCCATATATGAGGTAATTCCCTTTAAGATAAAAATCATTTGACAGACCTAGTGTCAGCAGCAAAAACAGTCTCAAACACTGCTTCACAAAAATGTGGGCTGAACAGAGTACAACTGTTTAGTCAGTTAGCTTTTTTTAACAAAAGTTTGAAAAGTCATGTAATAAGCACAACTCTACCATGAATTAAATGTCCCAAATGTTTATGGCAATTACCTTGCGGGTCTTCTCTTTCAGGGAACTTTATCTGCACATTGTGATCTCTGGTGATTTGCTGAATGCGTGCACCCTTGGGTCCCATAATGGAACGATGGAACTTTTGAGGAATCACACACTCCATGGTCACCTGAGCATCCTGTAAAGAAAAATTAAACAGGTTTGAAAGGCTAAATTAAAGTTTAATACAACTGTTAAAAATGTGCCATATATTGTAGAGCAGCATGGGTGTGAAGGAAATTAATATAAATGAAACCTACCAAATCCTCAATAATCTCCAGCATGCGTTTTTTGGCTGCCTCCACACAGTCCTTGGCACCCTTTAGTGTGACCTTCTCGCTCTGCGTGCCAGTGCGAGGAAAGCTAACCATGACGCCACCATATTCATCTGCAAGATCCCTCAAGACTTGGCCGCGACGTGCCACAAAGTAGCGGTGGTGTTTAGGATCTACGTTCATAGTGTCCTCCACCACATTATCCTAAAGTGTTAAAAAAAAATCAATAAAAGACCATCAAATTGACAGACTCCTAGTACACAATGCGATTACAGAATAATACTAGCGGTACCGATACAGCCCAGACAAAATTGTGTGGTCAACTTTCATTTGCTTTGACCATACCATAGTAGCCACATTTACCATGGCAATCTTATACTCAAAAACTGCAGCTAGCTGTGTGATGGCCATCTACTGGTGAACTGCATCTGAGCTAGCATCACTGCCTGGCACAACGGGACCCATAAGCCCAGAAGTCACAGTGCATTCAGGCAGGTCTGAGTTATTAAATTACATGGCATTAAACAAAACAATTTGCAAATGAGCATTTCAAAACGAGCTAGGTGACCGCCTGCAACCACTTTTACTAGCAACTTACCAAGCTCTTGATCAGTGCCTCCAGCTCTTTTTGTGCTTCTCCCACAGCCTCCTCTGTGCCGATGACTGTGATCAGCTCTTGGTCCTTATCCTCAGCTGTGGGGAAAATGATCCTGGCACCAGTGCTGTCACGCACCTTCCGGATGTTTCCACCTCCTTTTCCAATGAGGAACTTATGGTACTCCGGTTTGGCCCGGAGTTCAGCTGTGTGGCTTTTAGTTTGCTACAAAAAAAAAAAAAGAATCTATTAAGCAATATGACACAGCAATGTAACACCGCATCGAGTGGTGCTAGTATTACATATTACAAAAGCTAAATGAAAATAAAGCACTCAAATCTACTCGTAAAAATCAGAACTTGGTTGGGGGGCTGCAGTGATGTCTACCTTTTCCTCAGCCAGAGAAAGCAGCTGTCTCTTGGCCTTTTCCACCTCCTCAGCTGGGCCTCGGATTGTCACAGCATCAATACCAGATCCCTCAGTGGGGAAATGAATGTGCACCCCACCACACTCCTCCATGATGGAACGCACAAAGCGACCCTTTGAGCCAATCAGTGAGTTGTGCAGCTTTGAGGGGATAGAAACCTCCACTTCTGTAATGTTTGCCTATAAAAAAACAAAACATTTGACAGCTCCAACAAGAGTAATCCAGCCAATAAGCACTCATTCACTTTGCAGAGCCAAAATAGGCAGGTTCTGTGAAATGCTTACGAGCTCTTTCTGTATAGCCAAAATCCTGCTTCTTGCTGCCTCACAGTTTGCCTTCTTCCCAGTAATGATTATCATCTCAGAGTTACTGTTCTCTGCAGGCAGGTCAATCTTAGTGTTGGTCTCTTCACGGATCTAAGAAAAAAAAGAAAGAGAAGCTGCCCATTAATCAACTGGTAAAGTAAATTTGTTTCACTTCTGGAGTGAGTATTTTGGGGAAACGTCTACTCACCTTCTTAATGTTTGCTCCTCCTTTACCAATAATGTTTTTGTGAAATTGCTTGAAAATGGGGACCGAAACAGAGTAACTGTTTTCCACCTAGAGAAAAATAGGGGGAAAATTGTCTCATTTGCATAGGCTCAGATCTTCCAAATAAAAGGCAAATAAGACTTGAAATTAGCTGCACAAAATGTGTTTACCATTTCAGCCACCATCTTCTGCATAAATTTTGTGCATTTCTCCACTTCAGTACGAGGCCCACGGAGTTGTACAATATCGCTTTTTTGTGCAGGATCTGGAAAATTAATGATGACCTGTAGGCAGAAAAGAGAAAAGGAACTTTATTTTTAACTTGTGTATGGGCACACATTCACTCTTTAGCCAAATGTTAAAAGGTTCAAAAATTATTCTGGAACTTACTTCAGGAAACTTATCCCGAATCTCCTTAATCTTCTCCCCCTTTTGCCCAATTATGGCTCGGTGAAAACGTTGTTCAATGATCATGTCCTTTGTACGCTCATTCTCCTACAGAACACAGCGAGCATTAAAGAATCTGAGTCACCTGTTGCCAAGCAACCCCGGTTCAGTACCCTGAAGATTTCATAGCAGTCCACATAAGCGTTATTGTACAGGGGGCATTTTAACCTCTGAATACAAGCATAAAACACGACAAATTCTGGTGTGACCAAGCAGCACCGTTAAAGTAAGGTCAAAACATCAGCTGCAAACAACCTCCAGGCCACTCAGCATGTGAAACAAGGTTTACAAATCTAAAAGTGAAGTTGCCTGGGGGAGGAAAGAAAGACAAAGATTATTTCCCCTCACCATGCGTGACGCAAGCTCCAGCAGTTCCTTCTTGGCCTCCTGCACGCCCTGGGGATCACCCTCAATACGGATCAGGTTGCTCTTCTCATTGTCAGGTGGAATGCGAACAGAGACTTTGTACTGGTCCTTAATGCGGTTGACTAGAAAGAAGCAATATGGTTTACCAAATGTAAGGAAGGGAGAGAAAAAAAAAAAAAAAAGAAAAAAACACATTGCTAAAGTTCACTACCCCGCCCCCCTACAGGAGATAATACAACACGTGATACTAACTGTTAGCACCGCCTTTTCCAATCAAATGACGGTGGAACTTGGGGTCCACACTAATCTCTGTATAATCCATACGGGTAACCTACAAAAAAAAAAAACAAAGCATACTCTTTAGAGGGAAGCTCCATAACAATGTTAATGGAATTCATTTTGCACCCCAAGGCAGTTTTTACCAGGTCAGTGACAATGGCTTCAATCTGACTCTGCACCATCTGCACATCTTTGGTGGGTCCTTCCAGCGTGATCTTATCCTCTCCCTCTGTAAACTCAATGTGCACCTGCAAGTAAAACATTGCACACAGGTTTGTTTGGAAATAAAATGCACAGAATACCCTTATTTATGAAAATGAAGTACTTCAGTATAGGTACTCTATGCCATTTCCTTTACCTTGGGCATTTGCTGAGTGATCTTTGCTAGATTTTGTCCCTTCTTGCCAATAATGAAACGATGAAGCCAAGAAGGAGCTGAAACCGAGGACACAGTATAGCTATTGGCCTGGTGGGTTGAAAAAAATAAAAAGGCAGAGAGAGGGGGTTTATATATACACATACCATAAAAAGTTTGTTCATTCCAGTAACACACTGTTCTAAACACGTTCAAGCAAGCAATGACCTCCAGAAGGATCTTTTGTATTTAAAAACATGGCACCTACAGCAGTATAACAGATTTTCTCTTATAGCAAAGACTAATAAAGGCAGCAGAGAGAAACAAATGCAAACAAACTTTTCTGGGAAAAAAGATTAAACCTAGCCCCATAATGAAGAATGTTCAAATTGTTAGGCAAAGTAATTTAGTTAAAGGCTGGTTCCTGAGTCAGCAGAACCAGGGAGTCTGATTTACCTTGGCGTACACTTCAGTGAGCGCCTGGCCAAGCCGGTCTGGCTCCCCTCGCAGGATGACCGTTTCTGAGCTGCTGTCAGGGGGTGGGATTTCGACCGATACGCCTGTCCTGTCCAGAATCTCCTGCAGAGTGTTGCCCTTAGGTCCAATCACATATTTGTGCTGAGATTTCTTCACCTCCACTGCAATAGTGGTGGCATTCCTCTTCTGCAATGAAAGGAGGGGAGAGAACATGTATTTAAAAAGCCTATAGGCAATGAAAATGGTAATCTTTGGTGCATTTTTTTTTCTTTTAAAAGATCAATATCTTCTACTGGATGACATTTGCAGTGGTCTGCATTATCACACATTGTTCTGAATTCCCAGACAGAAGCCATTTATAAAACACATTTGAGCATCACTAACCTTATCTTCGTATATTTTTTTGATCATGGCCACGGCCAGGGCAACCTGCTCTTTCTCCCCAGTAATGACGATCTCCGTTTTGTTAATACTGGGTGGTGGAACATTGATGCGCGCTCCTGTCTCTTGCATCATTTCCCCCACAAGCTTGTTGTAAGCTCCAGTGATGAAAGGGTGGTATACTTTATCGATGTTCACTCTCTCCACAGCACGTTTATCCTAAAACGAGTGAAACGCAATCAAATTTCTCGATTTTTCACTACACAAATCATTCCATAGAACAATTTGCCAGATTCAGCATCAGGGACAAGTTGCTGTGCTTTTTGAGCCGGTCAGCAACGAACTGACCTTGATGCACAGTTCCAATTATATTTATATTGATTGTGAATTAGCATTCTATTGAAGCAGGAAACTTATTTAAAATGCAACTGGAATTAAAAGTATTTCTGAAAGCAAAAATCTGAATCTTTGCCCTGACTTTACCATTTCAGTTCTTTAATACAAAATCCAAGTGATAACTGAGTCCAAGCATGAATAGAGCTGGTCAAGTTGCAAAGAATTCACAGCAAGCAAGAGGGCAGGTTGATGTTCCTATGCAACTGGCATGAAACCTGAAGAAAGCTAGTTTACAGCTAATTTACACAGATGCCAGTGAAATGGAGAGGGGTGCTACACATGACAAATACACAGAGATTTCACAATGGCCATCATAACCATGGCTAAGCTTCCCAAAATAATGCCTCAAATTTTACATACATTTTAAAAGGTAAAAGTGTATTAGTCTGCATATTCAAACAGAAGGATGTTGACCACAACAATCTGATTATCCTTCTGTCAAAAGCTCTTTAAATGTTCTAAAAGACTTGAAATGTAATTTCAAAAACAAAACTCATCCCCTGGGAATATTTGCTTTTCAAAAACACGTTTTATTTTTCCCTACTTTTTTTACTTGCTGAATCTGAATGACTTTAGTGAATGGGTTAATTTTCTTTTTTTTTTTTTTTTTAAAGACTCAACCTCCATGTGAGTGAGGCAAGTACACAAATCTCTACCTGCTCAGCAGAGATGAGTAGGATCTCATGCTTGGCCTTTTCCAGGCCCTCCTTAGTGCCAGAGATTTTGATGTGATTGCTGGGGTCGTCGGGTCTTGGGATCTGGATCTTGGTGGCAGTCTTGAGTTCAAGCTCCTGTAGCTTCTCCCCATTCTTGCCGATGACAAAGCGATGGTGTTCCTTGGGAATGGCCACAGTAGCTGAAGCCTGGAAGAAGCATAACCAATAATGCACAACTAGTTAGGAATTGACACCAATGGCATGTAGTGTTTTATCAGCGTATCTGCACATTTTTTTTATATGCAAATTCAATGACATTTAAAACCTTCCAGACGCTAAGAAGACAAATTGACCATAACAGTAGCAACAGCCTAGAATTTAGTTGATTCCAACGAAGCATATTATTTATTATTTATTGGAGCAACAGTTCCAACATAAAATGTCTTTCAACCAGGCATCCTCCACACATCTCCCGGGGAGATAGGCTAACCTGAAACGAATCTTGTTGCTTCATTTCACCCTAGAATTAATTAATGCCAAGACTAATGCTAAGGTAGGGCTGGGCGATATGGTTGAAAACTATCACGATATCAGTGTTTCATATCAGTTGATATCGATAATTATTGATATTTATGACCCATTTAAAATAAGGACCAGCAGAAAAATATATAACATTTAAACATTATTTTAAACTGAACCTTCCTCTGATCATAGTCCCCTCAGTTATTGAGACAGAAATGTTAACCATGGAAAACTCAAATAATTAAAATGTAAACGTAAGTCTAAAGTCATAATGCACACTTAACAATTCTCTCTTAACATTTAAGGTGCAAAATAAAAGAATGGCTTTTTTTGGCGTCGCACACATGCGCAACTAAGCATCTTTAAATCGCTGTTAGCGGTATTTTTCCTTGTTTTTTAAATTCTTATAACTTTACTTCTACGCAACACAGGAAGTCCAGACAAGGCTTTGTGATGACAAAAGTTTTTCCTTGCCACTGTCGCCGTTACTCTTGGCTTGCTCATCAGAGGCATTTCTTTCACACACACATTTATTTCACATTTATTTCATTTTGTAAAGCTGCTTTGTGACAATGACCATTGTTAAAAGCGCT
>JBBPDB010000108.1:8236959-8250190 GCA_037974465.1 Brachypetersius altus
TCATTTTGTAAAGCTGCTTTGTGACAATGACCATTGTTAAAAGCGCTATATAAATAAAATTGAATTGAATTGAATGACGACTGAAGCTTTGTGATTCACAAAAAAAAGGCAGAACTTCCATAAGGAGTTGTTTTGCTCTGCTACGACCATTTATGACAGCTGCGTTTCCGGCACAGATCCAAACTAGCAACCAAACTAGCTTCGCAACCTCGGCCTTCTTCCGATGAAGAATTAAAAAAAAACGTTTTATCGAACACATTTTTATTGATATCGATCACGTGTCTACCGCAATACATATCGTTAGCGTTTTATCGCCCAGCCCTACTTCAAGGCCTTACACTTAACATTTCAGTTTTTAACACCGTTCAAGGATCTGTGGCGACCCTGATATTTTGGAAACTAGTTTCAGTTTGATTTATAGTTCCCACCCTGCTCCACGTCTTCTGAAGAAATTAAACCCAGACTACAAACGTTAAATAGCTCAAAGCCGTTGCAGCCAAGCTGTTTTTTCCATAAGCTCTACTGCATGTCAGGGTGAGTTTTACACCATGCAAGACCCAGAAGGACGCAAGCACTAACTTGTGGAAAAGTATCTACTCCTGCTGCTCAGTTTTAAATATGTTTGTTTAAAGCAAAGTCACATGCAAACTGACTTAAGTCATTCCACCCAGACTACAAACATCAAAAACAATGCTGCAGTACCAGAAGAATCAATGATGTAGTGTTCCCCCGCAAAGTCACAGTTTGCGACCTCAATTGTTTGGAGAATTTGTTTTCTTATAACCAAACTAAATTGTTCAGAGAAACTTTGAGGAATTTGAGGAAACTGCAAATATCCGCGTTATCCGCTTAATGTTAATGCTTTTTTTGGTGACTCGTGAACCTTGAGTGCGCTACAGAGTGTTTTTCGTTTTGTTCTTCATAAAGCCCTGTATTTTTATGACTGTAAATTCAATTACTGTATTTACCCTGCTTATACCAAAGAAAATGCGCTTGCATTAATTACAAGACAGTGTATTTATAGGGGTAACACTGGTGTACACTGAACAGTACAGATACAGGATTTCCTTTAATTTCATTTTAAACTCAGCTCAACACATTACCCTTAAAAATGTAGTGTTTTGGAAGTAAATTTAGAGTTTACACTAAAAATAGGCATTTTAACACATCACAAATTTGTAGGTGCTCCTGGAACGTAACCCCCACGAATTTCAGGGGTCTATGGTACTTAACAGTCAGTTGTAATGACAATACTAACCTGAGTCTGCAGTCGGGACACAATCTCTTTTCGAGCCTTCATAACAGCATCCAGTTTCCCAGACACCATAATGGAAAGACCCTGGTCCTTAGCCATAGAGAGTTCCAGGTGGGCTCCAGTCTTGTGCATGATGTCAACACAGACCTTAGCCTGATCTCCTTCTCCAAACTGGTTCATGTCCTTGTACCTGCGCTCCTCCAGAGGCACATGGAAAACCTAGAACAAGAACATTGCCAGGTCTGTGTAGCTGACCTCACAATACAAACAGGCCTATCTACTTCGTCAAGTCCAGGCCACCGTGACCATGGTTTGTAAATACTACATATGCCGAGTATTCACAACTCCGTGACCTGCAATGTGAGGCGGCCACAGATTCTCTGGTAGACAACGGTCAAGCAACAAGAGCCAAGCTCAACAGAACTCAGTGTGTATGGGAGATGGTTTGAGCTAGATAGAATAAGGAATAGAGAATAAATTGTGGCAAAAAAATACTTGCTTTCTCTGTGTAAAAAGCACACATCATAGCAATTAACTCTCTCTCTCCAGCCACGTCGGTTACTAAAGTCTCAGTCATTGTTGCATTTTTTTTTATTTTTTTTTTATTGTTTTGATACAACTTGTAAAAGTGCCATGGACCAGATATAAGCAGAGCTTTAACAAACAAAATGCAACCACAGCAATGAGGAAGCTGGGAGATGGGAGCAAATACTATAACAATACTAAATGTAACCTTACTGATTTTCTAAAATAAAGTTGACAGGTAATGAACAGCAAGGGAATCCAGTGATTCAGTGCTCATTTAAAATCAATGTGTAATAAATTATCTATAACAAGGCTAATGAGATTAAAATGAAATTAAGTGTTTTGGGAGCATATTTAGAGTTTACACCATACAATTAGGCATTTTTTAAAAACCCCAATGATGCAGCTTTTTACTATATGTGGGTGCTCTTGGAACGTAACCCCTGCAAAAAGCAGTGGATTACTGTATTGCAAAAATGTATACGACTGATTAAGCAACTTACTGTATTTGTCACTTCACTGCCAGGTGCAACATACATTCAGCGGTTCTTTTCCGGACCAATTTACAGTCTCGTTTATTTTAAAAAGTCCTTTCATAGCCATTCCATAATAATCAACTTACCAAAACAAACTAAACAAAATTTTCAAAGCATATGAAGCACAATTGTGCCATTTAACAGAGTTATTGGCAAAGAGAACTAATCTACATCTCTTTTCAGTGGAGAGGTAGAAAGCATTTAATACTTTTATCAAGCTCCAGATTCCACAGTTATTTTGTGCTGCAAACAGTAAGTCTGTTGCAGCAGTGTAAAACTCATATTTGTCACTCTTCACTACAGGAACCTCATTCAAAACAGTTTCTTTTCTAGTATGCCCAAATTCAAATGGCCACCTTTACAATTAAAGCATGTAAGCACTATTCAAGGCAAGGAAATAGTATTGTTTGAGCCAACCTGATCAAAGTTAGAATTTTTTAGTTTCACTTCTTTTTCCTGAAATGATGAGCTAACCCAACCCATACCTGGGTGATGATGGAGGATTTAAGTGGCCTGATTTTGGTTGTCCAGGCATTTCCAACCTCCTGGGGCCCCTCAGGTGATGCAGCCTTCTCAGGCAGAGGGGGGAAAGCATCTTTGTAGGTGGGGAGGTTGTCCTCATCTACTGCATCGCTGGATCCTGCTACAGCAGCTGCAAACCAAAATGGAAAAAGACTATAGGGTCATCCAAGCTACAGACCCACTCTAGTTTTGGACTCTATGCTTCACATTTCTCACCTCCAGCCTGCTCTGGCAGAAGGCCACTGCGGTGCTCATTAAAGCTTTCTTGCGTAAGTACAGCGACTGAGCTCATGGTCGAAATCCCACGCTTACACGGAGTCCGAGTGTGCCACTAGAAGAGGGGAAATTCAGCTGATTAATAGTCAAGAAATAAATGTACAGATGTGTTCTTTTTATCCAATATGGTGGAATTCATCATTTCCATGTGCAGGAAATTGAAAAGTTGATTTTGAATTTAGACTGCAGCTATGAAAAACAAACTTTACATATAGTCACTGCATTTATAATAAATTGCAACAACAAACAATACCTAAATACAGTTAACATACACCAAGAAGTAAAATTAATTCACTCTGACATGAAGGACAAACCATGCCGTCTGTCACCTCAGTGAAGGGCTAATTCTAAGCCCAGGAGCTAGTTGAATGAGCTCTAAAGCTAAGAGGATTTCCCCCATAACCCTTATTTGCGGCAGTCCATGTAGATGAAACGGCAGCAAGGCAACGCCTACACCACCTTTACTTTGCAGTGTTTAAACAAACATCTTAGTATATTATACATCAACGTACAGAGCCTTGCAGCTACACATGGTGCGTTTGTATAATGGGAAACAGACGTACGTCTTCTAAGAGACTCTCACTGGCACAATAACGGGGCACAAAAAAAGGACCAGACCGCATACTTTTGTCGTAACTAAAAAAAAACGTGATATTCGGGTTCAGAAACCAGAGTTAAACAAATGAAGGGCCAGCTTAATGCCTATTAAAATTTCACCCTTCTTAAAAAGGCAAGAGGGCAGAATTACAAAACTGCTGTCACCAGTCACATGACTTCAAAGCCCTGGAGCTCATCAACGCCTTACTAAGCAGGGAGTTTGCCAAGCAAATATTTTAGCAAGTTTCTCCTGACGAATGTTGCCACCTCTGGTGCTGAAGCCAAGATTCTTTGCATGGAATAGGGGAGTTTTAACTTGCTTTTCAGAACACCCTTTTGGGGGCCTCTTCCTCTGCAGGCCTCAAACCCACAGGCAGCACACTGAATGCTCATTTAGCTCTTTAGGCCACATAAGGTTTCCTAAAACAAATTCAAACTGATACTCAATTTTAAATTGTGCTTATTCAGTATCCTTTCACTAACCATCCCCCAATGCTTCTCCTAAAGCAATCACAAACGGCTGCCAATAGACAGCCTTTCCAATTATGTCCACATAATTATGTCCCAACCCTTACACTCAGTTTTTCAAATAACTGCTGCATCAAGGGAGACGCTACCCAGTGCTTCCAGACAACAATATACAGAACATAGTAAGTGCTGGAGATGGGATTCTGTTACAAACGCCAGCTGCAAAGAAACACAGCACAGCCAAATGTGCAACCATTTCAATTCTTCAAACTAACCAACTTATGTTCATATTATATAAAAGCAAACAAAGGACAAACTGACTCATGACCTCTCACAAGATTTGTTCAATATGCACCACAAGAAGCCCACAGCATGCTCTGCGGTGATCACAAACTCAGAACCATGCAAGTATTTGTTCAGCGAATTGAAATGCTGACACTGAGTCGAACACTATGATCTTACCAGCTAAATGGTCAGTTACCAGATAATCCGTCCTGTAAAGCTGCCCGTTCTCGTCAGCCTGCCAGCTTTTGCCTGAAATGTAAAAGCTAATTATTAGGCAATTAATATTTATAGACATTTACAGCACCACTTCCACAAAATGCTGTTGAAAGGATTTCTCTCATTTTATGTACAGAGGTCACTTTTACATTATGGCCATTTAAGGAATATTGAAAAACAAACTCCTGGACAGGTAATCAAGTGTTCAACTAAATTACCCGTTTGTTAATCATCACCCTGATGTGATCATATTTATCTACAAAAGTGACTTTGGCTTAATCAGCTTTGTCAAGAACACACAACGACCTTGCCATATAAAATACAAATCTTTAATCAAAGAACCATGCATTTGTCATTTGATATTACATTACGATAGGATTACCAGGCTTTAGAATTGTGATCCTGCCACTTAAAACACCGTATGAAACACTGTAGTGGTTTTAGATTTGATAGATAGGAAAGATGGAAAATCGACACCTCTAAACTCTTGACAACCAGAAACATGTTTAATTTCAAGATTTTTCATTCCAATATTTGGACACACCACAGGGCAGATGTCATTGCTTACGTGGCGTGTATAAAAGGCCATTAAAGAAAAAGGTGAGGTTAACTGAAGATAAAGAAGAGTAGATAAATAAATATTAGATCACAGATAAAGAAGAAAGACTGTCCACAGATCTGATGTGATGTAGTGTTGGTGAGTTGGCCCTTCCTCAGCTAACGTGGCCATTCTGATTACTACGCAGGACTCGCATACCAACTGGATTTAACGCATTAAAACACTTAAAGCAGGCAGTATTTCAACAGCGCATCTTAATCAAAAATTGCTTCTTTGCTTACTTATATGCACGTGTTACACCGACAAAAAACGCAAAACACAAACTTACTCACCGACTGTTCTCAACTGCTACGTCAACTACTAACAAGCTATGGCTAACAAGCTAACCACGACACATACATTTGTTTTCTTTAAAATCTTTGCCCTCGATTTTTTTCTTCATCTGTTAAGATTTAGTGAGGAATACAATATCGCGACGAAACACGACGTAAGTTTTGAAGTATACTACAGTTTTTCCAAGAATTAAAACTTGATTTTTAAAGGCCACCACGCTAGCCAGCTAACTGGCTGAAACTTTGACTTGCGCCTGCGCGGTGGTGACACGTAGCCTCCAGGAGCTTTAGCCACACGGCTAGCCACATCGTTATTCACAAACCAGGATAAAAAAACTTTTGCCATCGATTCTTATTGCTCTGTAGTATAGTACGTGTGAACGCATGTGTTTTATTTTTAAAGCAGAACCGTATGATCTCCTCCCGGCTCCTAGGGAGAGGGTTAAGGGCTGGTGACAATCTGCACTAAAGTCCACGTAGGCACTCAGACTGGAGGGTGAAACGGACATGGAGTCGAGCCAGAGACAGTCTCTTTCTCCAAGACGTTTTAACCATCCACTTTCACAAACGACAGAATATCTGATAACTGTTAGAATGAAAGATTTTAGATCTTCGATCCACAACGATCGCGAAGCAATTAGAGACTTACTTGTGTTTGTATTCTCGTCTGCCCTGTGTGGTGCAGAAGCTGGTAGTCAAACTCCACTGGCGGGGGGGGGCAGGAGCAGCTGCCCCTCATAAATATATGCTCCTGCCCCGCCCCCTGCTGACGCCACACACTCTCAGTACTAATCACTCAGATTATAACATAAATGAATTTTTGGGCTTCATGAAGCTATTTGCTAAAAGTACACTTATATGGAAAAAGTATTCAGACACCTGTTTTTCAGGGACTGGGGTAGGCCCCCCTTACATCCAGTGAAGAATCAGCTTAATGTTAATGCAATACTCCAGAAGGTTTGCATAATGTCCACTCTTACTGTCTATTTATTGTTTGTCCGTTGATAGCTGTCTGTTGTAACCTGCACTCTGAATGTTTTATGTTGCTGTTTGTTGCACCGTGGTCCATGGAGAAACGTCTCAGCTCACTATATATGTGTACACAGCTGCTGATAACCTTGAACCTTGAACCCCCTTGCGTCCAGTGAAGAACAATCTTAATGCTTCTGCATAACAAGACATTTTGGACATTTTGGCTTCAAACTGTGTGGACACAGTTTGGGGAAGGCCCTTTTCTCTTTCAGCATGACTGTGCCCTAGTGCAGTGGTCCCCAACCTTTATTTGGTCACGTACCGATTTAATATCAGAAACTGTTTTCACGGCCCAGCATGGTAGATAAATATACATATACGTATTTATACAAATAAATGATGAGCACAAAAATGGGGATATTTTAAAATATAAAAATGGGGTATCTTTAAAATATAATAATAAATGTAAATCCAATGTGTACTCGCAGCTTTATTAACAGCATTTTCATACAAGTTTTTAAAATTTTTTCTGTGCAGCCCGCGGACCGGTACCACATGAACCACGGACCGGTACCGGTCCGCGAACCAGGGGTTGGGGACCACTGCCCTAGTGCACAAAGCAAGGTCCATATGGCTGGATGCGTTCAGTGTGGAAGAACTTGAATGGCCTGTACAGAGCCCTGATCTCAACACCATATAACACTGGAACTGAAACAGAGGCTGCAAGCCAGGCCTTCTCATCCAACCTCAGTGCCACACCGCATAAATGTGTGTTTGAATCCAAATTGGTGTAATTGTCCCAATATTTTTGTCCATATAGTGTACATATCTACTACCTCTGAAGCTACTGCCTTCACCCCTGGATTTGCCCTGGAAATAAAGGCAATAAAAAAATAATAGTATACAGCATACATTTTGGGTGGTGATGGCCTAGTGGCCTAGTCTCTTTTTCACATAAGGGTTTTATCAAGTATTTTTTTTTATAAAACAAGTAAAAAATCTTTCTGTCTTACAGTATTTCATACCTCTGCCATCATGTTGTGTTTGCAGCTGTTATTTTAATATCTCTTATTTCATTGTTATATAGAATTACATACATATGTCTGTTGGGAATATATAAATGTGAAAAGGAATATAGTTGTAAACACCAGGCAATACTCAGTGTTGCGAAATAGCTGCGCTGTGTGGATCTGTCAGATCCATGATCATTCCTTAGAATGTCATGTCTGTGAGTGTCCTATCAGTACAACAAACCTTTATTCCTACAAAAGTAGGGTCAAAGTCCATTAAACATGTGTGGCCATTTGTGTCCTTCCTATGGAGCTCAATCATGAAACACAGGCAAGCTTAAATACACAGATAAACGGAGCAATTCTTGATACTATTATGAGCTATTGATGGAATGTCTAAAATGAATTTCCAGTTGTGATCCACTGGTACTGTAATTCGATTCAAGACGACAGGGAAACAGGCCCGTTATGTATTAATCTGTGAACTTCCAATATTTTAATGACTGCAGTATTTGTCCCAACTGTTTACCTTTTGATTTCTAAAAGCATACACTACTGTATACTGTATACATATTACTGTATGTATCCTACAAAAAAAGAGCAGTAAAAAAAGATCCAATCCAAAAAGGAAGTTAGAAGTCGTTGCAAAATACTCAAAATATATGAACCACCTCACAATAACTCGATTCTGTATCAGTGTACCAGGTCAACATAACGACTGTAGAATCATCCCAGATCTCTTTTTTTGGAATAATTTATGACTAAAATGAGACGGATAAGTCAGCTAACAAGCTAATAGGTGATCAGCTAGTTAACAGGCTGAGCAGGCTGAACTGATCTTTCATGAATAACATTACATGTTTTGATTTTAAATGATGTACAAGATGACACATTGTAAAACTGCATGATAAAAAATAAAGAATATTTTATGTTAAATGTCCACAATTTAGTTAGAGGTGCTTTAAAACAGAAGTAGCTTTTAATTGTTTTGCTAGATTTAAATGGTTGTCTAATACACGTATTACCCAGTATTGAAGTTTACACAAACTTTGTTTGATGCAGTGCCAGGACCTGGATTCAAGTCCCCCTTGGTGCTTATAATATTATTAACTACTAATACTCATCGTATTATTAATAATAACTTACATTGCTTAATGACAATTGTGTATTTGACTGTATTGTGTGGTGTTTCCCTTTTTATCGAGAAATCAGACCACTTCCACTTGTGTTACAGTGAACGTTTAACTACATATTTAATTCTTAACAGAAGTCTCTACTCTGCCTTGAATCAGTTTTACACATCTCAAATAGCTTTATTAAGAAGCATAGGCCTATTTGCCTAATCAGTAAACAAACTGCATGATTTACACTCCAATACAGTTAAAAAGTAGTACAATATAATCAATACTAGTTTTTAGTGATCTTGCACAATATAGGAATGATATAGGACCATCTGTGGGAATGTGTACCCATTTATTCTGTAGAGCATTTATGAGGTGTTGGATGAGGTTCAGGTCAGGGCTTTGTGCGGGATAGTCAAGTTCTTCCACACCGAACACCGAACCATGTCTTTATGGACCTTACTTTGTGCACTGGGGCACTGAAATGTCTGGGTATGCTGAAGCATTAAGATTGTCTGGAAGTAAAGGACCTAACCAAAACCCTAAAAAAACAGGTGTTTCCCAATACTTTTGTCCATATAGTGTAGTTACACGTTGTGTGCGTAGCACTGGTATACGTGTATCAGACACAGCTTTGTTTTTGTCATTTCTTAACATTTCAGTGCCACTGCTGGGTTAAAAAGCAGCCAGTCAGCAGTGTCCTGTGGTCAGAAACTGACCACTGATGAAGGTTTAGTGAAGGTGACCATTCTACTGTACATTCATTAGCACACAGTATGAAATTCTTCTTCTGCATTTAACCTATTCACCAAGTGAAGCAGCGGGAAGTCAGGAACGCAGTGCCTTGGAAGCAGTGTGTGGGGACAGTACCTTGCTCAAGGGTATCTCAGGGGTGCTTAGCGGACTTGGGATTCGAACCCACGATTTCCTAATTGCAGGGGTAACTCCCTAACCACTAGGCTACCAGCTGCCAGAACATGGCTTTCACAAATGTTTGTGGAAAAGGTGTGGGATGTGTGTCTGAAAAAGTGACAGTCAGTGTTCACATTTAGAAAACCTCCCGTCTCTGACAAGATACATTATACACCATTACCGTTGTTGCTGGAAATGATCCCCCACCCAAAAAAAGTCTACTGGTGGCCCGCTCTCCGCTGATGTATGATACTGGAATTGTAAAATACATCTATATGGCAGATTGCCCAGTTTAAATAAGATCAATGTAAATAAAATGACGTGGTATGTGGTGACTGTAGTTCATTTGTAAAGCACTTTCTTATAGCGGTTTGTATTGCTTGTGCAATGCTTTGTAACAGCCCATCTACAACGACACTTCTACCATGAATGGCTCTTATTTGAGTCTAAAATGGAAGCTGGATTTCACATTATTATATAATAATTTCAGATAAGAAAATGTGCTTAAGACACATCTTTGAACAAGTTTTATGATCAGTGGTGTCATTTTCAGAAATCTAATTCTACTAGGCCATGACTGGTATCATGCCATCATGCATTTCCTTCTGCTTTTTAGTGGCTTTAGCTAATATCCACTAAATGGGGATCAGACCTTGTTAACCAGCAGATACTACACTTGAATATGAGTTAAGTATTTTTTCTCTCTCTAAAAAAAGCTAATGCAACACATACAGTTCTGTGGCAATAGTAAAAGTAAAAAAATGTTCTTCTGTATTTCTTCGAGCTTTCTTTGTCTTATGTGACACGGTGCCTAGAGGATCTGAAATAAATTTAGTATGAAGAAAACCAAGAAAATCAGAGAAATGATTATGGTTCTTGGACTATACTGAGTAGTTATTTACTATACCAATACACATTAATATGCTAGTTTCTAATGATACATGTAACATTACACACTGAATTGTCTGAAGTGAGCCGGTACTGTTTGATAGATGACACAAATCTAATACTTGTGAGAGTATGCTTTTGTATGCTTTAGGTATACTTTTGATTCCTACTCTTTGGAACAGTGGTCACTAACCCTAGTCCTGTAGATCTACCTTCCTGAGAAGTCTAGTTAAAGCCACAGTTTGCA
Source organism: Brachypetersius altus (assembly GCA_037974465.1). Classification (NCBI taxonomy): domain Eukaryota; kingdom Metazoa; phylum Chordata; class Actinopteri; order Characiformes; family Alestidae; genus Brachypetersius; species Brachypetersius altus. Next base: position 8,247,681 of record JBBPDB010000108.1, read on the forward strand.
ACACAAGCTCCGGCTAATGAGCTTCTTCATAAATCCCTGACTGTAGCACTAAGTGAGGGGGAGGGGGGCATCTTAGATGCAGGTTGGAGCTAAACATGGCTAAACAGAGTATATCTCCTGGAGGAGGTTTGGTGACCACTACTTTGTAACCTCTTATAATTGCTCAGTTCATATCATCAATGGTGAAATGGAACCGCACACGTTTAATAAACCACACCACTTTTAACTAACTGTATTGTCTTTTATCTTCTGTCCTAAGTGCCTGTGAATAGAATGTTAACAAGAATCATTGACTTTAGATATAACTGATATCAACACCATGGCTTTGGGGACATATGCGGATATTGACATCAGCATGATACTTTGTTTTACACATAATAATAAGTGAAAGTGATCATTCGGGAACACACCACTGCACACAGTGTGAACAGCACGAAATTCTTCCTCTGCATTTAACCCATTCACCAAGTAGGCAGGGGGAGTGCGTGGGGACGGTACCTTGCCCAGGGTACCTCAGTGGTGCCTAGCAGTCTTGGGAATCGAACCTGGACTTTCTGATCGCAGGGCGAATGCCCTAAACACTAGGCTACCAACTGCCCTCATGGTAGCCTATTAAACCTAATAATATGAATTAAATAATTTAGCTCTAGATACCAACTGAAGAAATCTTACTCAAAAAAGTCTAGGAAACAAAAACTCTAACAGTTTATCTTCACAACAGACGGTCATCAAAGACAGACTTTAAAGTAACATATAGGTTTCAAGTTAAAACATTTTATACAGCAGCATTCTGCTCTGTACAGAAACACATACAAAACTATTCCATATGGTAGCACTATGTGCAAATCATTGTAGGAAAGTGACATTGTAAATATGCATGTGATGTTTGAGGCCGCCATGGCAGGTAGCAACCTGCAGAGGGCAGGCTGACACTTTTTCTGGTGTTGGTTAGCATCTTACCTGGACAGGTGTTGGGGCTTCACATCTAACATTGTTTTCTTGTCACATGGTTAAGAAGTAGAGCCATCCTTTGTCCAGAGATCAGCTTTTTTGGAATGTTAAATTGTGCATAGTCGGACACTTCAAGAACAAAAAAATGCAGTCCTTTGAAGGATGAGGGAGTGAGAAATCTATGTTACCATCTGAACTGCAGACCCTTCCCCTACTCAAAACACCCACTTAGCCTGGTACTTGTGAAGGGAAATAATCAAACAGTGCTGGACACAGACCTTCCAAAACTTGAGAGGATGTGAATATCATCTGTCTGTCCAGTAAAACTACCCCACACTCCCTGGCTGTTACCATGCTGATCTACTGTTGGAGTAATTGCTTCCTGGAGCAACTGACAGTAATTATGGATCCAACTTCCAACTGTTTAACAACTGACCACAAACACCAAGTTAAACTGAGACTTATCTAAATCCAGTTGAATGCAGGAAATGGTTCATCATTCCTCAGATCATATCACTATTTTCCAGGTTACCTTTACACGAGGGTGTGCATGTTTGTATGTTGGTTTTGGTGACAAGACCTTTACAAACAAAAGCGTTGCCATAGATTCTAGCGTTATGAAGCTCACAATGCATTATTTTCTTTGAGTCTGGGACACAGATTATTAGATTTATTAAGGCTCTTAGACTTTTCAGTGTGATTGTGTTCTGTTCTTGTTATTTCACCCATTTTGACACCCTTTGTGCTCCTGGAGATTTTGAGATATTAGCACCAGGGATCAGAATGGCCCAGAGGTGAGGGTTGTCTTTTCACAGTAAGAAGTAAAACCGTAGAAACCAAAGAAACCGTAGTAAACACCCTAGCAACCATCTTGAACACCAGAGCTAACCACATCTCAATAACCATTAGAGATACCATAGCAACCGCCTGGGAACTGCTTAAGAGGCGCAACCACACTTCACATTTTCTTGTGGAAATAGTTTCATTATGTGGTCATTATGAGGGCATAGTTTTGTCATGTTTGCCGCTGTTTATGACTGGCATGACTTTTAAGATCAATTTCTTTAACACATTAAAATCATTTTCCAGTTATTTTCTTTAAAGTATACCTATTTGAACATTTTCAAAATTGACTTCTGATTGCCAATCAACCTATTATGATTTAGTTGTGTAGATTCTGGAATAATTGTGAATTTAACCCCCTTTAATCACAGGCTTTTCCCAGGAAGTACATGGACGAGTGCAAACAAGCAATCTTGTACTCTAAATGTTCTGTCACGAACCCCTCCTGTTGTCGTGTGAGTGTGGAGAGAGCACCAGTGGAAACCACCATGTTGCACTTTTTTATTCATAGAACTCAAACTGGCTCGAGGGCCATGCAATGCAAAACAGAATACAGACTGGATAGGAGTACTCACATACAAGCGGGGAGCCGGGCTGACGCATGGGACAGACAGCACATATGACAATATAATTCCACCATGTCTTCACAAGACACGGTGCAGGCTTTTAAACAGAACAGACAGGGACCAGGACCAATAGGAAACAAGAGGTAATCA
>JBBPDB010000108.1:8256681-8289718 GCA_037974465.1 Brachypetersius altus
AGATCTTTAAGTCCATCTCATGAAAAATCGGAGCAGAAACAAAGGTGTTGCGTTTATATTTTTGTTGAGTGTAGATAAAATGCTGGGGTCAGTAAGAGAAGTGGGTATAGATAAATATAGACGAATAAATACTAGAAACACTATAGAGAGTTCTCTATACTAAGTATGTTGTGCACAATACAGATCAACAGTAGATGCAACAATAATATTGACATAAGTAGCACTATTACACATGCTAAGATTATTGTAGATAATTAGATATTGCACATAATGAAATGATGCAGCACCATTTAATAAGCTCATAAACAGATTACTTAAAATGTATCTAGGTATGATAAATACTACTAAACTGGTAATAAACAAGCAAAAATATAAAAATGTATCATTTAATTAAAAAAGTAATAAAAATAAATTTTAGAAATTATATAGAATGAATTATATAGGAGTTCCAAATACCTGTAGTGATACCCTTTTCATTAATGGAAATTATCACAAAACCATGGTACTATGGCATCATAGTCATGTGTGTTGCACTGGTTTGCGTGCTTTATTGGGTATTTTACACTTTCTGGCCAATTTATTAGCACCTACCATCTGAAGAACCCTTGCTGGTTAAAGTAAGTCTTTCATGCACAACTGTTTCATTCATCCTATAGATCTTAATCAGGGACACGTTTCTACCACAGGGATACTGCTGGCTGGTTGTTTTTGGACCTTTTTTCAACACAGCAGTGAAACTGAGATAAAACTTCAGCCACACCATCATGCCTGATACATTCAGACCAGTATGAGACAACTACATTATCACTGTCGCAGCAGTGCGGAAAACGGTCAGTTGCCCACTGATATCTGGCCAGTGGTGTTCCTATGGTGGTCTGTTTTCATTGGTGTAGAGTCTAGAGGAGAGTGTAGCAACAAATGGGCTACAGTCTCTAAGTGTTCAGGTGTTTCTGATAAAACGGCAGAGTGAGTATTTCATGTAGTGGTTCTGTTCATTTTACATGTAGTCTATCAGGTGTTCAGAGAGGTGTGAATGTGCTAAGCTTTTTTTAAAAAACAAAAAATCAATTCAAAAACCTGCACTAAACTCTTGTGTTGAAAGACACTGCTGATCTGTTAAGCCCAAAAAACACACAAGTGTATACAGTAGTCAGATGAAGGGAAGTCATACCGACATGAGGCGTTTGTACTCGTCCAGTCTCTGTTTGTTGGAAGCAATAAACAGTCCTCCATTCTGGATCCAGCCTGTCTCCAGGCCTGTCTCGGCCTCCAGCTCTGAGCTGACCACACGCCGAGTGTGAGCCAGCAGCTCAACCTCTGTATCACTGGGTCTCAACTGCCACAACAGGCCTGAGAGAGAGAGAGAGAGAGAGAGAGAAAGAGAGAGCGAGAATGAGTGAGAGAGAGGGATAGCAAGGGAGAGAGAATGAGCGAGAGAGAGCGCAAGGGAGAGAGAAAGAGAGAGAGGAGAAAGCACATTGGTTTACTGACTATAGCAATTCTGTTGCTACATGATCCCTGTACCTGTCCATCACATCAATATTACTTAGGTGGTGGACCATTCTCAGCACAGCAGGACCATGGACACAATAGCATCATGGTAGTGTGTATCAGAGATGGAGATTCAATTTGTGCTCAGACACTCAAGAATTGACCAAGACTTGCACCCAGAGACTGAAGATTGACTCAGACCCAGAGACTCAAGAATTGATTCTATTTCAATGGTAAAGTAAAACAAGCAGGCATTAGCACAGACAAAGAGCTTTCACTTACCGCAAATTAAACTACATTCATGTCATTTATTTAGGAATAATTTCTAAACACTGGCATGTGTAAGCAGTTTAGAGCAGAGAATGATCTGCAAAGGCAACAAAGTGTCCAACACTATTTGCTAATTGCCAAACACGTGTGTGTGTGTGTGTGTTTGTGTGTGTGTTTGTGTGTGTGTGTGTGTGTGCGTGTGTGTGTATGTGAGAGAGACTGAGTGTGTGTGGGTGTGTGTGTAAGAGCAGCAAAATCACCACTCCTGTTCTACACTATTATGTACTTTAAATACTTTTATATCCAAACCCATTAAGGAACAAGTTGGCAAACATTAAACAATGTGATGTTCCCACATGCATAATTGAAGACATGTCTGGTGTGTGAAGTTTGTTTGTGTACCTGCAGTGTGCCAGGTGGTGCCTGCTGTCAGCCTGTCCCGCTCCAGCAGCACAACATTGGTCATGCCCATCTTACACAAGTGGTAGAGTGTCTGGCAACCGAGGCTGCCCCCTCCAATCACCACAGCATCAGCGGCTTTGGGCAGGGGTTTGGTGGGTCCGCTATGACCCTCCTCTTGTTTGAGGGTCCTGGCATAGGGAACGCTTTTCTCTGTGGTGTGTTCACTCTGAGTGCTGTAGCAGCGAGTGCTGGCGCGGCACAGCGGCCCCAAGGGCTGCCGACTTCCCATCACCCTCCGCACTGCCGTCCCTAAAAAGGCCATGGCCCCTGAAAAGGGACACACACGCATACAATAAAAAATACACAGACATTTTGGCTACACTTTATTTGGGTATTTCCTTTCAGAGTTAATCTAAACATGACACGATTCAGTTCAGGTTAATTCAGGGACAAAGGACTAACCCTCCTACACTTTAACCGTCATTAACCCGTCCTCCATTATGACCATTTCTGAAGTTCTGTCTATCTTTGAATTGCATTGGTCAATGCAGAATAAACATATATGCTTCAGTCAACCCCTTCTCAAATCAGGACCCCTGAACTGCCCCAAACTAAACACTGCCATACAGGGTGCATAAAATACACAAAACCCACTGAGATAAACATGTCTCTTCCATGTAAAACAATAAAAAGTCTTCAAAAATGCAAAAATAGTTGGTTTCAATGTGCTCTATAAGCAATTATTTCAGATAGCAGGCAGATGTTTCTGGTTTTAAGAACAACATGGTTGGAAGATGGTTGACCAATAAGATTTCAATCCAGTCAAGGTTCCTTTTAAGGTTAAAGGTGAGCTACAGTCATATTTAGATATAGGGACAGGTCATGATGCATTACCATTGTTGCCATTCAGCCCATTTAGGTTTACAGAAATAAGTGTGAAAATAAATTTACAATAAAAGTTGACTGTACTTTAACCCCAGTAGTCCTTGTAGCATTTCAAAATCACCAGCAGCATATCAGCGTACATTGACATTTGAAGAAATCACAAACACAGACAACAGGAGCATCAATAAAGACGCCTTTATCAAGATAATCACAAAAGAGACAACTGAAGCAACACCAAACTACACTTCTGTGCAGAAAACATGGTTCTGCAAAAGGAAATGGTTTAGATAGACAGTACTATGCAAAAGCTGTGAAAATACAATTGTTTAGATGCTGTGTTTTTTTTCATTAATATTACTAATTATACTAAATAAAAGGAATAAATACAAATAACATTACACAGTAAATTGTGATTTTCTGTTCAGTATATAAATATGTTCCAAGTGGAAGTCCAGTATTATATCAGAAACCAGGTTTGTATCAGTCAGTCCTTCATTAAATTAAATCAGTAGCTGCTGATGGAATTTCACAAAGGAATCGAGGAAAGATCTGCAACCTGTGTTCTGCTCACCAGCTCATACAAGATCAACTACTTTTGGACAAATACACTAATCTTGATATTTTTCACTAAATTCTAGTTTGTTTGCATTTATTCCAATGTTAATTTTGCAAACAGAAATACACAAAAATAATGAGAAAAATGACTTTAAACAATTTGCATAGACTGATTTAACACAGTAAATTAGAGTGGTATGGTTGCTCCGTTTTAGAGAAAGTGGAGGTGAATGAAACTAGACCTCTGAAGAGTCTAAAAGCTCCCTCACGTTATAAAACAGTCCCCAAAGAAAACATGTTCTTCAAGATTTATCACTATTATACCAAGAAAACTCAGCAAGCTTTAAAAAAAATTTATAACTTTTGTTTAGTAGGCATAAGGACTCAATCTTGAGTTGGAAAGGTTCTATAACAAACCATTCCTGATCAAACTACTGTGTTTACAGCCCTTAATACCATTTAAAACTAATAAATCGTCCTGGCAATCGTCCTGGCACATGTCTACAAATCTACTTAGTCCACCGAGTCATGTATAATTAATAGGGATGCACCGATTGATCGGCCAGTGATCGGAAACGGACGATTTTTGGCCTCACACGTATTGCCGATTTCAAACCGATTTTTTGGGGGGGGGTTTATTTATTTGTTTATGTATTACATTTTATTTAAATTTGTAAAGAAAATTTGTTATTAAAAAAAAATCTTTATATTAAAGAAAATTTGATATTTGTTTGTATTTGCTGTAGAGCTGCTACTATCATATGTCACTATTATAAAAGTAAACAGGGAAAGTAACTACCACGTTACATTCAAAGAGTTGAAAGCCATTTTTTTGTGTCGTTGTCGTCGACTACATGCAGCAGCTGTAATTTTCTGTTATCTGGGGAAAAAATCAATATCGGAAAAATCGGTATCGGCCGATCACACTTACAAAAAAAATCGGCAATCAGAATCGGCCAAGAAAATTGCAATCGGTGCATCCCTAATAATTATACAACAACATTGCACCCTGCAGGAGGAAACACACAGCTAACAACATGACAAGAGTGAACTCTAGATTTCTTACAACACATGAGATCCACCCTCCCCCAATATCTGACCCAGAATGTTGTGCTGATATATTAACCCTGTATTGATACCCTTCTATTACTAACACAGCGTGAGTGCACTTGCTAGCTCCTCACAGACAAATCAGACAGAAATAAAAGATATAAATATAAGATATAAATTGCTATATTATGTGTAGCATATATTTGCTACATATATTTTGCATCATATAAATAGATGCTATATACATTTAAAAAGTTGTCTGGATTCTGACTGCACGTTTAGAGCTCATATCTGTCTATTCTCATCTAGTTTGATCCCAGTTGTTTATCTCTAATAGATAAATGTGCAGCTCTAATACATACAAGTCCTGTGGAAGTTTAGCTTTAATGAATTTAGCCTCAATTTCCAGGGCAGTAACGGCTGGATAGACTGTAGAAAGTGAAGAAGCAGAAATGTGATGGAATGAACTTCCCCGGGCCTTCAGAACAGAACTGCTGAGACCCTCACTATTTCAAACGCAGACTAAAGACCGAATCACTTATTATAACAACTGCTATTTCATGCTTTAACTTAACTAACACACAATTAACAAAAACAATGTAGAAACTGTCTTCTCTGTGTGTGTGATCAGAATCAGAATCTTTTATTGCCGTTGCAGCAGCTGTACCACAAAATTTAAAGGTGCAATTCTCTTAGTGCAAAAATGTTGTGCAAATGTGATCTGATAGGGTCCTGGTCTAAGTTTCAGTCTACAAGCAGCTCTTTTAAGTCCAGGCCTACTAGTATGAGGGGTGAGTTTTCTTGTGGACTAAAAAGCACAGTTTCGATAACATCATCTGCCAAATGCTGTAAATGTAACTGTGTTTACAACACGGCTTACATACTTTCACAATGAAGCTCTACTAGACGCTGCAGGGTCCAGTTTGAACAAGGTCATCTTCAAAGGAATCCAGCTACTCACCTAATCATTGAACTATGAGATAACCTATGAATCAACAACTGAACTCGACAGTCTTCAGGGCTTTCACTATGAACCCATGATGGGAGACACTTTGGCGAGCTGAATCCCATCCACACAGTTCAGGTTAAAGTCAGTGGTCTCAGGCAGTCCCTGTTAAAATTCTGAATAAGGAGGTCCAAACTTGTTTTGGAGCACTGGGCTACAAGCCAATGTTGTACTTGCTGCCTAGGCGAAAGATAAGAATGTGACCTAATTCTGCTAAGGGCCAAATCCTTATAAAAAAACTCACATACATTTCCATATGTGATAAGTGATAACATTGGGCATAAAATGGCACATGATCCACCAGTTTTCTCGTGTAAAACATATTTTACATATGATTACATATTTTCTAATATGCAGTAACACAAATTTTTACATTTACATGAAGTATGAAAAATACACTCTGGCTTTAAGTGTGTTTTCCTTTAGTAAGGGGTGAGACTGGTATATCAATTAAAACCTAAAGCAAGTGTTTGTTTCAGAGTATTGTCATTTCCAAACTAAATTAGCCAATTTAGCCTGTCAAAAAGTAGCTTCCTAATGTATGTTTTCTACACATTTAAAGTAGTAACTTGTTATTTAAAACAGCTCTGTCAGTTTCATATTTTCATAACTATTGTCAACAAAGCCAACACAGATCACTAAATGAGAGCACAGCATGACTGCTAATGAAAATGACATTAAAATACATAAGAAAAAGACACTTTTTACATTTATTTCCAGTTCTCTCATGAAAATCCACGGATTGCTGCAACATCTGCATCTGTCACCCAATTATATCTTCAATTCCATCAGTGCAGTACATCTAATGCACACACGCTGTATTCACATTAAGGTTACATTAATAACATTGCCAGTGACGTCACTCCATAATAGCGTACAGTCTGTAACGCACGTGACTGCACACAAGCACAATTTAGTTTACGATGCAGTTCAGTCTCGGGTAATAAACAAACTCCACACACTCCCCACTCTCCACACAGTTTCACACAACTCCACACACACTCCACAGCTCGTGCTGCACGGTGAGTGGCTCAGCAGGACCAGAATACTTCGGTGAGAAATAAAACACTTACTGTTCTCGGGCTCCCGTCTCTCTAAGCAATGAGTAAAGAGTGCAAATCATGTACCGTTAGTGTGTGTGTGTGTGTGTGTGTACGTGTACAGCCATGCGGTTTGGAGGAGTGGTGTATGAAGTGCGCGTGTGCAGGAATTCAACGGGAGGCAACATTCATGAACGAATAGATACACACACAGCTGTGCATGAGTCTAGTCACTGTAACACAAGGCCTGCAAGACATATATAGTTACACATATATTTGTATAATTAAAATGTTTAATATACAGCACAAAATTAAATAGATAAAAGGACAATTAATTAATTAAAAAGGAAAAAAAGATTGTGGTCAGGCTCCATCCCTGATGTCCAGATTTGTGAGATTTCTTGTTTGGTGAAGTTTGTGCTTAAAAAATTAGGCAATTCCCCCTTTTTATGATTCCTGAACTAATAAAATAAATTAAATGACTCTGACCCCTGTCACCCTCACTGTAAGGAAATTGGGGTCAGTAGGATCATTTCACATCAGACCTCTCCGGTGTACAAAATATGCCAAATGCCAGTTTGATGATTCTGATATTACTATGAATACACTACAGGTGTGGCAGAGAGCAGGTTACTGGGCAAACTGGACCATGCAAACACAACACAGATCATGACACTAAACAGCCGGGGTGTCCAAATCCAGTCCTGGAGGGTCGGTGTCCAGCCGACACATAGTGTATTTAGGACTAAGCATTTTTATAGTATGTTATAGTGTTACGTATACTTTATTTTTTATTATTTTATATTGTTTTGTAACTATGCAGTCACAGCATAAGCAATTTCCTCCACGACCAATAAAGTTTTCTCATTTTGATAATGTACACATTTCACAAGAGGTGTGATGTGGACATTAAATGAAAGGGCCAGGAATGTTCTTGGGAGGACCCAGGCAGCTCAGTATCTCAGCTGCAGCACTTTCCTTAAGCAATCAGAGCAAGTGGGGCAGAAAAAGAGCCAGCTGCTCTCCTCTCATGTGACTAGGCTACTCTGTAAAAACAAAGGCATTGCTGTGGTGCAGGACAGGAGTTGAATGGTTCTCTGTGGTCAGTTTAGTGTGTTTTTGCCATATAGTGGGTTTAACTGGCCATTCCGGCCTAAAAGCAAAAATTGCTAAGTTATTCTGTAGTGCAGCATTCAATGAATAAAGAAATTCATCATTGTGTAGAGGCTAATAAATACATAGAAGTAAAGTTACCCTATTGCTTTGTTCTATATTCTTCATTCAACAGGAAAAACAGCTCATGATCATATATCCACCTGGTAAAGCTTGCAGCTTTTCAAGAATTCCTTCTAACCTGGTTCTCATGAAGTATTAATTTATTCATCAGATTAATTAGTCAAAATATTAAAACAGTCTGTTTGCAGTTTTGGAAATATTTGCTAGTAGCGGAGTATATCTAGTGTATTTGCACAAAGCCACATGGTTGACCTTTGGCCTGTGTCTGGGGAATTTGTTATCAGAGGCTGAAAAAAACACTAACATTCAACCCAGCTCAGTCTAATATAATAATACTAAGTCATTGAACTCACAGGACCCTGCCTATCAGTGACAGCCAATCAGAGACTAGCTTCGGGCCCTCCACCTCCACACACCCAGCACAGATCAGATCTCGCTGGTCTGGAAAGCAATGGTCAATGGTTGCTATAATTTTTTCCTGTTTGTGTTTGTTTATTAACAAGTTGAAGTTGAAGTTGTAGTTTATTGTCATATGTACAGAGTACAGTGTACAGAGTACAGTGTACAGAGTACAATGAAATTCTTACTTGAACACCCTCTTCACAGATAGAACATAAAGACGTGAAGGACATGAAAGACATGAAAGACAACACAGTAGCAACAGTAACTAGTCGCAGGTTGACTAGGGTTTTCCCTAGAGCCATACATCCAAGCCAAGAACCCCTTAAAAATCCTTATTTTTAATGACCATCTCTGAAATGGAAATGTAGAAATAACATTCCAGCATGATCTGGTCTATAAATTATGTCATGTTTCACCCACTACAGACAGTTCTAAAGAGGACACCTCCAGGGTCCGATGTTCAGACCTCGGCAGAGAGTGCTCTGAGGGAAATCTCCAAGGTAACTATACTTTTGCTGCATTGTTCTGCTGCATTGACTTGTCAGTGTGCCATTGGTAAAACATGAGCAAATGGATTCACACATTATTGATATAATTTGATGTGCCATGTGCATTATGTAGGTGGTGGAGGCGTGCAATAGGGAAGTGGGCAAAATGAAGCAGATGGAGGAGCTTGTGCTCATTGCCAACAAAACGGAGTTTGAATGCAAGGTGACCTTGACTTGGCTATGTGTGTTTGTAAAATGAACCTTTGTGGGAAATATGTATGTCTCTTTCTCACTATCTGTTCGCTCTCTCTCTCTCTCTCTCTCTCTCTCTCTCTTTCTCTCTCTCTCTCTATCTCTCCCTCTCCCTCTCTCTATCTCTCTCTCTTTCTCTCAGGCCCTTCCTCTTGTGTCATCGTCTCGCTGGCTGATCAGAGAAGGGGACTTGGTCCAGCTCTCTCCAAAGGAGAACATTTTTGGTCAGAAGAAACTCTGCCCTGTCCATCTGTTCCTCTTCAATGATCTGCTACTGGTGGCCACAAGGAAAGGGTAGGAATGCAAAAATATAACAGCAAATGTTATATTCATAAGATTATATGGCAGCTGGTAGACTAGTGGTTGGGGAGAGACCCTGTGATCAGGGAATCGTGCGTTTGATTCCCAAGACTGCTAAGCTCTGAGGTACCCCTGAGCAAGGTGCCTTCCCCACGCGCTGCTCCCTGGGAGCCATTTTCCTGGCTACCCGCTGCTTCACTTGGTGAATGCATTAAATGCAGAGGAAGAATTTCATGCTGTTCTCACTGTGTGCTGTGATGTTTTCATGTACGACAGACTAGTCACTTTCTCTTTCATTGTCATGTTGCGAAATATCAAAAAATATTATGATGAAGTTGTATTTGTCTCTTGTTCATGCTGCCCAGGATACACCTGTTCTTTATGACTCCTTTAATGAGAAATATGCATATGAAATATATGATTGCTTCATAACAAATGGACCAATAGAACTCGTCAAGAATTTCTCAGAATCTTGTTGTCTCAACCAGAGCTCCATAGGCAATATTATTTCAAAATAACATTATACCATTTGTATGTCCCAGGTCAGACAAGTATGTGGTGCATGATCATGTTCACCGTTCCCTGACTGAAGTCACAGAAGGTGCTAAACTGGATGAGGACTTATGTGGTTTTGACCTAAACAGAGTTTTTCAGCTGGCACTTGTTAAGAACCATAGAGGTGTCATGTCCCATTACCTACTACAGGCATCCACACAGTGAGTATACTCCGTTCACAAAACCACTTCACAAGTAAACAAGACACAAAGCAAATACAGAGGAAGATTAAAAAGAAATATTTATCAAAAACAGACACTTTATGTATATTTTACACATGGCACATTTTCATGCCCTGCTTGGTACACATGCATCTGTTACAGGGATATACCTTCTAAATTGTTGTTTATTTGTTGGTGACAGTTTTAGTGTTCTACCTGTGTGTTATGAATCCTGTTTTTTCCACACATTTTCTTTTGACTGTCTCCTTCTTTGTGCAAGCTGATCTCTCTTGAAGTCAGAATAGCTTAGGAGAAAAACTTGACTTCTCTGTGTGAGGCAGCTGAGGTTTGTCTGGGTAGCAGCTTGTGCGAATGTAATGTCTCTTTAAAAGTCAACATAATGAGAGTGACAGCTTTGGGAACATCTAGTTTGGAGCATTTCGCTCCAATTGATTGGTTTCAAGGGTTAAAGTAGCTGTAGAGGGCACAAAAGAAACGAGTGACATTTAATGAAGTGTGACATTTGCTATCATGCTTATACTGTGTCCTTCTGAAGAGCATTATAAATATAGTTTGTATTTACTTGTACATGCTTTGTAATTATATATCTTTGTATATGCTTACAACAATTCCACCAAGACACCTTCCCTCTATGTGGGGCATCTGGTAGTCAAGTGTTTAGGGCATTTGTACTGTGGTCAGGGAGGTGTGGGTTCAAATCCCAGGACTGTTAATTGTAACTCTGAGGTACCCTTGAGCAAGGTGCCATCCCCACACACTACTCCCTGGGTGCTGTGTTTCTGGTTGCCTGCTGCCTCACTTGGTTAATGGGTCAAATACAGAGGAGTCATTTCATGTTGTTCATATATGACAGAATCTTCACTTTCTAGTGCATTTGGCCAAAGCAGTGATTCTGATTTTGAAAACGTTCCCAGTACTGTAACGTATGAGGATATAATATGTATCCCAATAGACATTTGCACTATAGTTGTAATATTCAATGGGTCATTTTCCTAATCTCAGATTGGTTTGTGTGCTTAGAACAGAGAGAGACAGCTGGCTGGATGTCCTCAGCGGCCAGAGGGATGAGGAGGAGGGAGTGTATGAAGAGTGGGGTAAGTGCCAGGGATTAAGATTGCTCTGCTAAGATTTAGAATTATTTCAAAAAGCTCCCTAATATAGTATAATCAGTACAATAAGAACTGCTTTGGCCTCTTTGCACATCGTGTTCACGACATACTATTGTGCCAAAGGCATTCTGGAATTCGTGGCTCTAAATATCCACTAGAGGGGGGAATTGTCAATATTTTTGAAAACACTGTATTTGCTGTTTGCTGTGTATATCAACTGTACTGAATTTCAGCCAGACAAATTATGCGCTATTTTTGTCTCAGACTGCCCTCAGGTGCGCTGTATTGAGGTGTACCAAGCACAACAGCCAGGAGAACTCAGTCTACAGAGGGAGGACGTAATCAACATCATACAGAAAACATCTAACGGTAAACTTTCATGTGCTGCTAGCCTGCTGCCAACCAACACAAAATATTTTTTTCATAAGGAACATTAGAGCAGCCTCTTGTAAAAGAGTATCTAATAAGCTGCCACATTGCATATCACTTCTTCTGAGGTGTTATACATCTGTTTGCGGATCACCTCCATGATCCCTGGGTCATAGTCTGCTTGACCTAGCTTGGGTGACTTTCCACAAACGTCCATTTTCACTATATACACCAATGAATGGCAGTCTGTGGATGGGCCAGATCTGTTTGTAGGACTAGGACCACATTAAAAACCATTACATGGATAAATCACTGGTGTGCAAAAAACTGTTTAAAAATGAATTTCTTTAATTGGACATAAGGTTCTACCTAGCTAACAATTTTTCATTCCCAAAATGTTTCCCTTATGTTTAATTTTGGTTGTAGGTTCCCTGAATTTAACTGTTCAAAGTGTCATGTTTCTTTGGCTGTTACAAAAAAACATTAAAACACATTCTTATAATGGCACACATTATATACTAACATTCTGTCAACATTATTAGAGTTTAATGTTACTTTTAGTATGATAGCTCCTAAACCTTTTAGAAACATTTGGCCAATCGTCTGGGAACATTCCATTATGAGAACCTGACTATTTACTGTAAGGTGGACCTCTTCTGTTTGATTGTTTGCCATCATGTTTGTGATTACTGAAACTTTATGATGAGGAAATAATGCACCATATATCCATCATACTCCACTCCTCTCTACTGCAGGTTACATGGAGGGTCACAAGCTTAGCGATGGGACGAGAGGTTGGTTCCCTGCATCGTGTGTGAAAGAGATCTCTACAGAGCACGTGCAGAGACGACACCTTCGCGAGCGGTACAGAGTCCTACAGACGGCAGCTCATGTGCTAAAGCGATGCAGTCCCCCCAGAGACTGCCGGACCACCGCTTGCTTCAAATGAGAGGCACACACTTTAGCAGTTTAACAGCAGATGTATTTCACCTCCAATAACCCTCAAAATCACTGTGGTATGAGTGGGATGTTATGAGGGATGTTCTGCTCTACAGAGACATAAACTGTGGAAGAATTTCCGGATGACATGAATATATTATTAATTGATAATGTTCTAAGATAATGTTCTCTGAGAAAATGTTTCATGGTGATCCAATACTTCTCTTATTACTGCACTGTGAAAGTAAACTGGTTGACTTGGGTTTTTTTTCATTCTGAAAGCCAACTGTGATTCCCAACTTTTAGCCTTGTGAGGCAGATATGAAACCCCTGGGACTGTTAATCATCATCCTTTGTCTGATATTTAAACTAGTTCATTCAGAGCCAAAAACAGATGTGTGGTTTGGAGTATTTAACGTTCTGTATTTTTCAACTAAAAACTCATGCTGGTCTCATGAAATGGTTACACGTATAATGTAAGATTTGTAATAAAATGGTTATTTGAACATGTCTCTGCCTTATAATATGGATTATATGTATTACGACTCTTATTTATAACTTCTTCAGAAGTCACCTGAGTTTTGACATTCTTTAAGGATGACACATACCAGGTTATTTACCTCCTCTTTTCGATTACTGGTGAGATAAAGCCAGCTCTTTTGTCTCAGTCCGTGAAACAGTATATGGAGTATAAAAAATATTGGAACACCTGAACATGACACTAACAGGGGCATTGCATTCAAATTAGAGGTGGGCATAAATTAATTTTTTTAACGCCGTTAATCTTATTGGAATCTTGGCGTTAACGGCGATATTTTTTTTATCGCGCGATAAGAACCTCGCGCAGTTAACGCGCGTTAACGGCCCAGCACTAATTCAAATACATAGACTTAATATGGAGCTGGTCCACTCTTTGCAGCTATAATAGCTTCAACTCTTTTTGGAAGGCTTTCCACAAGATTTGGAGTGTTTCTGTGGGAATCTGTGCCAATTCATTCTCTAAAGCATTTATAAGATCAGGCACTGATGTTGGACAAGAAGACCTGGGCCACAATCCCCATTCCAGTTCATCCCAAATGTGTAGGATGGAGTTGAGGACAGGAGTATGTGTCAAGTTCTCCACACCGAACTCATTCAATCATGTCTTTATGGACCTTTCTTTGTGCACTGGGGAACAGTCATGGTTAAATAGAAAAGGGCCTTCCCAAATTGTGTCCACAATGTTGGAAGCCTGGCGTTGCACAAAATGTCTTGGTATACTGAAGCATTAAGATTACCCTTCACTGGGGGTAAGGCACCTAGCCCCAACTCTGAAAATCAGGTGTGTCCCAATACTTTTCCTATGTAGTGTGGTTCCTTTCCTGCACTTATTTATTTGAATTATTTTTATATTTTATAGTTTTCTATATTTACTTCCCTACAGCACTGTCAAGTTTGGCCTGTGTGACCACACAGAGAGTCTTTGTGAGTGAAGGCTGAAATACACTTCCCACGAACCTCTCATGCAAACTAGCTCTAGCTGGCTGTCCAGTCTAAGATTTGGGCCTTAAAACCCTGAATGGGGCACAGAAGAAATGTTGACGACACCCAATGACTGCACTGATTTAAATGTGTCTTAGCCAATCAAATCCAGAGGCGGATGGCCACTTGACCAATGGTTGACGAGTGCCTTTATGAAAGAATAGCCCAATCGAAGACTAGAGCTGCCTGCTGTCGTCCAATCAGAGGCCGTCTCCGTGTGCCTCTCGAATGCAGCTGCAGTCGGGAGAAAGAGTTGGAGACACGCAGAGGGACGGGGAAGAGGTAGGAGCAGACTTTACTGCGGGGGAAAAGCGAAATAATTACATGTGTTCTGCTTTAAAACTACTTTGGGGTGTAGAAGCGTGCAGTTTGGATAGTTAAGAGCGGAGTATTTTGTATTTTGCTTCAAAAATGGTGTGTTAGTGGGAGGGAACACGACTCTTCAAGTCTCCAACTTTCTGCACTGCTGTGTCGAGACTTAGCTTTAAAAGTCGCAGAGTTTCGTTCAGTTAATGGAGAGGTGTATTTATACGCTGATATAGAGAGAGTAATGGTTGGAGTAACTCATTTGCAAGTGGAGAGGTGGCCATTGCTTGCTATTTGTGTGTGTGTGTGAGTGTGCGTGTGTGTGAGAGAGACAGAGAGAGAGAGTGAGCGAGCGACCGAGAGAAGGACAGTAAATCAGATTTCTATTCTCAATAGGTTACTGGGTTGCTGAAGTCTAACACTAAGGCAAATCAGTGGTTTCAGGGTTTGGAGTGGGTTGCAGATGTATAGCTCTCACGGTTAATGACCTTTTCCCTTAAATGCCTTTTTTATTCATGAAAGTTCTGGACTTAAAAGGTCTAAAGTTACTATTAGACCACACGAGGGTCTTGTGTAAAAGTGCACTGAAGACTGTGGCAGGACTGTTATAACTTATCTGAGACGGTATGATCAGCCTTTCCCAGCTTGAGTCAGAATAACCCCATTTGCTCCATTTGATCATAAAGCATTGCTTTGGTGTGCTCTTGAGGAATATTGGTTGATAGCATTCCCAAGGAAATCTTCAATAGTTTGCCTTTTAGTGGAGTATATATTGCACTAGCATTGTTAATTCTTGAAAAGTGTTTAAAATTCTTTTAAGCTGAGGGCATCCTTTTCCTTAAAATACCTAGGCCTTGGACCACATCACTATTTAAAGATTCATGAGCCTAAATCCACAGACTCTTCTTGAGTTAGTGGTGTGAAGTGCTTGTGCTAGTGTGTTTGACGCACTGGGTTTGGGGTAGGCATCAGCGTGCCAAATGCTTACCACAAAAATGTTGTGATGGAAATCATTAGGGCCATGTCTAGAACAGAATCCATTTCAGTGTTGTGAGCATAGTCATTTTTGTTCTTATAGTCCTTTTAAGTTGTGTTAAAATGACAGAATATCAGAGTCAGAACTACCCATCACTGACATGATGTTTCGTGTTCAGTTTGAGATTGGTGTTGGTGGTCAGCATGGGTGCTTGAAATTGTATTTGCTTGTACAGGGCCTGAAAAGAAGCAAAATCATACTTTTATGAATGAACTTGACCAGAACAGTTTGTGATCTGATTCTACAAGCAGATGATAATGGTTTCATGATGATAATGGATTCACCTTAAATAAACTCCTATGCTACAGGCAAAATGCAACGTGAGGAAATATTCTCTTGGAGTGGTTTACCATGACAGTAAAACAAAAGGCTGCTAGTAGTCACAGTTTGTTTTGGGGGCGGATCCATTTCTTCCTGGTGCGTCACCTGGTATGATAGATGACTTTTCAGCCGAGAGTGAATTATTGTTAGTCTAGGTTATCTCGGGCCTTTAGGAGATAAATGTTTTCACTGAAGCACCCACTAGCAGTGTATGAATAGCAGATAAAAATGTTTCCCAGCTTTGCTTTCCAGTCCCCCAGGACAGGATTTAAAATATATGGTGCACAGTTTTTCTGTTACAGGACTTATTTTAACCTCAAATACCTTTGAAAGAAGTAATATGTTGGGGTTTTTTTTGGCTTGAATACGTACACAGCACAGAATATACCTTGAAGCAGGTATTGGATCAAGTATAATATACCAGACCCAGTTACTCCAGGAGCAGGATTGAGCAACTCTGTGTCTGATGAATAAGTGATTTTATAGTTTTTTTTATTATATCTATTCCCTGTTTTCCTTACAGACAGGTGTGTGTGAGTCAAATAGACGGTGAGCAGCGATGGGCGAGATTGAGGGGACCTACCGGTCCCTGCAGACGCCGGGCACACGTCTGGGCTCGCAGTTGAATACAGGCATCAGCACTTTGGAGCCCGGACAGAGTCTCAGCACCGCCATGGGTGCAGGGGGCAAAGGACACAACAAGGGCTTACAGATTCGAGTCCAAGGCCTGGATGATGCTCAGGAGTTCTATGACCTCGAGGTGAGTGTCTTGGACTTCAGTGTACCTTTTGCTTTCAAGTAGAACAAAGGTTGTTTGGGGCCTGTGTTTTGAAAGTAAAACAGAAATGTCAGTTTGTCTATGAAGAAAGTTGGGTGTCAGAATTGCGCTTCTTATTCATTCAGTTTTGGTGCAAGTCTTGGTTCTTTATGCAGCGCTAAGTTTTATAGTCTGATTTACAAGTGTACTGTCCATGTGGTTAGTATAATTTTGCTGCTCACTGGTTGCCAGATCACTTTTACTCATGAACGACCTGATTGATCAGATTTTGAAGAAGAGTAACAGTACGCATATATATTATGTTCCTCAGGGATGAAAATCAGGAAAGATTACATGTGGACCACATTAGTTACAGTGAGGGAAAGAAGTAGTTGATCCAATGCCGAGTTTGTACGTTTACCCTCTGACAAAGAAATGACCGGTCTATAATTTTAATGGTAGGTTTATTAAAAACCCTCAAACCCTCAGTGCCCCAAGTCAGAGATTGATATGCATTGTGATGTGTGAAATAAGTAAATGATCCCTTTGCAAAAGGTGACTTGGTAGCAAAACGCTTGTTGGCAATCGCAGAGGTCAGACGTTTCTTGTAGTTGGCCACCAGGTTTGCAAACATCTCAGGAGGGATTTTGTCCCACTCCTCTTTGCAGATCCTTTCCAAATCAGAAAGGTTTCGAAGCTGATGTTTGGCAACTCGAACCTTCAGCTCCCTCCACAGATTCTCTATGGAATTAAGGTTTTGTGACTGGCTAGGCCACTCCAGGACCTTAATGTGCTTCTTACATTTACGACATTTGAGCCACTCTTTTGTTCCTGTGGCTGTTTTGGGTCCATGTCATGCTGAAATACTTATCCACAACCCATTTTCAATGCCCTAGCTTGGGGATGGAGGTGCTCACCCAAGATTTGACGGTACATGGTCCCGTCCATTGTCCCTTAGATGCGGTGAAGGTATCCTTTCCCCTTAGCAGAGAAACACCCCAAAAGCATAATGTGTCCACCTCTATGTTTGATCATGGGGCCATGGGCAGCATTCTTCCTCCTCCTCCTCCATACACGGTGAGTTGAGTTGATGCCAAAGAGCTTGATGTTGGTCTCATCTGACCACAACACTTTCACCCAGTAGTCCCAGCTGATAGTTTAGTGGTTAGGGTGTTCGCCCTGCACTCAGGAAGGCGTGGGTTGGATTCTCAAAACAGCTAAGCACATCTGAGGTACCCTTGAGCAAGGTACCATCCCCACCCTCTGCTCCCTGGACGCCGTGTTCCTGGCTGCCCGCTGCTTCACTTGGTGAATGGATTGAATGCAGGAATGAATTTTGTGCTGTTCACACTGTGTGCTGTGGTGTGTTCACGTATGACAGAATGGCCACTTTCACTTTCATTCTGGAGCAAACTGCAGACAAGCCTTTACATATGCTGTTTTAATGGACGCTTGCAAATTGTTTTCTAGGTGACTATAGTCCCAGCTGCCCTGAGATCATTGACAAGCTCCCCCCAATGTAGTTCACGATCACTGCAGAGACCTTGCATGGAGCCCCAGACCGAGGGAGATTGACAGTTATTTTGCATTTCTTCCATTTGCGAATTATCTGTTGTCAATAGTTTTATATCCCAGTCCAGCCTTGTGAAGGTCTTCAGTCTTGTCCCTTGGATAGCTCTTTGGTCTTGGCCATGGTGGCTAGTTTGGAATCTGATTGAGTGATTGCTTCGGTGGACAGGTGTCTTATACAGGTACTGTAACAAGCAGAGGGCGCTCCTAATTTCAGCCTGTTAACTGCATACAGTGAAGACACTTTCAGGGAGCCTGAAATCTTGCTGGTTGATAGGCTATCATATACTTATTTCACACATTACAATGCACATCAATCTCTGACTTTTGTGCACAGAGGGTTTTGAGGGTTTTAATAAACCTACCATTACAATTATAGACCGGTCATTTCTTTGTCAGAAGGCAAACGTACAAACTCAGCATTGGATCAAATACTTCCTTCCCTCCCTGTTAGGGCTGGTCAATTAATCGAAATAGACATTCAGAACCTATAATTGATCAAATTTTTCCAGGTTGATTATTTTGATTACTTTCCCTTTAAAAACACTACTGAGTGTGGAGTCACGTGACCCCGCTCCGTTATGTTACGTTATTCCGCCGACATGTCGAGCATGGAGAGCTTAAACACTGAGACAACTAAACAACTTGTCAGTGAACTATGAGGGCAAAAAAAATAAATAAAAATAATCGTTCATTAATCATAATTGAGTTAAAATGTTCAATTAATCGAGATTTTGATTTTAGGCCAAATCGACCAGCCCTACTCCCTGTATATCCTACCTATACTGTTTATTTGGTGCTTTTATGCTCCTCAGTTCTGTACATGCTTTAAATAATTTCTGTATGTTCAATTTTCCATCAAAGACGGCGAAACAGTCTGCAGTAGTTGTCAGGAGATATTCCGATCGATGAATAGACCGATTATTTTTGTTCTTACATTCTTCAAGTGTAAAAACGGAAGAATGCTCGTCTTCCCCAGTATGCATGTTTGCGTGCTGTTTGTAGTGGGAGACAGCTGCCACATGGCTTTGGTCTTCAAATCCCTTCTTCTTTAAGGTTGCTTTAGGGCATGTGCCCCGAGTCACACTCTGTCTCTGAGCCCTGGCTCTGCCATGGCTGTATGCCACCAAGATCCTCTAGCTGCCACGCTCAAAGCGGGGGGAGGCATAACTTATTCCTGCCTGCCAGAAGGGGGTAATGCTCTGGAAAAAGGAATGATTAAAAGTAGAGGAAGTAATTTTTAAGTAGTAAGGGCAGCAGTTTAGGGCATTAGGACTGGATTTCATACACTGGCTGTGTGGTTTTAAAGCACTAATTTGGCGAGGAGTCACTTTTGCCCTTTTTTTTAACCCCTAATTTGTGTAAATTTGATTGCTTGGTCAGATGCCTGTCATAAAGGCTACAGACTGTGTTGTTAGTGTCCACATGGCATTTAAACTACTAACTTTCTCCTAGATCAAAGAGAACAATTTGTGGGGGAGAACTTCCAAAGTAAGCACAGTGAAGAAGACTTGAATCCCAGTAGTTTAGCTTGGTCTAATTTACTGGGTTGATGCTGAACATACAGGAGTACATTTCCATTGCAGGGTAGATTTAGGTGGGAGTGGGAGTTTTTTTTCACATGTTGGGTCTCACACTGAAGTGTGGACGGAATAGTCGTCATACTGTCGTCATTTCTGAGATCAGAAACAAGTCCGTGATAAGTCCCAGGCTCATGATAACACTACAGTGTTGAACAGCTGAACTGGGACAATATCCGTATGAGTGATTAGATTATAAGGACGCAGTGACGGGCGCATGTTCTAGCTATAGATATTGATACATATCTAGCCAAATGTTATGATGTTATACTGAACTACAATATGTGGAGGTTATGGATCATCTCTCAGGCTCCCACTTATGATTTAGTAGCCCTAAGAAGGCTGTAATGGTCTCGTCTCTGCAGCCAGTAACATAAACAAGAGGCCTGTGTGTGTGTGTGTGTGTTGCTTCGCCAGCCTGGTGTCACGTTTTCAACATCTGTTTCCAAGATGGAACAGGTTTTTGAAGCTCAACAGCTGTGAGTAAACATCCCAAAACTGACCCTCAATTCTCCTAAGATTGAAGTACCAAAAACAACACACTGAACAAAAGAAATATTTATTCTTATTAGTGGAAGATCACTTCCCCAATATGATGATGGAAAAGCACCGAGTAGCACTGTTCACTTTTATTTTTCTGGGCCATGCTTCAAAACATGTTGCTAGCTTGAACTCATTCCTCCTGCAATTCAAGTATTTAAGCTGATAGACCTAAAATGAGACTAATGATCCTTGTATTTTCCACCTTGTCTCACAGACTGTTTCCAGTGTGTAATGGAACTGCTCTTTTAATTAGGTATGCACTGATACTTGTTGATGCCAGTGCAGCCACATTACCCGCCCTTAACAACTGATATATTGTGCAGCCCTAGTGTGCTGTAGGCTGCACACACCACTGCTGTAACTTTTGCAGTGCCTGCCGCTGACCCGGAAAACCACAGATCTGTTCCCTCCTTCGCCTGAGCACTCCCTTGGCCAGGCGGCTTGTAATTTGCCTTGCCGTCTAAACTTAGTACGCCTGGAGCAGGCCCTGTTTCAGGGTGTATTTACAGAGCAGGTCTGCTCTCTGCTTCTTTCTCCGCACCAGGTCTGGGATTTTCACTAGCTCAGTGATTTAGGAATGTTCTCAGACAAATCATTGCAATCAGCAAAAATTATTTTTTCCTGTGTTTTGCTTAATATGAGGTTTCTTGGGTTGAAATGAACATTAGGATGCCCGTGGAAAGAAAAATGTTTTCTCTTTCTTCCTCTGCTCCCTATTCATTGTGAAGTTGTTTGCCATTCATTACATCACAATATGCAAGTCTAACAAAGTCCACATTTTCAATTACACATGACTCCTTGAGTTCAGGTCTTACAACTACACATGTTGCCAAAAGGTGTTTAAAATCAAGCACATAGCCATGTAGTCTCACCAAGCAAACACTGGGTCATACTGAAGAGCTCATTGGCTTAAATCGTGGCATGGTCATAGAACTTCACCTTTTCCCGAATCCACAGATTTTTCAGTGTTGTGGTAAAAAATTCTGTCAGTTAAGCTTTGGAAATGTCTCTTTAAACAAAACATCACTCAAAAATGGGATGCTATTTTGGACAAGCAAGCTTTTGTGGCTTCAGTTTAAGAAATTCAGCAGTTTGTTAATGGCGGTCATAAAAAAAGCTATTTATTTTTTACACGTAAAAGTATATCTGCCCATTGGTTGTCTTGTTTGTTTGTTTGTTTTTTTATCTGTATCAGTAACTGATTTCTTATTAGTCAGGCCCTAATTAATAATGCCTTGCTGTGCTGCGCTGGCGTTCAGGCCCATGTAGTGCTGCTGCTGACTGTCCCTGTGTGAGGCCTCGGTCACAAAACCAATAGGAAACGATGAGGAAGCAGCTACAGCCCAGTGCTTCCTGTCCCATCCATACTCAGGGGAAAAGTGCACACATGCCTTAGTGTGTCCTCCAGGATGAACAATCACCCAATATGTCAGTCACCAATGGGCCATTCGCCATGATTTAAACCGCATGAGAAAGTGTGTTTGTATATCTGTATACTACATGGGAACTGTATCTGTTGCTTACTGTTGATTTTGCTGGTGAAGTATGTTTGAATACGTGACCTAAATCTCGCGGCCTGTACGTAGCCATAACAATAATGCTGATAGCAGCTGTGATGCTGGGGGTTCTGCTGAGACTACTGTTCTTCCTAATCTTCCCTGCCATATGCTGTCAGAGTCTGAGACAAAAGCAGCCACTGGAACTGGACTTGCATTTGAATTTGCATTAGCATAGAAGTGGGTATGTGCGAGTTTTTTTGTTTGTTTTTTTTTGCTCATCATTCTCCTCTGGTGGACAAAGAGCATTTAAGGGCTGTCTTTACTAGCCTTTCGTGTATGCTATTCTAAATTTGAAGGGGCCTGAAATGCATCTTGTGTTTTCAGAGCACAAACTCTTTATATCGCTTTATTATCCTTTATAACACTGTATTATCTGATATTGAATGTTAACTTTTTTTATTGGACATTACTAACTAATGTGTAAAAGCATCCACTGGAACTGAATTCAGACGGATTTACACAAAATGTCCTAAATGTGTGTTTGAAGCCTGTCGAGTGTTGTGCTAACCCCCAGAATAATCTGTTGTAGATCTGCAGGAAGAACAGCAAAAAATAGCTTTGAAGGGGAGAATGCAGGGAGCTCTCAAAATACCTCCAGCCCTGGCCTGTAGAGGGTTGTTTTCCAGACCTCTACCTGTGTTTGCCCTTGAGGAGACTGGACAAGTATTTCGAGAAGTTTTCAGACATTGTTGAATGCAGTGTTTCTATGAATCTACATTATGGTTTATAGCAGTTGATCTGGTACAGATAAGACAAAACTGAGCATATTGATGTGTTGCCTACATTTGTAGGTTAATACACACAACCACACAGATACAGCTAGAGATACACTGACAGAAAACGACACAAAAATCAGTAATTTGAGGCAAAATCAACCAGTGAGGTCTGTGAAACACAAAAGGATCACACATGCTCAGATCCTGATAGAATTAACATTTTCATGGGGCTCTGCGTAGCAAGCACTGGATCAAAATAACAACCGTAACAATTCATTTATGTGGGGACCAAACCTCTAATGATGAGGTGGCTTTTACACAGTCTAGGAGGAGTTTAGTATGCTTTGGTTTGGCTTTAAATAACAGCTTTGCATCTTCATCCTCAGTTAATGCTAGAAAACTACACTTTTTTTAAGCAAAAAATGCACTTTAAATGTAGGTTTTTTGGTTAACGAACAGTGTGTTTCATCGATTTTCAAATGACATTATAAGAAAAAAGCTGAAAATGACAGATTTCCCTGTTTATTGTTCAGTTCTGTTTTTGCTGTTTTGCACAATAAAATATTCTTATTCTTCAATTATTGGATATGGTTATGTGTGGTAAAATAGGCCACTGTTAACTACACAAAAAGGATTTACGGTCACTTTACTGTACTCAACATCTGATAAATGCCGTAAATACACAAAGGCTTTACGGTCACTTTACTGTACTATGGTGTACAATTAGAAAATTTAATTACTGTACATACTGCCCACTACTTGCCTACGGGTAAGTCTCCTAAACTACATGCATGTACTGGCAAGCCACTGCCCTACAGTGTGTACAGCATGTGTGAGATTTTAGAGCAAGGGAGAAACTGAACAGTGCCTGAGTGCAAACATCTTGTGTGCTGAGAGTAGGAAGAGTGCCAAAAGCAATCCAGTGAGGGTCTGTTTACGAGTGGGGAAAGAAAGAAAGAAAGAAGAAGAGGGGAGTACACTTTTTATCTTCGCAATGACACCATGCAATGGGATATAAATACACTTCAGCGGCACCGTGAATACCCTCCTTGTTTGGACAGGAATTTTTATGTGACGCTCTACAAAGCAACTGTCAGGGTGTGAGTTTCACTCAGAAAACTCAGTTCTCCTCAGCCCTGATCTGGGTAATCTGACAGCGTTTCATCTTCTGTTATTAATAAAGAGATGAATTTGAAAACACTCATCATGCGAAAAATCAACATGAAACTTAAATCTGATCCACCTCTGCTTCGCAGACTTGTAATTTTATCAGGGACTTGTTCTCTCTGGAGGTGTGAGCAAAAATGGATACTAATTGCAGTGGTTTGATCGGGCTCAGAGCTTCAAAGAATGGCCATGTGTTTCTGTGGCCCAAGCGGCGGAGTTTTCACTGTCTGTAGCTCATTATATGTTTTTATTGCTTTAATGCAGAAACAAAGCGCTAATGCAGTTATCTCATTGGGAACTTGGAAAAGCAGTCTGGTCGATGATTTACACAGTACTTGATGGAGAAATATGATCTGACTATTTCAGTGTGTCTGTCAGTGTGCTGACTTCCAAAGTACTTATGCCTAGTTCTGGGCAGTGTGACGATTGTATTTCATCAGTGCTTCTAGTGCATTAGAAAGATTGCGTTATTGGGGCTGCTTTGTGTCTTGGTGGCTAGGGATCCGTACCCGGAAGGTGGAGGGTTTGAATCCCAGGACTACCAGTTGCCCCACAGGGGATACCTTTGAGCAAGCTACCGTCCCCACATACTGCTTCCCAGGCACTGGGTCAGTGGCTGCCCGTGCTTCTTTTGGTGAAGACCGTTTTGTGTGGTTCACACTGTGTGCTGTGCTGTGGTATGTTCACGCCTGACAAATGGACACATTACACTATATTTGGTTCAGAGCATTGTGTGACACGTTAGATAAAAATCTTTTTTAATGGTAAAGTTGCACTTCTGGTTCTTTCGTTCATTCAAGGAAGTTCTTATATTTAGAAGTAGCCAAACCATTCTGTTTTGACCAACAAATGTTGCATATTTTATTGAATATTCCTTCAGACAAATGCGTTATGATACACTGATACGTTTTTCCCGACTTGTCACTTAGATCATCATACACTCCAAAATGGGTTTTGTGGTTTTGTTGAAGGTGAATGTGCTACAGTGTGTTTTATTTACGCCCAGGCCCAGGTGTGTACTGCTGTGCCGGTGATACATTGCGGGCCCACTCAGTTAGAGGCCCCTCCTACTCCACTCAGGAACAGAAAGGGGTCCCTTGTGGGCCAGCAGGGCAGGAACAGTGGCCCCTTTTATCCTGAACTTCATAACAACAGCACAGTAACTCACAGCCCCTTTGCCTGGACTTTACTGCCACCATGCTCTCTGCAGAGAGGGAGCGGAAGAAAATGAGCGAGAAAGTTGCTGTGTATAAGAATTGATTACATTTGACTGTGACTTCTACACAGCCTCTCTTTCTTTCTGTCTGTCTCTCTGTCAACTGGTTTATAGAAGTGAGAGATTAAAAGACAAAGAGAGAAAGAGAAGGTTCAACGTGACTAAAAAAATAAGAGACAGGTTGTGTAGGCTTGAAAGAGACTAAAAGAATGAGAGACAGGTTGTGTAGGCTTGAAAGAGTGAGGTGTGTGTGTGAACAAATAAGACATGGAAAGACTGTGTGTAAATGAGTATAGAGTGAGTAGGTCTGTTTAATCAATGGAGTGAAAGAAAGGGGAGATAGTGTGTGAGCAGAGAGATGTCTGGGCTGGTCTTGAGTGGGTGGTGAGAGCGAGACAGGACCCGTCCAGAAGGGGTAAATAAGCGCGTAAATAGCAGGGTGACAGGCCGAGGTGCTCTGAGGGTGTGGTGAGGGTTTTGAGGGGAGGGGTGAGATATTGAGACAGTGAGGGAGAGCAGTGAGAGTGAGGGAGGAGGGGCAGCTGTGTTCTAGATGGACTCTGCTGTTGTGTGTGTTTAGGGAAAAGCCTTCATGGGAGGCCATTGTATTTCACAGACTGTCCGCTAAACTTCAAAGCCTGGTAAAGGGACACCTCAGAAGGCTGGAGCTCTGTGTGATTGCTCTGTTTTAAGGCTAAACTGGGGGAGGGCAAGCTGATTTGTTTATTTTCTGCATTCTTTGCATGAAGACTGAAGGCCTCATTGATTGAGGTGTTGGGCAAAGTGTGAGAATAGCAGTGAAGGTTTTACACCTCACCAAATGATTCAGACTCCCTCCTCCTCTGTTATCTTTGTGGTGTTCACTTTGATCTGTGGTCTGGCTTGTTGCTTCTGGGGACAGTGTTATTTTTTCTTCTTCTTTTCACAAAGGGACACATTGGAGAGCTGTGGTCGGACAAGCCCATTTTACATTTGTTTGTTGTGGCTGGTACAAAATTAGAAGCAGAACGTTTTTGATCATATGTTTGCACAAGCAGTGCAGTCGATCTGGAACGCTTGTTTTGAAGGAATATTCCAGCGTTTTTCAACCTAATCTGCATTTGTCACATCTGCAGCACATGATTGATGGCCACATTTGGTTATTTTAGCCTGTTGACCTAGAACCCACTTACAGTAGAAAAACTGGGCTGTTGAATTTTGTCAGTAAATGTGTCCTTCACAAATTTTTCAGTTAAAGGTATGGCAGCATAGCAATTGACATTTTTCACATTAAAATGCAAATTAAGCCTAGAAACAATGTCAAATCATTTCCTGTTATCCCTATAGCAAAATAATGTATTAAAACAAAGTTTGGCATAGCCAATATATTAACTGTAATCAGTGGAAAACTTTATTGCCTTTTCAAAAACACAGATGGAGTGGATGTGCTCAAAGGGTCTTGCATCTTCTGTGCTCTATTGTGATGTTTTGATTTTATATAATAAGATTAAACCCAAAGTTGAGAAATATTTGTGGGCGCATCCCCTCTAGAAATTTTGGCATTGCACGCTTTACAAATGGCTTTCTGTTTTCCCCATACGGCAGACATGTTAACTTAAAAAAAAAAAAAAATTCGATGCATCCCTATTAAGGAGACTCTGAATTACTTCTCAACTGTGAAAAAATGAAACCTGGAATTTCTCAGTGAACCATTCATGAAAGATTGGAAGAGCAGGGAATAAGATATTAAACAGCTGTTTTCACAATGATGCATCTGCCATAAACTCTCCTGGTCAGTCGAGAATCACTTCTAACTGAATTCTCCTCGTTTTGGTTAGTGTGTCTTAAAATGTTGCAGTGGTTGCTGTCAGCACCTCCATATTCTACAGAAGTGTTCTTAGCTATGAAATGGTACCACTAACGTATACACTTCCAACACATAATTAATCTTTAACACAGCATTTGATTGACTGGGCTGCCCCATTGACAAGGAAAATGCAGTTGCAAACAGGATTTGCAAAACATGGGGGGTTGGGAAGGTGGGGAATTTGGAGGGCTTGGGGGTGGGGAATTTGGGGGGCTTGGGGGTGGGGAATAGGGGCAGGGGGTTGGGCGGTTGGGCGGTTGGGGTTTTCCACAATAAACACTGTTTTATAACAATATGTGCTGCATGTTTGGAATCATCATAAAATCAATTGCAGTCACAATACAGGTGTTCATGTTTTGTTGCATATATTTTTGCTCTGTGTTGTAGATTGGTTAAGCTTTACAGCTCTTACTAAAGGTGGTGGTGTTCTATTGCAGGATTCACATATGGTCGTGTATGACAATGCTACACAATGGATTTTTTTTATCTTGAATGATTTTATAAAATCATATTTTAAATATAAGCTTTCTAAAAACGCAGTATTTTGATAATACAGTGATTATTTAGTGAAGTAATTGTGACAAAATGTTGTCCCTAGTGATTGCATTCAAACTGCAGTCTTCGGAATCCACTGATATCCCTCTCATTGTCAGCATATGTTGGCATTACGTGGCTTTTGCTTAGCAAGTGTTAGGATTAGGCTTAAGTAGTAGTCTAGGATGAAACAAACACACACACACACATGCACACACAGATTTTGGCTCCTAATTACATCTCTGCCTGCCATGTCCAGATGCCCCTCATACCCTCTCTCTCTCTCACTCACACACACACACACACACACACACACACACACACACACACACACACTTGCTGGGTCAGTTTAGCTTCTGCCATATGACACAATTGCTGGAACAAATTAGAAGCTGTGCTTTGAGAGCGTTGTGTGATAGGGCTGTTGGAATATCCTCAAGCTGGCTGCTCTGGATTGCTCCCTCCCCCATAAGTTGGATCACAACTTTTGTCATCTCCCCCTCTGATATAATTTGAGCGCGTTGAAGCATGACATAACAGATTGGGTCTTTGACTGGGTCACCCGTGTTGGCTGCCACCATTGTCTTTGACCTTAGCCCTAGTTGAGAGGGAGGCCTGAACTGGCTGGGAAGTTGTTCAGCGGAGATCCATTTAATTTGGAAGTGAAGCAACTGTCTGAAGTGCTTTATGGACTAAAATAATCTTAATTATATGGGTGTAAAACTCTGCATCAGTTTAAATATTCAGTGGCATAGGTTTTAAAATGCTGTAATTGATTCTAATAATGTTGACTGAATAGAATATGAACTAAAAAAAATTTAACCCCAAAACAACATGACTACTTTAGGAAGTTGTTTTGCCCAAATTATTTTCAAAGAAACTCTGAACAGCACTAAAATCACGTAGTTAAATTCACTCTTCAATATTGTGATTTCACAGTGGATTCAAAATCTTCCATGCATTTGTGTGTGAACAGAAACCATGTAAGTTCGTCTTTACCAAGCACCTGTTTTACAGAGAACCACTTGTCCCATTCATAATACTTTGGAAGACTTGAAGCTTCTAGTATGTCCGGGGCATTTGAATACATTTGAATCCGAGGTCCTTTAAGAGAAGCGCGTTACTCACTGGTGTCTGTGCCGAATGCCAGCTCTGTGACGGAAGCTTTGTAGTCCATTTAGAGCAGTCGGTCAGTAATGCTGGCCTCCTTCTGTTTCAGTAATGTCCAGGTACACTTAAGCTGTTCTCCCTGATCCCTATTAGCTCCAGTTTTATCTGCTGACAGACTCTTTTAGTGCATCTGTCCACTCTGGGAACCTGGCAGTTCACATGTCTCTTGCTAGCCCAGAAGGCCTGGCATGTTGTCAGAAGCTTTTAGTGGTTGTTTTTGTATTCATTGTCTGAGAGCACCAGTGCATATAGTATTTATTTTCGATTTGGAGTGTAATCAGTGTAAGACTGATAGTAAGATACTAAGACTACCACTAATTTGCACACAGTGACCAAAATGACAGGAGTTAAAGACCGATTCTGCGCAAGGTCAGTTAAATTGGCACAGGTTTAATAAATGAATGCATGTTGGTCAAACTTGACTTATTTCCATCTCTAGTTAGGGCTTTGTGTCGGTGTGAGTTGAGGATTAAATTGCTTACCAGGAACATGTAATACGTTGTGATTTAGAACAGCTTTTCCCTCACCTGTGCCGGTCGATCCAAACTGGGTCAGTAAAAAAAGCAGAAAAATGTTCATCTGTAAATCATTCTCTTATAAACAAATAAAAAGAACTTATTTCTCCAGATTAGGGCTGCACAATATATCGCAAATTTACAGTCACTGCGATATCAACATGCGCAGTATACATATCGCGAAAGACTGACTGAACTGCAATAAATGGCAGTTTCTTCATCTTCTGTGCTGCTGTTATAGATTGTTCCTTTTGCTATTTTAATCTGGCTAAGAACTTAATATAATAATTTAAATTATATTTACATTTGTTTTCAGATTTTTTTCAACAATGTTCAATGGTTCAAATGTTTTATGGGAGGCATTAAAATGCTCTGTTTAAGTAAAAAAAAAAAAAACATGTTGGAATAGACTTATTGCATTTCATTTTTTTCTGCTTAGGCTAGTCAGCGTCTGGAGTTGCATTTTGATATCGCCATCGCAACTAAATTATCACATATCGCATGTTTTCCTAATATCGTGCAGCCCTGCTCCAGATATATTGTAATATTTCAGTGCTTGGTAGTTTTTATTTAACTTTTTATTTTATTTAACCAGGACCATAAATTCAAATTTTTCAAACTCAAATTTTTCTATAGTATGGATTGGGAATGAACCTCACAACAATTGTATGTTTTTTAAATATGTCTCAATGTCATGATATACTGTCATTTTAATTACTAGAATCAGTTGAATAATTTTTTTATACAATACACAGATGTGACTGGAGGAGCTACTGAATATCAGTATATTATTATTACAATATTCCAGGAACTACAGTCTCTTCGCAGCCTTCAGATCAATTTTACACCCCTGGAATGGATCTGATGAACTTGATGGGCAAGGCACTGCAGAGTGAATGTGTTGCTCATGGCCTGCTTGATGCAGCAGCTCGTACCCAGCCCGCCTCAGGTGAGCGGGAGAGGTGGAGGAGCGAAGTGAAGTCAGCGTGCAGATAATAGCTGTGAAGGCCTCATTTCCTCTAAGCTATTCCGCTGACGCTTGATTGGCCAGATATAAGCTAATTTAACTGAGCAAACCATGGAGAAAATCAGTCCTTTTGAGCAAGATAATGCACATTTAAAAATGCCATTAGACAATCATTTCTAAAATCCTTTATTTTCCTTTCCACAGCAGTAATAGCTGTTCATTACCCCTCCACACACACACACACACACACACACCTGAAACGTTAATTATTTGCTAACAGTGCTTCTTATCATTCAACTTATTCAAGGTGTGGCAGGGTGCTTTTGTGCTCTGAGAGCTACAAGTTGTTGGATAGGTTTTTTTTGTACTGTGTGAGAAAAGAAGGTAGCGCACAAGCTAAAATGCTGAGACATGCCTAGACATGGCCTTTACTTTCGCAGTGAGGAATTCTCCCATCAGCTTGCTTTTAGTACACTCTTGAAAATAAAGGTGCCAGAAAGCATTTTTTTCTAGCAGTGCCCATAGAAGAACCATTTTTGGTTCCATAAAGAACCTTTCTGATGGATAGCTCTTCAGAGAACCATTTTTGTGAATTCAAGGGTTAATACATTTTTCACACAGTGTAAAGGTTGTATACCGGGTAAAAATTTCTCCCTTTAACTGTCCAAGCTAAGAACCGTTTGGGTTTCTTAATTTTTCAGAGAGTAGTCCTTTAGGGCCTGGAAGGTTGTGTTGTATTTCAACAAAAAATGGAAATCTTTTTGATCTGAACTGAAATTAGATTCTTAGGACTTTATTTGGGCTTTATTTAGTTATTCTGTAAACAAATGACATTAGTACCAGATGGCACATACTTTAAAAATGCATAAATAAACAGCTAAACAGTTTTGAATTCTTAATAGGATCTGTCCTTTCATTCTTCCGCTCATTCCCTTCTGCCTCCATGTTGCCACTCATTTCGAGTATCTTCTCAGTGGTGGCAGAGTTACTCTAGCAGCCTAATGCAGGCCTCTTACGTGTGTTTTCTGTGGGAGGATTTCCGGCCAGGGTGAACATCTGCTCCAAGGTAATCCACGTCACTGGATCAGACTTGATTGGTGACCCACTAACCCGCTGAAATGGCCTGAAACTGCCAGTACTGACTAGGGATTTTTTATAGGAAGATCTGTGAAGAACCTTTTTTAAAGTTGCAAGAATATCTGCAATGTATTAATGTCATTAATGTCATCAGTCTATAAAGGAAGGAAGGAACATGATGACTACTTATATTCAGCTTAATATGAGCCATACATCATAATAGTATTTACAATGTCTGGTTTGAGGCTGTAGGTTCTATAAAGGCTTTTCTTATGTAGATTTCCATATGTAGGTGCCATAGTTCCTGGGCTTTCAGTGCAGCATGGAAAAGCTGGAGAAAAGACATTTAATCTATTCAAATAGTTTAATGAAATGTTCCTGCAATTTAGCAGCAAGCATGTGTGTTAGACACTTAAAAAATAAATAAATAAAACGACAGATTATTCGCCAGCCTTACTGTTGCACTGTGGGCCATGTCGTGACTCCTGCTTTAATAAAGGTGTGTTCTCTCTAAAAGCAAGAGATGGCACAGGCTGATATCCAGGCTTGGCACAGCCAGGAAGGAAACCATTTGGAAAACAATTACCTGCCCAGCTTGGCACACAAATGAAATTCCTAACAGAAATACGTCTGCATATTAAATAGCTTATGATTAATACGAAGATTGACCGCCTGCCTGTTTTGTACTAGTAACACACTCTGAGCCGGTCCACGAAAAATCTTTCAAAAGTTCTAATCAAATGACCCAATACCAGAATGTTAACTTTGAAGCTTTTTTAGTAGTGTCACCATACTTCATACCAAGGCAATGCAGTGACAAAAATAACAAATAAATCAAGTAAATAAAGTAAACAGGGCCCCAATTGGTCTGTTCTGAACAGTTTTCTTGTCGATTCTAATTAAGATGTAGAAATGAAAGAACTTTGAGCAGATTGAAGATTATTTGTGTGGCTCAACTCATGCAAAATGCAGTGTCAGTGTTGTTTTATTATGTTGAAATAAGGAGCCAGTATTTTAAAACAAACAAACAAATGTCAAATTTGAAAAAGCTCACTGGCCTGTTAGTGAAACACACACATTGACCTGCAGAGTGGGACCCAGACACACTAAGATGACATGGAAGAAGTAGGATCAACTCCGGACAACATTTGGCTAATCATTTTGCACCACCTCTCATGTTCCATAAGAACTTGCACTCGAATGCACTGCTGGGAGTACGGCTGACTGCCAGCATGCACGTACTTGACTGACTTGGAAGGAAGGAATCTGTGTTCTATAACAGGAGCTGGCAGTCGTCTGTCAAAATTGCTGTGTACAAAATAAAGTATTTTCCTTCAGTAAACCATGGTGGAGACTATACACTACCAGTTTGGACACACCTTCTTATTAAAATTTCCTTTGTTTTTATTATCGGCTGCATTGTAGACTAATATTGAAAACATCACCTTTTGCTCTGATGACAGCTTTGCACACTCTTGGCATTTTTTCCCTCAGAGTCATGAGGAATCGACCTGGAATGGTGTTTAATTAACTGGAGTTCTTCATCAATGTGTTTGGGATCATCAGTTGTGATGGTCGGGTTAGTACACAGTTAGTGATCCTGTTCTACCACGGTTCTACTCCACATTATGGCAAGAACCACATAACTAAGTTACCTTTGCCATCATTACCTTATTACAGAACATATTCTGGTTTGTTTAACTTTTTTGTTTACTGCATAATTTCTAGATGTTTTTTCATCAATTGTTTTGTTTTCAATATTAATCTACAATGTCTGAAGGGGTGGTTCGATTGCTGTAGTCCGCACAATTCAGAAAAATCTTGCAATGTAGT
Source organism: Brachypetersius altus (assembly GCA_037974465.1). Lineage (NCBI taxonomy): Eukaryota > Metazoa > Chordata > Actinopteri > Characiformes > Alestidae > Brachypetersius > Brachypetersius altus. Next base: position 8,289,446 of record JBBPDB010000108.1, read on the forward strand.
AAACAGACGTGGGTACGGTTTGCTTTCACATATGCAGAGTTCTAAACGAACCAAAATAGACCATGGAGGAGGAGGAGGGCACGTCTCTTCTCCCTGACGTGGCGCAATGTGCCGTCGGCGAGGAAGTTGGTTTGGAGTCGCAGACGCGAATCATGTTCGAAATGAATTGTCTGGAAAAAATGATCTGCACGTACAATGTAATGCAAAGCTGTTCCTCCATGATTATTGAAAGTGGCGCGATTTTCTGAAAATAGTCTGTTTCCGGTGCCGATG
>JBBPDB010000108.1:8308818-8320046 GCA_037974465.1 Brachypetersius altus
TGGGACAGAGTTTTGCTGGACTGTAGTCTAGTTGGGACAGAGTTTTGCTGGACTGTAGTCTAGTTGGGACAGAGTTTTGCTGGACTGTAGTCTAGTTGGGACAGAGTTTGTTTGGCTGCAGGCGAGTTGGGACATTTCTTTGGGATATAGCCGGGTTGGGACAGGATTTTGTTGGGTTATAGTTGTGTTGGGATGAAGTGTTGCTGGGCTGCAGTTGGAGTATTTGGTGAGGCTCCATGGTCTCAAGTTTGTAACAAAATTTTAGGCCTGAGTAAAGCTCTAATCAGGACCTACTGAGCCACGGCTTGAGCTTCGTCCAACCAGGTGCTCAATGCTGGAAAAACAGATCTCATTCCCTGAGATCAGCTAATGCCACCATCAAGAACGTGTTGGAGACTCAATGGCCCAGCATCCATGTTATGCATTCCTCAGTCTGCTTGCTGCTGACTCGGTAACCCAGACACTGGTAACTAGCGACGAGCGCCGCGGCAGCAGGACACCTGATGCGGCTCTGGGTGGAAGCAGCCCCTCTCTGCAAAGGCCAGAGCCATCAGTATTCGCCCCCGCACTGTCTGCAACCCGTAGGCACAGCAATTTGTCTCTGCTCCACCAACAAACAAACCCAGGGGGAGCTGGGAAGGCAAGGCTGGACTTGCAATAGTGGTGAGATTGATTTGCTGGACTTAGAGCAATGACTCGTGAAAGGAGCGTGGCTTTGCAGGGTGGTTTTCTGGACTCCCCTAGAAGGAAAGAAAGGCAGAACATACATGTGCTTACACACATATATGCATACACACACGTTTCCCTTTCCTTCTGACTCAAATGCACTTGCTCTTTGAAGTAATGGGTCTGCCAAGATCAGCCAAGCCATTTTTGCACTGGTAGCTGTGAAGCTTATTTATCCAGTAAGTAATGGAAGCTTATACCCCACTATTTAGCACTGCACAGACCACATCAAGCTGTACTGTCCAACTGACTTGCATATGTGGTTTTTGACTCTGCATCACACACTGTTATCTATAAAAATGGCCCAAACTGTGCAGCAGTTATTCTGAACCATGGATTTGGGTAACACTTTATTATAAGGTCGTAAATAAACACAAATAAACCATTACTAAGCGAATAAACTGCTGTTGATAATACATTAATAAGTGCTATTGATTTGTATACAAGCTAAAAACTGAAATGTAGTAATAATTTGTATCAATAAGGCCTTTATAAATGCGTGATTACCTGTTTGTTGACTAATGGGTTAAATCTTAACTGTAATCCTTTGATTGCATGCTTGAAATGTCTCTATGGGACACATTAATCACGGCACATGAACAGGTAATCACGATCTGAATTCTTAGCGACTAAAGGCGGTAATGAATGGTTACTTTTCAGTTGTGGAATATTTATTAACCGTTTAGATGCCATGGTTAATGTCACATTCACATAGTATGCGACTGGAAGATTACAATTACTGTGATATTTAACCCATTACTTAACAAACTCGTTTACAAAATGCTGTGATAACGTCGTAGAAAGACACGGATAATACGTTATTAGCTTGCTCACAAGTGGTACGGTTCTATTTAGTAATGCATCATCCATCTTTACTAACTTCTCAATATCAGTTTCTCAGCTGCAGATTACCAGCCTACGCTGCTTTACTTTTGTCTGAGTCTATTTGAGATGATCAGCTTGACATTGTTGGAGGTGTGCGGCACACCAGTGCTAAACTGCTAACCATGAGCTTCCATTCCATGTTAGCTACATTAGATGCATAACTAAGGAAGCAAACATCAGACATCAGAAGTTTCTCTGACTGACTGAATGGGGAATATATATATATATATATATATTAGTGCTGGGCCGTTAACGGCGCAAGATTCTTTTTGCGCAATAAAAAAAAAAATATCGCTGTTAACTGCCCCACCCCGGACAGAGTGAGCTGTGTCTATACTACGCAAGCTATGATGAATTTCACCTTGATATTTCAGTGACTTGTCCGGTTCACGCACGTTTTAAACCTGTCTCGGTCTCTCCCCCGGACAGAGTGAGAGAGCGCGGCTGATGGTTGCTTAGCAACGACAGACGCTTCCGCTTGTGTCCACATTAAAGGAAATAATTATGCCCTATATTGTCATTATATAATTGCGTGGAATGTTTTTAAAACATCCGAAAACTGATCCGATCCGTGACTTAAAACCATGATCCGATCCGAACCGTGATTTTTTTGTCCAGTTCACGCACGTTTTAAACCTGTCTCTGTCTCTCCCCCGGACAGAGTGAGCTGTGTCAACACTACGCAAGCTATGATGATAAAAAAATTAATCCATGCCCACCTCTAATATGTATGTATATTAATGCTGGGCCGTTAACGGCGTGAGATTCTTATCGCGCAATAAAAAAATATCGCCGTTAACGCCAAGATTCCAATTAAATTAATGGCGTTAAAAAAATTTATCTATGCCCCACCTCTATATATATAGATATATGTTGGTGCTGGGCCGTTAACGGCGTGAGATTCTTATCGTGTAATTAAAAAAAATATCGCCGATATATATCATATCTAAATATCAAATCATATCTAAATTAAACAAACAAAGCCTTGCATCTCTGTGGCATAATTTTATATGAATGTTTTCTCTTTTCTCCTGTAAAGTTACTATATTGGAGAAACAAGATTTTGATGATAAATGAGATATTGAGAAGTAGAATAGACACATAGCTAAATGTCCTAATGCAGAGCCTGTTTTCCTCTTCCACAGTTTAGAAGAGAATAATGTTTTACAAACTGGCCTTCCTGATTGAAGGTTCTGTGGTACCGTTACGTTAACTTTAGGTACTTTTCATAATAATTGTTCTGCTTGTGTAAAGCAAATGATTCTCTCTCCAGCTTTGCCTTTAGGCTTTCTTAAGCACCTCCTTCACGTGTCTCTAAACCTTTGGTCTTTATTCACTGTGCTCTTGCGTTTTCCCTTCATGCAATCTCTTCCGATACACAAGAGATGACATTAGACTAGACATTACACATTGCCTTAACATGGAACGCCAGCTGTGTTAAATTTTTGTATGATGTCCAGGCCACTGAAATGCCTTTGGTTTCTGTTTTGGTTTTTGGGCCATGGTGCGTTCCATGAGTACACAGAGTACAAAACCACAAAATGGGGCAGGACTGGTGCTCTTTTTCCTTTTGGTTGATGTCATTTCCTTTTCCTTTCTCTTCTGAAGTCCCGTTTTAATTTCCTGCCATCTTACCCTGCTCTGCTCTGCTCGGGCCCCTAATCGACCAGCCTGTCTGGAAAGTAACTTGTTCCTTCTCAGTTGCACTCCCAACTAAACTTCACTTGACAGTGTTGTGGTTTTGCGCTCCTGCAGTGATTCTTTTTGGCACTTTTCAGCAGTGGTTTCGTGTATTAACCACTTACTTAGAAGCATCGTGTTCTAAATTCCGAATTGAAACTGTTAAATTGAAAAAGACAAACTTTTGCGCCAAGCACTCGTGCTCCGTCTGTTTACAAACTTGGAAAACCATTGTGAAAGAGAATAGGCTGGAGTTAAGACAAACACATGACGCTGGAATTCTGCTTATTTGGTTTGGCCTGTATTTGAGCCAAGGGACAGTTCATTCTCATTGTCATTTTGAAAGCAGGCATGCTGGCTTTCAGCACCAATTGCATCCATTCAATCTGTAACATCTATCTGAAGCCTCTCTACTCTCACACGCGAGGGCAAGCAACGACCAGTGCAACTGGGCAAGGTGCAAAAAAGGGCCATCCATCTAATAATGGCCTCTAGGAGGGCAGAAACATCCTTCCTTGGACAAGCTTGGACCCTAACTTCATTTATATACCACTGTGGCATTAGCTCACGGCATCAGTTTACATCATGTTTAAATACTGTTTTTGGAGGTGATCTGGAAGAGGCACATTTCATTTATTGTTTTATTTAGAAATGTCCTTAAGGTCCAGTTGATTGGTTTGTTTGTTTAATTGACCTTAAACCCTTAATCTGTTTACTCTTTAAAGGGCTCAAATCCATAACAATACAGTCTGAATTCATATTATGATGTTCTCTGGCTTGCCTTTGTAATAATGAACATCTGTTGGGGTTTTAATGCGGCTTTGAAGTTGTGGCTGCAGCACAAGGTTTGCCCTAGATGGTCAAAGGTTTGTTTATGAAGTCTGGGTGTCTGCTCTTCTCATGGACACATTACTCACTTAGCGCTTTGCAGCAACTCCCTCAGCCAGGCTTCCTCTCCCCCCTCATGCTCGTTTGGATGGTAAGATCAAAGCAAGGTGATCACAAAGACCCACTCTCTTCTGAATTTGTGCAGCGAAAGCAAATTATTAAATTCTTAACACTTTAATCTGACATTTCTTATATTTGTATAGCTATGGTTCTGGGGCAGTGTCTGGAAATCCTTCTTGGGACATAGTGGCCTTATACTCAGAGCAATCAGGCCAAGCCCTTAACCCACTGACTACAGCTGTGGTGCTCTTTGACCACAGATGGAATGTTGCCAGATTGTAATAATGCCTGTGTTTTCCCCATTCTGTCTCCCCTTTTCATTCACACAGGCTGCAAATGTAGATTAGCATCAAACTGGAGCTTTAACCCTAGACAGCTTTTTGGAAACTTTGAAAAAGACTCAATGCTTTGATTTTTGGATCATCCTTGCTTTGAGTTTTACTTTCACTTATACCTTCACACTTGAACTAATTGAATATTAGTTTTTTTCTCTCTAGAAAGAGACCACTTAATTATACTTATCAGCTCTTAATTAATGCAATCTATGAATATTAATGTGAAAAACGTGTACTTATGCGTGTATGCTATTTGTTTTCCTTTTAAAATAAAATATTTACTTTGGGGTACCTGACATTTAAGACTTAATATTCTTTCATCCTTTTACGTTACCTATAAAGCGAGCAAGAGATGATTAGAAAATAGTCTTTTAAGAGGCTTTAAATGCCAGAACTACATCCGCATAACCAACTAATAACTTAATTCACAAAGGTATGTGCCCTGAAAGGAATCACTGCTTTTCAGAGATTGATTTTAAGTTGCCAACCCATATTTTTGCCCAACCATATTTTTTAGTGGATACTAGATGTTTATTAAGGATTGGTGGCTGTGGAAAAATACCACAGTAAACAAATGCTATTCCTATTAAAAGGCTGATGAATTGATAGTTCTGCCCCAGTCAGTCCTGCGATGGTTTAGTGCAACTGTAGTGAAGCGTAGAAACACACATTCACATGCAGCCAGAGGCTAAAGTAGTGTTTAGTAGAAGCCAATGCTGGCCGCTGTGGTGTCTAACACCTTCATATATCACAATGAAAACAAATGTATGAGGAGAGAAAATGGGCCGTGACAAGGACTATATTAATATTTGAATCTGGTTTGGTGTGTGTAAATATATTTTATGGTAGGGATGTGTCAGACTTCAAACAACTGTCAACGTAACATGGTTTTGATTTGTTTCACTCTGTACATTTTTTTCAGCCTTTTTATATTTAACTAGCCTTTGTTCACAGTGGTGCTCATTATGTGGGCTTCCATTACTGTTTTGCGCAAAATAGGAAGGATTTTGTGCAAAACAGTAATGATTGTTATAGATTGTTAATGTGTTTCTATTGAGTGATGCTATGTGATAATATCCTACTTAAGCTGGGGTTTCTCCTTCAGTCATTCCAGTTAAAAATGACAACTGATCTGATTACCATGCAATCACAATCACTGTGCCAAAATTGGTGAAATCATGACCAATTTTGGCACAGTGATTGTGATTGCATGGTAATTTGTAGGAAGAAAGAATCCTGCTTGCGAATTAGTCTGTGTGCGACATTCTTTCTTCCTGATAACCTTTGGTTATTTCCAACGCACCTGCCTGCAAAAAGAGGTGTGCAAAAGCGTTTTCTCAAATGGTAATATGTAGTCCACGGTAATAAGGATTCAATGCACACAACGGAAAGCAGTCCCCTCCTACCTGCCAGCGGCCATGTATACGTGATTTCTGGGGGTCTGCAATGGCTTTACGGATGTCCTGTGTTTCAAAATTTTCCATATGATCCGCTCAATATTTGATCAGTTAAGTAAATACAATAGCACCCTATTTGACTCCTTACATATCATGCCCTAGAGAGCCAGTTTCAACCAAGACGGTGTGCAGTGCCATCACTTTTTATGAACTGGTTTACCTGTACAGGATGGCAGCTGAGGCTTGTGGTGTGAGCAAAACTATCATTCACAGATGTGTGTCAGGCCACATTATGTGACTTGAAGGGAACACAAATCATTTAAATTTTGTAAAATAGTGCTTTTTTTTTTAGTTTTCTGAAAAACCACATCATGCAGGTGTAAAAACCGTTTAGCAGTATTCTTTTTTTAATAAATCCAACACTTTCCAAAACTTGTCTTTTTAATTTCAAATTGCTCTGGAAAGAGCAGGTTAATGGAAAGCCACCAACTGTCTCTTTCAAAGAGAGCACAGAATTCATCAGATGAAAAGTTGAAACTGCAGTGGAGCAAGCAGACTGGATCCATGCAGTAGTCTCTGGTTCAGTACCCTGCCCAGGCAAACACATCGCAGCATGCCAAAACCTCCTGCTGCTAGGGCAAGACTCGTAACACTACACTGAGTTCCATATGTGACATGAATAAACTGTATGTCTGAATAAGTACGTCTGCCAAATGCATAAATACAAAGGTCATTTTAAAGCTAGAGGTATGTTAGTATGATTATACAACGCTGTGCTTCTCCATGGTTATATTTGGAACGTGAACTCGGAGAAACTGATACAAGAACCACACGCTACTATTAGAAACCACATCCCATGCTCCATTTGACCTGAAATAGCAATTACAGTGTGTCTGGATTGTTGTAGTACATTTGGCTCCAAAGTACCAAGTTATTATTACACACACAATCAAGGCCTTTGGTCCATGCCGCTTGTTTGTGTAGACTTTGCCCTGAGAAACGAATGCCTTTGTTTTTTTGAAGTGCTGTCTTGGCCGTCCATGAACAGATTTGTTTGCTAGTGGTGTATTTTGGAAATGTAACAACTCTCCAGCTCCCGGACACTGTGGAAGGGCTGTTTCCTCTGTTTCACGGACCAGGAGCCACAGTCCTGGGATACAGTTGGAGACTGGAGAGTGAGTGATGCACCTCTGATGCTACATTTCACAGCCTTGTTCCTGTGCACAGCTCTGCTTCTGTGTTTGTGCAGGCTGTCGGCCAAGTGGCTCTAATGCAGCCTATCCCCCTCCCCGCCCCTTCCCTCCCCCCCGGTTCTCTTGTGTCATACCCCAGTGGGACACTCCAGTTAAACTGTAAACCACAGCCACTCGCCCGGCCTGACCGCATTCCGATAAGCCTCTTCTCCAGGAATTCCTTCCGGGTCACAGAGCCACCATTTCCTTTCCATGTATCCTGTGCTTTTCTTTCCAGTCGTTTCTGTTCTTATTTTTCCACAAACTGTCCCTGTGAGGACTAAATCAACTCTGCCTTCTCCTTTCTGTCTTGTGTTCTCCGTTTATGAAGCTTTCCCAGATTAATTTTCTTTCCTTTCTAAAGTGTGTATGTGTTTCGTTAGAAAGGTGTGGAGAGCCTCCACTGGTCACTCAGAGTTGTGGCCGTGGGAACCATAGTTCTTTCTTGTCCACTGTGAGCTGGGTGCAGAGGAGCATGAAAAGTGCTGAGTAGTGAAAACACCCTCGAGCTGCTCTATGTCTAAATAGTTAGCCGTTCAAACATCATGTTGTTGGTGCAAAAAATGCCAATCGGTCTGGCTTACCTTTGGCATACAGAGTAGATTAAATTCAAGAATGGGAACAAATATTTTGCTGGAAACTGCCTGAAGATGAAAGGTGCCTTGAAAAAAGGCGTTTCACCCACTTAGCATTCAGCACCACCAGTATACTGATCATGACCTGATTATCTGGAATCATCTTCACCTGTTTTATCACTGGTTCAGGCCTCAAGTTCGAGACTGGTCAGGTGCAGGAACTGGACTGAAATTAGATTCTTTGTATTTTTTTTTTTTTAAATGTAGAAGGACTTTCAATTACGTTTGGGCTTTTGGAATAGGAATAGAAATGGCCATCTAAGGTAGAACTGAGGTAGTATGTTTGTGGTTAATTTTTTTTTTTTTTTTTTTTTTTGGGAATACAGTGATATCTTTTTCCCTGTAAACTGCTCCTGGGATCATCCCAAGCCAGGAGCAAGTTCTACCTGTTCTTGCATTTAGGAGTTTCACTTTGTTAATGCACAGACTTTATTCACCACAGAGCTTTTTCATCCAGTCCTGTGGTTCCAAATCAAATGTCTCCTCTAGGGTCAACATTTGTAATGGCCAATACTGATTATAAATTGAGACGATTACAGATTCTGTGCTTTGAGCAAAAGTTTGTCGTTAATGGTCTTGGCTGGTTCTGGTCATGCATTCTTAATCTCCCTAAATCTAGCTTGATTGCTTTTTCTTAAGAATCTAAGCATGAGTTCTTTTTAAAGAAGCAGTTTAGAGCAAAAATAGTATTTACAAAGTTCTCACCATCACCTTAATTCCACCTTGTCAGCCATCTTTGATATTTCTTGTCTGAAGTTAAGTTCCCTTTTTCCACTGAAGCAACTGGAGGGTCATGTAGCAGTAATGGAAACATTGAACACAGTGTCTATTTCATGCCTAAATCATGACATACTCATCTAAAACCACATTGAGTTTAATGTTAAATAGACTTGCTTATGTGGTTTCTGTTGCTGTATCACTCTTTCAGCTGTAAACATGGACAGAAGTGCTTTTTTGTCCATTTCTTATCATGACTGATAAAGAGATCAGCTATGGGTGGGAAGCCGTGTAATTGTCTTTCTCTCTCTCTCTCTCTTTCATTTTGTTCACATCAAGTGTCCTGTGTGTTAACTCTCCTCTCTCCTTTCACAGGTCCTGTAATAGACAGCCCCCAGCTGTCTCCCTTCGGCTCCAAGAGTGCCCTGTGTCTGTCGCCCTCTTTCCAGATGTCCACACTCAGCCTGCCTGGCCAGGCACCCTCGCCCCTGCAGAGCCCCAGCCTGAATGAGGTGGGCACTGCCAGGCTAGAGGTGGAGGAGGAGGTCAGGAGGAAGGTACACTGCCCACATGCCACCTTGCCAGGCCCTATATAAGAGCCCAGGGAAAACTAGCCTGAGCATGGGCCAATTCACCTAACCAATCAGAGCACAGGGCACTGTGTTTCACCTGTCAGGGAGTTCAGGGAAGAGGGGCGCTGATGTTTTTCCAACGCGGTGGGCTTCAAGGGCTGAGAGAACTAATGCATTCTGATAAACACCACCGGTCAAAAGTTTGGGGGCAACCTTTTGAAAACCAGTTTAAAACATTGTTGTCATAATTATTCTTTTTGCACTTAATACACACTTCCAAGTCCAGTAAGATACATGTTATTGCTTTGCTTAAAGGGCCATATCTTGGAGAACAGAACTTTTTCTTTTCTCTTTTGAAATAAAGGAACTTGATGTAGGACGTAAACATTATTGAACATATGTACCATCCACTGCATAGTCCATATACAGAAACCAAGCTCTAAATTCATTTCGATTAAGTGTTTTGCAATGTTTTCAGTTTTAAATCAGCTGTATTTGCCAAGTCAGTACAAAATCAAGCCATTTACATATTTCTGCTTATTCAGATGACAACAGTTGAATCGTTCCCATCGACGCTTTAGTCAAAAGGGGTGTTTCAGCCCATCAGAACACATGTGTGTCTTGTTTAATTCTAAAGAATAAAGAAAGCTTAAATATTGCTGTATAAAAATTATGAATCGCTGGTCATAAACCCACACAAATGGTAGAAGTGATTAAATTAGGAGATTCAAGACAAATGTAGTACATTGGCAACTTTAATATACCGCCACTAATAATTTTAATGTACAGGCCTGGATGGAAAAGCTCTGTAGTGAATAAAGGGCCAAAGTCAGCACATCTCCTTGTTGTGATGTCCTCACTTATCAGCATTTGTTGGGTCAAAGGAGGTTTAATATGAGCTGCTAACAGTAGTTTGGCAAAGAAAATGTTTGTGTCATTATTTAGAGAAAACCTTGCTGTAAAACATTAACAATAAAACACCCAAAGGTTCGTCCCCAAACTTTTGTCACTGGTCATGCGTTTATTCTGGGTTTGGTGCTCTTATTTTATGTTTGAGACCAATTGGATGTATTTGAATGGAGAAGGCCTTGGCTCTTAACTTTGGTGTGCACTGCTGACTTTAATGCTCTACCTCCAACCTCAGTATGTGATTTCTGTGTACTGCATGTACTGAGTGTTACCTGGATTGGGACGTACTCCTACGTGTAGCTGTGACTAGTTGCCAGTCATATATGTGACGATGTTTGTGGTTATAGCCGTGTACTCTTGAGACACATTTTGTGTTAGCCTTAAGATAACCACTGTGTTAATGGGTGTAACGATTTCAATACAGAAAAGAAAATTATTATTTTGAAATTTAAAAACATACCCCTTAATCTATTCAGAGCCTTTCTCATTTGCTGACCTTTTGTTTATATTTTTTTTGTCAGTGACCAAAACTAGGCATTGGGTTGTGTACTATTAGTAAAATGGGCAGGAGAGTCTTACAATGCAAGCAGTTCTTTTCTGAAGAAATTGTAGGAAATGCGTGCTTATTTCTTTATTTCGTTGAAAGGCTAAAAAGTTATACCAAAGCTGTCTATGCAGAGTGAAGCTGTATTAACCCTTAAAATATAAAAAAAAAATCAATTATGTATTGACCCCTGAATCATGACTCTGAAAATATGTGAATCTTTACACCCATAGCACTCTTATTTAACACAGTTCAGATATTTCGATGTTTTCTTTAAATGAGATGCTGTTTTTCATTTTCATTGTATGTATTAGTGTATGTAATAATGAGAGATATAAGTTTTATAACAAATTTTGGCTTACAATTGCTGTGCTTGCACCAAGGGTTGTGTGTATGTGTTGATCTCTATTTCAGAGGTATCCCACCGATAAGGCCTACTTCATTGCCAAAGAGATTCTAATGACAGAGAGGACCTACCTTAAGGATCTGGAAGTCATAACAGTGGTGAGTACACATCCCTATTAATGCATAATAATCCACATAATAGTCTGTTTAAAATAGTTGTACTTTAACACGTACGTGTGTGTGTGTGTGTGTGTGTGTGTGTGTGTGTGTGTGTGTGTGTGTGTGTGTGTGTGTGTGTGTGTG
>JBBPDB010000108.1:8325144-8342947 GCA_037974465.1 Brachypetersius altus
ACCAGAATCTGTTCTGTAATAAGGTAATGATGGACTGTTGTTTTTTTTTTTTTTACTTCGTTAAGTGGTTCCTACCATAATGTGGAGTAGAACCATAGTCGAATATTATTACTAACTGTGTACCAACCACAATCACAACTGTCCCAAACACATTAGGGAAAGACATTCCACTAACGAACTCTTGATGAAGAACTCCTGTTAATTAAATACCATTCCAGGTCGATTCCTCATGAATCTGACTGAAAAAATGCCAAGAGTGCAAAGCTGTCATCAGAGCAACAGGTGATGTTTTCAATATTAATCTACAATGTAGCCCATAAGAAAATAATTGAATGAGAAGGTGTCCAAACTTTTGACTGGTAGTGTACATGAGATATGAAACACTGTACATGAAGATTTATGACCGTGCATAAAACTAAACTGTTTCAACCTTGTGTGTGTGTGTGTGTGTGTGCCATCGTAACCTTTTTTTCCATTTTAGAGCCATGTGAACTTAGCAGTTTCTTCTATTGTATTTTAACTAAGCAGATATTGTTATACACATAGAGAAAGATAAGGATTGTGGAAAGAGAAAAATAACATGCATAATTTTGGCACTTCAGGATTGATAATTAGCCAGTAAGTGTATTCAAGCAAGAAAATCACTTTCCTCTCTGGACTCCATCCCTCCCGGGTCAGAACTAGAAACCCCTGTTGAACTAATGCTGTGTGGAGGTGTTGAGACGCTGGGCTTAGCTCAGCATTGAGTGATGGTTTGGTGTGGCAGTAGCATGGCCCTGGGCCTCTCTGTCTCCTAACCTGCATGTCTCTGCTTCACTCCTGCCTGCAGCTCATTGTACTGGATGCTCCGGTGAGTATGAAGAAACTCAAAATCCCACAGTCCTTCACTCCCACAGACTGCACAGCCAGTGCCACCCAGCACCCCAAAGCGCTCTCCTTGCCTCCCCCCCTCCCCCGTCACTCTTTCACACTTAGAGCTTCAATGCTTCAGTAGAAGCACTGAATAGACAGGAGGCTGCTCAATAGGCTGGTGACTCATGGAAGAGTACTGTCTGCTGATTGGAAGGGTGTTCATGTGTATATTATGTCTTTAATTGTGTCTGTTTATATGTGTTTCAGGTAGAAGAGAGTGAGAATGAGTGGTCTGTTCCCCACTGTTTTACCATCTACTCTGCACAGAGGACCATTGTGGTGGCTGCTAGGTATGCTCAGCCTTACTGTGCTTCTTCTGGAGCTCAGATTGCAGTTGGCATGTCTCTTTTGTAGCTACTACAGCAAGATTATACAAAACACTGACAAAAAAATACCACTTACTTCATAAGAAACTGTCTTGCCTACTTTTCTCAAAATACATGGATTTTAAGTTTGCTAGTATTCATTCTTTTTTCTTCTTCTATTCTAACCTGGGGCAAGAGTCAAGGGTTTATTAAGTATTGCATTCACAGTGAAACTGTTAGTATTTTGGAAATAAGTGTGGTTATGAGCATTACATGGATTTAGAAGCATATGACTCACTTTAAGCGTTATAATATCTGGATAGAGCCTGCGGCATTAGTTGAACAATACTTAACACAAAGCTCAGGTATGGTTGTACTTTGTTGCAGCCTAAACCCATAGTAAAGATATTTAGGTTTCAGCTCATCTGCAAATTTCTCATCTGCAAATTTTCTTGATTTAGCTCAAAGTTGGGCTGGGCGACTAATCGAAAAGTAATCGAAATCGACATTCACAACCTATAATCGATCAAATTCTTCCATCGATTATTTCGATTACTTTCCCTTTAAAAACACTACCGCGTGTGGAGTCACGTGACCCCGCTCCATTATGTTACGTTATTCCGCCGACAGGTCGAGCATGGAGAGCTTAAACACCGAGACAACTGAGCAACTTGTCAGTGAACTCTTAAAAAATAAATAAAAGAATCCTTCATTAATCGTAATCGAGTTAAAATGTTCAATTCATCGAGATTTTGATTTTAGGCCAAATCACCCAGCCCTAGCTCAAAGCAACACGGAGCCACTACTGGCTACAATTTGCTTTGAGCTGTATCAAGAAAAGCAACTCACAAGTGGTTAACAAAAAACTGTTACATTTACTTATTAGACTGACTGGAGATTTTGCCAGGCTGCTGTAGCTGTGGAAGAATGTGTTTGTAGAAATATCTTGGATAGGTCAGTTATATGTCTTTGCTTTATTCAGCTCTAAGCTGGAGATGAACAAGTGGATTGAGGACCTGAACATGGCAATAGACATGTCAAAGAAGTCTCAGGAGAAATCGGATCTGTTTTTGGATCCCAGTCTGTGTGATCGCTCCAATAGTAAGTACATTTCACTGTTAGAGCCTCTATCCTGTGTTATGTGCTGATAGTGTGGTTCACTTTTTCCCTTCTTAGCTTCTTCACCCCCTAGCTTGAGTTAGACATAAACCCCACACCTCCCAATCACTCTCCTTCCTCCCTCCCCTCTACTCCTCTCTTGCCTCCCTGCATGATCTGGCAGGGTCGTCTGATGAGGTATCTTTGGAGCAGGAGTCGGAGGATGATGTAAACTCGTCCCGATGTTCTCTGGACAAACAGAGCCACCACCGGGCCAACACCACCATGCATGTGTGCTGGCACCGCAACACCAGTGTCTCCATGTCTGACCACAGCCTAGCCGTGGAGGTATCATTCCTAAACACACAAATGTACATATGTACACACACACACAAATCTTTCCATCCACACACACAGACAAAAAGAAAGTCCTTAGAAAACACATTGCGTTTGATGACAAACCAAAAAACGTGATCAGTTTCTTGTCAAGCAGATCAAAATTAAGTTTCTTTACTTTAGGTATGGACAAACTCAATATTGCTACATATTGACTGCAGTCAAACTTGTTTAAAAACACACTGAAGACCTGATTAAACATTTGCATGCATACCTCTTGACGGCTGGTATACAGTTTACAGTTTCTCTCTGGATGCTGTTTCACACACAAAAAAGTCAGACCACATTACCTCAGACTGGTCCTGGCAGAGACTTGAACAAGGGGCTCAAACTCTCCAGTGCTGATGAAGTCCAGTTTCTATCATTTTCATCCTTTCCCTCCTTTATTATCCTGTTTTTCTTCCCCTCCTTCCCAGTAGCTGTGGATACGCTCGTCCTTTTGTGTTCATTATATCTGTTCATTTATGCTTCTGCATTTCAGACTTTCTCCATCTTTCAACTGTGATTTCTTTTTACCATCTATTTTAAACTGAAAGGAGTGCACTTTGTCCATTGGTTCTCCTTTTCGTCTAACATTTTTATGTCTCAAAGTTGGAGGACTGCTTCAGTTTTTTCTAGTCATCTCTTCTCTTCTTTGAATGGAATGCTAACACTAACATCTCTCTGTCTTTTTTTGCTCCATACCTGCTTCATTCCCTCTGCCTTGTTTGCTCTGCATGTTACTCTTGGTCCCTTTCTTTCTTCCCACCCTTCTGTCTATCATTCTGTCTGCCTGCCCACCTGCCTGCTTGCGTGTCTGTCTTCAGTGTTCAGTTCTCCAGCTGTATCTCCTGAGCTGCCCCCTCGTTACCTGCTTGGTCAGGGCCAGAGACCCAACACCATTACCCATGTGTGCTGGTACCGCAACCAGAACCTTTCTCTTACTGATTACCTGCGCATGAACCAGGTACACACACAGCTATAAAAACCCTTACCTTCAGGAAGACAAACAAAATGTTTCTGATCGCTGTCCCTCCCTTTCCTGAAAAAGCCTTAAGCGGGTGTCTGATTTTGAACCAAAATCGAATATGATCCGCAAACCTTCTGCCCAAGTCCGAACTGATCTACAGCACCAAGCTTTAAATCCAAAGCGTATTATGGGCCAAGAAACCTGGCTTTGATCTAAACCCAATTTTTTGTAGGCTGACAAAATGACCAAATATGAAATTTGAACCTGAACCAGACTCAACAAATCTTTGGGAAATGATGCATGCTCAACATGCCTGTTAAAACCTGTCTGATTTGGGCAAGAATTTCAAGCTTTCCTTCCTGATCTACCAAATACACAAGATTTGATTCCTCTGTGGGTTGATTAAGCACTTTTCTCTGACCTGTGAGGAATCCAGATTTTTACCATTTGACTCAATCCCAGAAATAGAACTGGTTTGGCAGTAACCCCAGGCTGTGGGAGAGAGCATGCAGGGGTGTCTGTTGCCAATCCAAGCAAGATGTCCTGCAATGAACTGATCATGTTTTCTCAGTCAACTCCTAAAATTTTGTTTTGGACATGGCTTAAGACACATTTTTGGGCAAGATGATTTTTACAGCTGAAGGCCAGTTCTTTAAACCCTTTAATTGTTGAAGTCTACGTCTGCAGGGTGGTCCGGTTTGTGTAGTGATGTGTCTCTATGTTGATGTCTTCTTCTTGTCTACAGAACCAGCTGTCTGGCTACCTCTTGAGGAAGTTCAAGAACAGTAATGGCTGGCAGAAGCTGTGGGTGGTCTTCACCAACTTCTGTTTGTTCTTCTATAAGACACATCAGGTGCTGACCAACACTTCAGTCAAATTCTCATACTGTACTTCAAAGGCTTTGGTTCCTTAAAGCTTCAGTCAGGAGCTGTTAGCTACAAGTTAACATGGAAAATACATCACTTACTGTGCATTTCACTTTCTTCAGTGCCTCTTTGGTTTAAGTCAGTAGACTTGTTTTAAGATCAGTTGAGGGTTCATAAATATAATTTTGCATCTTCATTCAGGCAAATCTTCTTGGCATACCCAGATTTAAGACTTTCAAGGTTACTACTGTTATTATCTTGGCGTCCCCATATCGTCTGAATGTGTTGTGTTAATACTGAGCACAGTTTCTGCGACAGCTGTAATAACATCCATTTTGAGATTCGGCCACTCTTCTGCCAGGGCTTTGAAGTTTTTCTATTTTTAATTCAGGATGACTTTCCCCTGGCCAGCCTCCCGCTGCTGGGCTACACAGTCAGTACTCCTGGGGAAGCAGACAGCATCCATAAAGAGTATGTCTTCAAGTTGCAGTTCAAGTCCCATGTTTACTTCTTCAGGGCAGAAAGCGAGTATACCTTCGAAAGGTAAAGCTCTTTTCTTCCTCTTTGCCTTCTCTCCAGAATTTATGTAGCATTTTTGTTTCATTAGTGGCAAAAAACATCACACAAGGTATTGAGATATTTCTATTGGTGCATTAGTTAAGAAAACTTCAGTGTAAACTGAAGTTACTCTTTTGAATGTTTTTAATAGCAGTCATAAATCATGCTCATGTCTAAATCATGTAAATCTTCCGAAACAAAGCCTAAATGTTACAGTTGGTGATGGTGTGGGGTGTTTTGTGTGTGCGTAGATGGATGGAGGTGATAAAAAGTGCGGCCAGCGCTGCGGGACGGGTCAGTTTACTCATCCCCAAAGGCCCAGGAGAGATGAACGGGAACTGAAGATGGAAAAGCTAAGGCTGACTTTCCTCCTGGGGCTGGGGGCTGGGCCCTGCAGACTGCCAGGACTTTCAGGCATTATTTTATTTAATCTTCTTCTGTTTCATGGCTCCTACCACCACCATCTTCATCGTGTATCATTACTGACTCCTGAGATTTCTGCACACTCCTATGAATAGGAGGTGCCTGTTATAACATCTAACCCGACAGAGACTATCTAAGAACTGTTAAGGAGCCTCTTTTGTCTTTTTGGCCTTTGTGATGGCTACATGTGGTACAACCCCTTTTTCAACAGTTCTGCATAGTTTTCTAGAACGGTAATAAAACCACACGTGGGTATTATTTTTGTATTTAGGCTTCTGCGCTCTTGCCATTTCTGTGGTTACATTTCAGAAAAACTGCCAGACCTTCATCTCAAAACATAGAGCTTTTTTGCATGTTTTGTTGACACTGCCAGACAGTGTTGTCTAATATTTTAAAAGAAAAGAGCTTCCTGAATGGAGTGTAGTGTCTAAGCACATGTTCATTTTGCAGAAAATCACAGTCACAATCTTTTTATTTATGTTTTTTTAATGGAAGAACAGTTACAGGACATTACTGGACAGAGTAATAGGCTGGAGAGGGTCTGAATTAGGTCTGGATGGTAGAGTAAGTGAAAAGCGTGTAGCAGGCACAGATACATGGGCCTTCCTGGAAGATGGAGAACCACAATAATGTGGGCCAGAGGACAAGTTGGCGGGAGCTCAGTATGTTGGTTCTTGTACGATGAAATGACTTGGGGGCATGCCCATTACCCTCTTTTTTTTAACCTTAAAGGGAATGTTATGAAGCAGGAGAGCAGTAGCATCCAGTAAGGGATGACTGGCAGGATGACAAGTATTAGTTGTGGACATAAAAGCGAGGGTTGGAAGAGACTCTAAAGTCTGTAGTTTATATACAGTGAGCTCTGATTTGTCTTGTAGTGCTCACAATAAGATGACATGCAGTGAGAGATCAGCATTATCCTAAAATTGTCTCTGCTTTTTAAAAAATGTCTAGGTGATTAACAGCTCCAAAATGCACGCTTTGACTTGAGTAAATTGGAGAAGTACTGAGATATTTTTTTGAACTGTCAAAGGCTGACCAGAGAATATTTAACAAATCGTTTTGATTACTTATGGTGCATTTATGCATAATTCTCATTCCTAATGTTTGTGTTTGTGCAAGTGGTTAAAGACAGAGGGAGAGAACTTCAACCACAAGGGGGAGATGGTTTGTTTGTTCACAATTTATTAATAAAAACAGTTTCCACCACTTATTGCCTTTAGTTAGAAAGAATTCATAACTCCAAACAAGTTCTTACAGACACACTTCTATTTTGAGTGGCAGCTCTGACGTGCTGTCCTGTACTGTTTTGTTTTTTTTAAAAGAAGGGTCACATGGGCCTGTATTCTTCTCACTGCTGTGTAAAGGTTCCTTCAATATTTGTGATATAAAACCAAAAAAAGGTCATCATCATTATCAGAAAAGTTCAACCGGTCCTCTTCATTCCCTTTGATAGGTCAAAGAAAGATGTATATTTACAGATCATCATTTACTATATCCTTTATTGCTAAATCAGTTACAGTTGCGAGGCCAGTTACTTTTCTTTGAATACTTGGTTTCTCTCATATGGTGAAGCAAATGCTCAGGATTTGAGTTTTTTGACATAGCCATGTTATGTTTACTTATATTGGCTGGTCTTAACTGTAACTTAACTATGTTATTTGGGAGATTTAGTGTATAACATTTAATGGATCATAGTCTATGCTAGGCTGTTACATTGGTTCATTAAATATGCTGTATTGGGTCAAAACAAAGACCTAAAAGAAAGTCTCATATAAGACTGAAAACCTTGGCTGTGGTATTTTGGCCATGTATTAATCGGTACTGGTGACTATATGTATGCTCTTAAATATAAGTAAGCAAATAAAATGCCTCTCTCATTGAGTGTTGGGACTCTAGCTGGTTTTACGTGACCAGCACTGGGATGCCCGCTGTCTGTGCATGTGGTATTGTCACTCATTTTTATAAAACGTCTTACAAAAACTGGAATTTGTGTTGGCTGCTTATCCTGTTTCTGCCCCTCTGAGATGCAAAAGGGGAGCTTTCTTGAAGCTGTGTTGGTTCTGGCATTCAGTGGAAATCTTAGTCCACTTCCACTCTTCTTTCTTCAGTCTGTATTCATCTCTCTCTTATTTATTGTATAGCATGTTGCTGGAGCTACGCTCCTGTACACCATCCTTGTAGTTAATTCCATGGCATTACTTTGAAAAAGATAACAAATAAAACTGTACTAGTATTAATGGTGTTCTAAGCTTAATAACTAGTCTCTTCATTTCCTGTACTGGTCGTCCTGAATGCACTGAATGTGTGAAATGTGTGATCCTTTTTTTTTCATGTCCATGAAAAGGGTGGAAAAAACAGTCTTTGTCTTTGCATCTGTGCAGTTTATTGAATATAATGAAGCCTTATATCACTTCCTGAAATACACAGAGCTCGAGTTTCTTTCAGTTGTAAAAGTCAGTATTCCATAAAGAAGACAGTAAAAAAAAATCCCATTGTTTGCTGAAATTAAAAGGCGCGTGCCATTGATTGTATTAAAGGTCCAGAGAGATGAAGAGTAGGTCACGAACGGGAACATGGATGAAGATGGAATGGCCTGCTCCAGATGGTCCTCTCAGAGTGCATGGAGTGCATCCCCTAGCAGTCGGTTAGGCTTTATCGCTTTTGGGGTGTGCTGTTCCCATTAAGCGTAAACCTGGATGGCAAATAAAGACGTTTCTGAAGCAGAAACATACTGCAATTGCCTGTTACAAATGCTCTGTAGTTATACGATTACTGACTATAGCCCATCCATGGCTATACACAGCACTGTATAACAGCATTGCTGGGGTATTTACACCTCAGCGGCATAATCTGCCAACCAATCATCGCTGTTGGAACAATACTTCCCATCTACATAAAATAAGTACAGGAGACGGAAAAATGTTCTTTTCACTGTAAGTTAACACGATTTTATGTTTATGGCACAAGCTGGATCACACCTATTGGTCCAGTCATCAGATGGCACTTTCAAATGGGTTTTTCTTCTTCTGAATAGCAGCAATATACACTGACCAGCCAATTCCTTAAGTACCTTGTTTCGGTACGACAGAGAAGATGTGACTGAAGTAATACGGAATTACAGAAGGACCTAAAAACGCAAGTAAATCATAAACCTGGGTCGTAGTGTGGTGCAGTAGTGCAACCTACTGGCCTTACACGTACATAAAAATATAAGCGAGAGTGTGTGTTTACTGGTTAATACACTGCTGTTTATTTAAAATAAACAAAAACAAACCATGCTTCATTCTTTAGTACTTTTTGTTTAACTTTGCTGTACCGTGACCCCAAAACCGAGGTACGTACCGAACCGTGACATCTGTGTACCTTTATACCCATACTCACCATATTTATCACCTCACACCACCCTTTGATGAAAAGGGTAAAGGGAGCCAACAAATAACGATGAGAACCACAAGCACTATAGTCTGTTATTGTAAGCTACAAAGTACACCTATGTGATAAACAGAGCTGATGAGATGTGTGTAAATATAAGGAAGGGGAACCAAAAGTGGCTGGTAGGTGTACATAGAGTTTCATTCCAAAATGCTGTATATCTGTATCAACTATTTGGGATATCGACATGTTTGAGAAGACTAACAAACTAAAACAAAAAATTTCTCTAATAAAGCTGGTAATCAGAATATAGTATTGATATTTCTTGTTTGTATAAAGGTCACTCCAAAAATCATTACAAATGGAAGATGCATTTAATATTCATTAAATTATTGCACAAAGCACTTCATGTAATTACTGGGAATTCTATATTTTGCATGTAGATCATCTTCTCTGGTCATTTGGGATCATTGCCTGGCAATAGCTTGATGATATTATGAAATAATATAAAAGATAAACAGGCAAAAAGCTCTGAGCTTAAGATAAAGTCTTACCTGCACACTCTCTCTATCACATGGGTGAGTAACCGATCTGAAATCCCTGGACTTGACTCCTCAGCCAGATTAAAGGCATTCTCCAGTTCCTCTAATGCACAGGCGCTGCCTCCACTCACACGCCGCTTCTCCTTTAACTACACAAATTACACACAGGATAGATCGACACTAAAGCTCTGGGTCTCTGGATCAGTATTAAGACTTGGTAGCACACATTCATGCTGCAAAAGACAGTTCCCTCAAATAAAAAAATGTTTTAAATCACTTTTAGTGATCTACCTTTATTACTTATTTGTAAGTAATCTAAATTAAGTGAGATCAGCATAAATGAACCAATGTCTTCACATCCTTGAGGGAAATCTGGTCGGTGAGGTTTTGCTTAGAGTAAAACTTTATAGCTATAAGATTTGATCCAGCTATAATCGTACCTCTCTGAAGATGGGCATGAGAAGTGTCGTAAGTGATGGTGACTTTGGCTGCCTCTTCATTGCATCTGCTGTCTGCAATCAAAAGCAAATAGAGTGTACATAAGCTTAGTATGAAAACTACAGGACAAACAAAGGAAATGCAAGGGGTCTAAATCTCTACTTTAACTGGATTTCCCCAGTTTGTTTCAATTTGGATGAGTCACACAGCAACCATATAGCTATTTACCCGGTAGTGGAATATATAGACTAATTGAAACCACAAGCCAAGGTTTTTATATGGAGGATTTTTACACAATTACCTCCTCGCCAAATCCCACTTGCTAGTTAGGTTTCCCCATCACACAACAAATGCCAATCTGAGAGGGCTTATACTGCTTTATAACACATGGTCCTGAAGGCCCTCTGCCATGCACATTTTAATATTTCTCTTGCTCTCAACACACCTGATCCATCTAATCTGCTCATCACCAAACCCTTATTGGCTTAATGTGGGAGGAACAACACTAAAAAGTGCAGAGCAGGGGCGCCAGGAACAGGGTTAAGGATACGCTTGATTTTATATCCCAAAACTGAAGTGGGTCGATGCACAGTAACGCATCAGTGCAGTTTTACACCACCACTTGCAGACGAAGTTACACAGACCCACCTTATTGTCTGTGTGGTTGAGGCCTCTCTGTAGTTTGTTCATAGAAGAAGGTCTTACTGTGGGAGGAAACGTCCACATAGGACACTGATCTCTGTCATCCCCCTCGCCATCCCTGAGACGGTACATACACACAAACACGGAGAACACAGAGAATGTTACACTGGGAACTACACACAACCCAGTTATCAGTGTACCAATCTAAATACAGGCCTGAGGAGCCGTAAATGTGTGTAAAGATCTGGTGACACACATGTCAGAGTCGTCAGAGCTGGACTCATCTCCATGGCCCTCAGACTTCCAGCGGCGGTAGCGGTCGATCAGCTCTGCTAAGTAGGATGTTTTCTTGGTGTAGCGAGTGATGAATTTATGCTTCAGCAGCTCTTTGGTTGTTGGTCTCTGCAGAGAATGTCTGTGTTAGTCTCAAAGCTGCTTCAGCTGTGAACATGTCATTGGTGTAAGATGCAGTGTGGCTGATTGCATTGCATTGCTATTTACCACTTGTATTTGACAGCAATGTTACTGTGCATTTTTGCTTGCTCGGAGTGGTAGATCATGAAGGTATGATGGTAACATTCAGAGATTGTGTCACATTATAAGTGAATAATGTGTGGAAACAACACACCCCAGTAACTCTAATACACTTGCACTGGTAAATACCTGCACACTCTCAACGCGAGCCACCATCATGATTCACACATTAGTTAGTTACGAATATAGAGAAAGCAGCTGTATAAATGAAAAGTTTTCTTTTTTGAAAGAAGATTTTGATACAGTATGTGAACACTGACAACTTCAAAATGTACCTTTTACACCAGATTTTCATATATAAAATACTAGTATGTTATACATATGAAAATAAAACTGAATTCAACACGTTTATATCTGATTATTCTGCAAACAGAAGATACATTAGCCCATTCTTGCTGAAACTGAACAGTGCTTCAGTCTATACTTTTTTTGGCACATCACATGGCAGCCAATCAGAACAGAGGTAATTTCTAGTTTTTAATTGAAGGGATACAGAAATATGATTATTTTGGCTACATAAACCTACCCAGATATCATAAGGTGCAAGACAGTGTAGGAGATAAGCCATTTAACCACATATTAGATTTAACAGGTCTACAGTTTTTATGTACGGACACTCACAAATCGTGGGTCTTTATTGAGACAAGCTTCCACAAACTCCTTAAAGGCCTTGCTGTAGGAACCCTCCAGGGTGGGTGGGTTGTTCTTAGGGATAAGGAACAGGACCCTCATGGGGTGCAGGTCTGAGTTTGGAGGCTCCCCTTTGGCCAGCTCAATGGCTGTGATACCCAAGGACCAGATGTCAGCCTGGGACACAGAGGAAAAGAAGACAAGGAAGAATATCAGAGAGAAAAGAGAGAATTGAAGACCCTTGCCATCTGTCTGTTTCTAAATATTTCATTAGGCTTATTTTCATGACAGAACAGAAAGTGTTCCGTACTTGAGCAGCATTTAACAGATGTTGATTTGTAACTTGATTTGTAGACTTGAACATGACACCTGTTAGAGCGGAGAACGAGTGAGGAGAACAGACAAAGATCTTGTACCTTGAAATCGTATGCAGACTGCTTAATGACCTCTGGAGCCATCCAGAACGGAGTTCCCACAAACGTGTTCCTCTTGATCTGCGTGTCTGTTAACTGCCCTGCCACACCAAAGTCTGCTAGCTTTACCTCTCCATGCTCTGACAGTAATACATTGGCAGCTGTTGGAAATAAAAGCATTTACATGATTTTTCTCCCACAGTTTCACCCCAAACATGTTTTTTTACTGGAGCTACAAGACATGTTACATAACTAACAGGTAATAGCAGCATATGCCCCTACAATTAGCTGCATCCAAATTGCCTGTTAAATCACAGTTGCCCCAAATTATACAGAATTGTTACGTAATATTACATAGATTTCTTGTTATGGTTTCTGACCACATCAACAAATCAAGTGAGGACCAAATGAGTGTGTGACATTCAGCCATGCAGTTTAGAAAATGCTAATTGGTGAAGTATAAGGTTCTATTATTATAGCCTCAATTAAAATTTAAAAATTGGTAACATTTTCACTAGACTATTGATATGAGATTTATAAGTTTTAAAGGAACTGCAGTATCAAGGCTTTAATATATTACACAGACTTGAAAAACAGAAGCCACATAGGACCTAACCTTTAATGTCTCTATGAATCTTCCTCTCAGAGTGTAAATAGTCCAGTCCTTTAAGGATTTCTCGGAGTATGGTGGCAATGTAGGCCTCCTCCAGTGGTCCTGGCTTCAGCTATGGAGAAACCAATAACAGGCTGAAATTACATATAATTTAATATACATATAACATAATCTACATATAATTATTGTTCCATATCTTTGAAATATGTCAAGCAAAGTCAATACTCACCATGTCTAGAGCTGAGCCACCACCCAAATATTCCATGATGATCCATAGTTTAGTGCCCTGGATGTACAAACAATCCAGAAAGTCAACAGGGATAGGTGTTGTGGACAAAAGGCTAAAGTCAAAGACATTACAATTAGACATGTGTCGCTATTCATTTTCATGCACATGTCGATACAGCTGATATTGACACTGATGCCAATCTACATCTATGTATAATATGTAGTCATCCAGTACTGTCGAAAAATTTGAGCCACCCATCATTCTTCATATTTTGCATCCAAAGAGTATATATTTTATAGTCTTAAAGAAATTTTTCCTGTCCAATTCCTGAACCTGACCAGTTTCAGAGGTACGTTTATGTTTTGTTAAGCCACACAGTGATCTAAGTATTAATCATTCAAGCACAACAAAGCACATCTAACTTAAGTTGATCCAGTGAAGAAACAGGAGTAGATGATTCCACATAATCAGGCAATGATCAGTATACTGGTGGTGCTGAATGCTGAGTGGTTTAAACTCCTTATCTAGACACCTTGTATCTAGACACCTTGTATCTTTAGGTACTGACGCAGTAAAGCATTTGTTCCCGTTTCTTTAACTGAATCTACTTAATATGCCAAAGATAAGACAGTTTGACAAGCATAAACTAGTACTTTTGCACCAACAGTGGGTCTCAAAGCAGTACTGTAGACTGAATCTACATGGAGCAGAGTTATAAAGAAACATAACATTTATTTCTGTAGGGTTAGGGCAGTAAAACAGCAGCAAAATTGATAAGAGCAGACATTTTAAACACAGAATTTAGCAGCATCCAAATGTTTGCTTTTCCGAAGAACAATAAATACACCATCAAATATTAGTCTTGAATATCATGTGTTTTAAAACAAATATCTGCCAACACTGATCCCGATATGATCATTGTGCATAGTGCAATGTGAACAGAGCCAAAGGGTGTTATGATCAGAGGAAAATCGTTATTCTACACACCTTCAGGTAGGAGCCAAAGTATCTGGTCACAAACGGACTGTCACACTGACTGAGAACTGTGATCTCCTGCTGAATGTCTTCAATCTCATCCTCTGCTTCCTCCAGGTCAATGATTTTAATTGCCACCACCTCTTTTGTGCGGTTGTTAATTCCCTTGTAGACTTCTCCAAAGGACCCTTTACCAATGCGCTCCAGCTTGGTAAAGTACTGCTCAGGATCCAGACGAGTGTTCTGATCACAAGAAATGGACAAACACACACAGATACACATACAGCATCTTTAATTACACTCTGGTTCCAAATAAACAAGACCAAGTCTAACAGAAACGCTTTAGAACACAGTAATGTAAAAACATCACTTTTCCTGAAAACTGCAAAGTAACCCTCTCAGCCCAAAAGTGGACGCCACTCCATGTGCTGTCCCCATCTTCAATTTGAAACTGGCAGTTACCAAGCAACATGTTCACCCAGACCTATCACTGAGGATTTCACTGCACTTATGCTAATTTGGGTGTAATGGTTATTCATCTGGTAAACAGGAAAAACCTACTGCAGTTTTCAGTGCAATCTGTATCATTAGTCACTCATTCTGTTGTCTGCCTAAAATAAAAATACACAACTTTGTGAATCTAAACACATCTGTCTTTTGTACTCTAGGAAATTTCTGGTCAAATTTGTTGGATGTTGTCCTGTCTCAAAGTTCAGAAGATAAGATCCTGCCAAGAGTTAAATCCCCAGGATATCAGTACAATAAAGTGATTTCCTCATTCATTAACCTGTAATCACTGTACCTCTTGAGTGAGAGCATGAGTCAAACACATACGGCTGGTATGTGCTACATCACAAATACTTCTGTATTAAAGAAACACAACGTAATAAAATGCCTGTAATTCTTTGAATATAATGTTGGCTGCTATATCATAACACTAATCTTAATTTTGTTTGATTAGAACAAGCTAATCTTCTGTTGTGTCATTTTGTGGCATAGAGCCAATGTACTGACCTATCTTCTAATCTCAAACCCTAATTACACCGTTTCTATCTGAATGTCACAGTAAAATGTGCTAAACTAGGCCTGCATGTCAACAAACACTGTTAGAAAGTGCACAAAAGGTGACACTTTAACACTAGCTAGTACTGATTCAGTACAGCCTTCTTGACTTTGAGACTTTTATTCAGTACTTTTTGATTTTGTGAAATGTAAGTGATTTTATTATATTGGCAGCATATATATTTTTATTTTTAGAACATTCCCCATTGACTACAGTGTTATTCCTGAATCAAAAGCAAAAATGAGTCCACTCATGCTGGTTCTGCTGACACACATGTGCAAACCATCATTCACTTAATCATTTCAGTTAATCAGTGGTCAAGCAGAATATTTGATAAGTAGCACTTCATATACCCATTCTGGCACAGGGGCTCATTTCACAAACGTTTATACCAGTTTGAGTCCAGAACAAATCAGCTGACAGACATCACGCTCACTCCATTCTGTTAACAATATCATGGAATTTAAATCATTACTCAAAACTCACCTGTTTTCTGACTGCTACACCTCTGATTTGGTAAACTGACTGCTTTGTCTTATTAACCTGTCATGCTTTTCTGTCATTATGTCTTGTTCCTTCCAGTTTGTTGTATCTGACATTTGTATATTTGTTATTTTTCTGTTTGTTTTCATCTTTTCTTTACTATATGTATTGTAAAGTGTCCTTGAGCTCTGGAAAGGCACTATATAAATAAAAATTATTATTATTATTATCATCAGCAGACTAGGAGCTTATCCAGCCTTAGTAACCTTGCTTGAGGGGTCCAAGTCAGCACTGAACTGGATGGTATGTTTGCATTGACTTGTTCACACCTGCATCAGCGTCAGCTACAGGTCTGGAGTTGCCTGACTTTCAAGCCTATGTGTCCTTAGGCAAGCCTGCTGGAGCATGATGCTCATTGTCAAGATGGGTCAAAGTACTGCCCAGGTGATTCTGTCCCATACAGTTCTTATAGAGAGTAAATTAACCCAATATATTCAACTTTGATTCTTGTTCCAAAAAATGGTGATAATTTAGTTCAACCTGACAAATGATGACACAAACTTGTTTTGTTTCTTAAATTTAGACCAAAAAAAAACTCTGCACACAATCTTCCATTATTTTGCCTCATAGTGTTTACTATTACAGACTTTTAAGACTATTTTGAGAGTGAGTTTATCTCAACATTGATTGAGGATGCTGAGCTTTTACATCTATGCACACACACACACACACACACACACATATATATGTGCTGTGCTGTGTTCACATGTGACTATAAGTAGCACCTTATAGTCAAGTATGAACACAGCACACAGAGTGAACAATGTGAAATTCTTTCTCTGAATTTAACCCATTCGCCAAGTATAGCAGGGAGAAGCCAACTACGCAGTGGCCAGGGAGCAGTGTGTGGGGACAGTATCTTCCTCTAAAGAACCTCAGTGGTGATGCTGGGAGTGCTGGGAATCGAACCCACAACCTACTGACTCCCTAACAACCAGGCCATCATACAGGCCACATATTTTGATATTTGTATAGTGTACTTTTTATATTATACTGTTGTGGTGTATGGCCTATATTCTATTGATCCTGCTGCTTCTACTTTCTCCACTTGTTCTGTCCACTTTACTGCTGTAACAACGCAAATGTCCAACCTGTGGGAGTAATAAAGGGTTATCACATCTTGTCAATTAGTTGAGGTAAACACAAAAGGTTTACAACGGGCCTGTCCTCATTAAATGTCTATTTTCATACAGTTTCACCTCGTTTTCGGTGTCTCAGAGGAAAACAACGTGTGTTCTGAACATGACATCCAGTCTAAGAGCTCAGATGTGTGCCCACCTTTAACCCTTTAACCCAGCTGGTAGTAAACACGACCATACCTGGTTCCCAATTCCCCGCAGATGAGCCATGGTGGCCGAGCTGGATCTCATGCTGCAGTTTGTCTTTCTCTTCGTTCACTTCCCCCCGTTTTCTGGACCGGACCCCTCTTTAGAAACCCGTGGTCAATAGAGACCTCTGTCTGCTCCTCAATCACTCCTCTCTCCTGCTGTCTGCTGCCGAAGTTCTTCCTACACGCCCACCCTGGGTTGGTTCAGGGTCGTAAAATCTCCTTCCGTCCATGCAGGACGCCTGACACCGAATCGAACCGGGATATTTCTACTTTCCCTTCTCTCCGAGGAGACTCCCTTCCCTAAGCTCCTCTGCTACTTTGTGAAAGGGGATGATGTAACGCGCATGCGTGCAGTACTCCGTGACGCAGGATGAGGTTGGATACTGTAGTTTTCTTGTACATTTAGACTACAATCATACTATTAATAGTTGTACATTTAATATTATGTCATTAATGTCATTAGATTTACTACCACTACATCTGATACTGTTATAACTGTTATTGATAAAGAATTATTGGAAGATATGAGAGGTAGATAACAACATCATATGATAGTAATTGTAATAACAATAGTATATGTAGTAATAGTAATAATAGTGATGTAATTAACATTACTACTAATCTGTTACTGTATTACAATTATTATCCATTATCTGATGTTAT
This sequence comes from Brachypetersius altus, assembly GCA_037974465.1. NCBI lineage: Eukaryota > Metazoa > Chordata > Actinopteri > Characiformes > Alestidae > Brachypetersius > Brachypetersius altus. Next base: position 8,342,642 of record JBBPDB010000108.1, read on the forward strand.
TACTATTATTATCTACCACTCCAAAAAATATCTCTTCAGACACAGTTTCGTCTTGTTTTCGGCGTCTCAGAGAAAAAAGTTTCGGGTGTAAGAGCTGAGACACTGAAAATGAGGTAAAACCGTAAAGAGATATTTTGTGAGGATAGTCCCATTTTAAACACTGTTACGATATAACCCCATATTTAACCCCACTGTTATATCATATAACCCCAATATTAACATCCCTGCCCTGGCTACCTGTTCAGTTTAGAATTAATTACAAAATAGTATTACTTACATACAAGGCTTTAAATGGATTAGCTCCCA
>JBBPDB010000108.1:8343187-8353488 GCA_037974465.1 Brachypetersius altus
GATTAATAATCGTGATTTCAATATTAATCAAAATAATCGTGATTAACATTTTGGCCATAATCGTGCAGCCTTACTACTGCTGCTACCACCCTTCTTTTACTATAGGCTAACTACTGTAGTTTGTAATATTACAAGTATGCTGCAATTATTTTTAATGTTATTAGAAGTGAAAAAATGCTCTTCTTAATAGTACAACTACTGCCACAACAAAGACACCTTATAGTAATGCAGTATATGGCCTGATGTATTAATGTAGAGTTGCCTCTCTACTTGTGGAAGGCTTTCTACAAGAGTTGGGAATTTGTGCATATTCAGACCAAAGAGCATTTGTCAGGTCAGGGACAAATGTTTGACAAGAAGACCAGGCTCACAATCAACATTCCAATTCTTCCCAAAGGTGTTCAGCCAGTTGAGGTTTGAGGTCAGGCCACTGAATGTCCTAGAGGTCCACCGATATATCGGTCAGCCGATATATTGGGCCGATATTCAGGCATCTTTGTGGACAGCCTAGTTTTGCTGGGGTAAACGTGATCCATGCAGCCACTACTGACTGAAAAATAGGATAAGTGTTACATTCTGATCTATATATAGGTATATTAAGACTGGGAAAGGTTAACACGTTATTATCAAATACCTATATATTTATTATCGCGTTAATACCGACAATTATTTTATCGCATTACTGCATGTTTTTAAAAATCCTAATATTTTGAAAGCCCGAAGCTTTCACCAAAGTAATGCGAGCGTTACTATTTACTGTTGTGGCAATCGTGAAAGAGAACACGAAGACACACATGACAACTACATGACAACACAAACACATATTTAACACATAATAAATCCCTACTGCTACTAACACAAGCTCTAACATTCCCCAGAAACAACAGAAAAGGTCAACCGGCCACCTACCCCTCAACCGCAAAGCCTCATGGAAGGTACAGTCCTGCCGTGCCATTCGATATAATATGGACAAAAGTAATGGGACTCCTGACACGTACAGAGCTCCCATTACTTTTTAACCATTACACCAAATTTTGACTTTAATAACACTGCATTCGGATACAGAGACTTTCATATGGAGTTGGTCCCTCTTTGCAGCTGCCATAATGGTTTCCCTGTGCTATGGACTCCGAGGGGAACTTGTTTTTCACTAACAGGCTAAAACATGAATACCCTACAGTGATTTGATTATTTTAATGTTTAAGTTGAGATTTACAGAAATATTTGAACTGCAGCTGTGTAACTGTGTCTAAAGAAAGCACAAGCCCTTTGAAAGAAAACGTATTGTTTACAATTTTATTTTCCCTCAGGAATAGTTTGTAACTTTTTTTGGTTACAAATTATTTGTCAAGTTTAAATGTTATATATGTATTTATTTTGTAGACATTTACAGTTTTGTTTGTTATCTATGTTCATATTTATGTTTAGTCAGTGTTAAATGTTAAATTGAGAAATTCCGTGTATCCTTTGTTCTTATTAGTGTCATATTTTACTACACAAACAGAGGGGAAATGTGTAATTATTGGCCAAAAAAATAGCAGCAGTATATATCCGCCATCGGCTGACCCTGATTTCTACATATTGGTATCGGCTTTAGAAAAACCCATATCGGTCGATCTCTACTCTACACCTCATCAAAACTCATCAAACCATGTCTTCACGGATCTCGCTTTGTGTACAAGAGCATGCTGGAGCAGGAAAGGGCATTCCTTTTACCCCAAAGAAATTTGAATGCTGTTGCTTTAACATTACACCTCACTTGAACCATGGGCACGAAAATTTAGGCTAAATAGCTATATGTTTACGTGTATACCCAAGAACAAATACATTTATTCATAATCAGATGTATGAGATGGTTCCACAACCCCTACTCAAAATATATTATTGCAGTTATGAATGGTTTAGAACAGATAAAAGTGTAATGTCTCTGTTAATGTTTACTACTGTAATGTGTTTACTCATGTGGCGAAAACTGATATTTAAATGATTCTGTCCAATTTTAATGTGCCAGCTTTCTACTAAAGAGTATTTTCTTTCCAATATTGCCAGCTATGACTACAGCACTGCACCACCACCCCAGAGCATAATGTGTGAGTTTTTTTACAAGTGACATCGTCGTAGGTGGCATCGTATGAAAATGTTGGGTTTAAATTGTACAGCCATTGTTTGTCTGAGGTGCTTGATTTTATGTCGTTTTGGCAATAGGTGTAGCTGAAACATCTGGACCCAGTAATTAGGATTGGTGCCAACATTTTGGCCATATATTGTACAGCTAGGCCCACTACCAGCTCCTGAAACTATTTTTCATCCATCCATCCATTTCAGAGCTGCTTCTCCTAACCAGAGTTCCTAGGGCTTTTCAAGCCTTTCCCAGCGTTCATAGGGCAAAAAGTAGAGAATCACAAGTCACCTATCCATCAAAGTTCACTTGTTACTATTTTACTAGAACAAATTGTATCACTATTATTAATAATAATAATAATAATAATAATAATAATAATAATAATAATAATAATAATCATCATCATCATTCAGTGACACTGAAACTACAGGTATTTGTGAATATAGCATGAGAATTACTCTCCGACTTTCTTCTTGGTACACACTTCTTTTACCTCAAGGGTGCAGCATTGCACCAAAAAGACTTCAAATGAAGCACAAAATAACTGTAGACAGACTGACCGTAGATTTGGTCGCGAGCCAGTATTAGACGTGCATCTCCCAGTTCAATATTTGCATATTACAGGGTCAGTTAAACCACACAGAGTCTGGGATTTGGGATTTGTCAGCACTGAGCATGTTGTTACAGTGTTTATGGATTTGAGGAATGAGACAATCATAGAAAAAAAGTCTTCTTCACGCAAGTCATGACACAACTGGCGGTTTCACAGAAAAGTGTGTTTCGAGGAAGGCAGTGTGATAAAATCCCACAGGGTTAACGCACTCTCTCTTTTCAAGAAAACATGATTTCTTGGGAAACCCTGCTTCTACTTTCCAGGAGATAAAACAGCCACCACCTTAGATTTCATTAGACAATTACATGTACTGTTTGGTTTTGGTGAGGGTGTTATGTTGAATCGAATCCGGCTAACTGGAGCGTCAGGGCAGAACCACTCATTTGGTGCTGATTTACTAATTTGACGATGACTGCTTCAGTGAAAGATTTAAAATGGACTATTCCGTTAGCCATGTGATCCAGTATATGACAGATTCTGATTGTAGCGCACAGAATGCATTAGTATTTTGCTGTCTATGGTTCTTCTGTCATATAAAATGATCCGCCTGCTCGTTGTGAATGGTTGCCTCGGTTGCCAAGGCAACAGTCTGTAAAGTTCTGTTTGCCTGTGCCGATCTTTAAGTGAGAAAACAGTCTGCAATTCATATCTGCTCATCAGCTGACAACTCCAACACACAAAGATACAGGGTCATAATGCAAACGCATCAGATGTTTAGGCCTTAGACCTTTGTCTCAAACATTTTCGTCACAATCAGTCTATTAGTGGTCTTGTTTTCCAGTGAATACACCAATAATGTGAATTGTAAGCACCAATAGTTATGAGGGACATGCTGTAGGTTACAATGATATGAGGCACACCAGGGTTCAGTTTTAAACTGATTGATTGCGTTCAGCAAAGTAGAAATATACAGCTAGTTTACTTCTTGTTCCAACACATGGCACAAAGTTGGCCTGCATTTGCAACAAAATCTGCCTACCCCTTCTTATTCAGTTTCTGTCTCTGTTAGTTCCTTTTTTTTGGTGTCTTCTGTTATGCCACTGTTCCCTCTTATTGTTTCACCACATTTTGGTGTGGAGTCATCAGCTGGTCTGTCAGTTTCTGCAAGTTTTGTCTATGATATGATAAGGAAAACATGGGCATATTTATATTTTCTTCTTATCAGTATACGGTAATGTAGTCTAATTACAGGGCATGCCAAAGCAGATCCAAGGGAGAGGTAGTGAAGAGGTATTTCACCATAGTGACAGGGGCGATTTTAACAGGGCGTGTAGTGCTAATTATTTCAACCGTTTCACTCTTCTCATGAAAAGGCTAAGAGGGACAACCCCTGACTTTTTTAAAGAGGTGTTACCAGGGAGTAACCGATTATTACAGGATTATGGGGGTGTTTGTTTTTTATTTTAATTTTGTATTTTTTGTGTGTTATCAGTTTCTTCTGCTTAAAAAAGCTGCCATTTACCAAAGTTACTGTCAAGGGAGTGGTTAATAATGCTACTAATAACAGGCACAAATAATAAAAAATGGAAACAAAGGAAAATACAAAAACCTAGTTATTTTTAAATAGTTCTCTTTAAAATGACATAAGCATGTCTTAATCTAGAAACTTACAGTAGACTATTCTCAATGATCCAATTAGGAGCACCATGTTAAACACTATGTTAATGTGTGTAGGTGCCAAAACATGAACAACCTTGAAAACTTGCTAAAGTACTTAAAGAAGGAACCATTGCTGGAGGAAACCGGCAAATGATGCAAGAACTTCTGCTTGTAAAAAGTATCGGTTATATGTTGTACAAGCTGCAACAGGACAGCAATACAGCATTTGCTGACTGGATGACTGTGAGTCCAGTAAACAGGGCTTTACAGACGTGTGGGCGATAGAAGGCAGGAATAAATATCTTGATTTTTGCAGAGTCTGAGAAAATTCAGAATAATCCAAATAACAATGTGTGTTTTTAAAAAGCAGCTACGATGCGGGAGTGGGATAAAATGCAATAAAAAAGTCATCAAAACACTGAAGGAGCCCTCCAGACAATCTGGGCGGAGCTTGGGCTATCCGGCCCCGCCCACCCCGTAGACACCCTGGCTGCTTGGCCATAGAAGGAAACTTCTGCTGCTGCGCTCATGACTGAGAATCTGGAAACGGAGTCCAACGTAAGAATTTAGCACGAAAGGAATCACAATAAGCGTGCTCGATAGCCTGTGGTAGACGAGGGAAGTCTCTTTATTCAGCGTCGAGGCTTTAAAATGTCGGCTGAACGGAGAGAGTGACTTTCAAGCCTGCCTTGAACAGCAGCGCTCTGAGCGTCTGCATCTGCACCAGCACCAGTGGGCAAAATCTGAACATCAGGTCATCTGGAGAGGGCCATTAGGATAAACAAGGAGGTAAATTATGAACTTGGATTTATTACATATTAACCTAATGTTCTAGTAGACCTTTGTGGATTACAGAAAGTGCAGTCAGTTGCACATAGTCTGTTCACTGAGATGCGATCAGATCTGAAGAAAGAGAGACCTAATGCGTCCGAGAAGTTGTGTGAGGTGACAGGGCTCCAGAGCGTAGATCGAAGACTTCAGGTTTGCTTTAGCATTAATTTGGGAAAAAAAAAAAACTTTCCTCTAGCTAGCATTTGAAAATATGTTGTAATTGGAGACACCTGCCATGTTCGTACACCTTACGGTGGACAGTTAGAGACTATCTGTTGCTATGCATAGTTGTTGTTATTTTGGTTTTCATCCTTTACGTTTTTTTTTTTGTTTTTTTTTTGTTTTTGCTCTGAGGCGTTTAAAGACTCCATGAACACCAGATGCACTTGTAACAGGTCTTGGTCAGTGCCACCACTAGAGAATGATACCCTTTGTAGGTAATATGTGGTCAATGGTGGTCCAGTTACATAGAGAGGAACTGAAAAACATGTGGGCTTTAATCAGTAACTGTAATCCTGCGAAGTGCACATATATGGTATGTGCACCCAGTAAATTGGGAGTGAGAGTAGATACTATCTGTGTCCAATAAACTGTCTACCCAGAAATTTGTTCCTATCTCTCTTCAGACAAGAAAGAGGAGAGGCGCCAGCCCCTACCCCCACCCCCACGGCCCCTCATGAAGGGCATGGAGATGCTGCGCCGTTCCTCAGTGTTCGCAGCAGAAGTAATGGATGTTTTCGACCGCTCTCCCACAGACAAGGAGCTCGTCTCCCAGTCCAAAGTGCTGTGCAGAGACTACATTCACTCAAGACTAAACCGTGCTGGAATCGGTTGGTCTAAGCCTGAACATGGGCTCTCTTCAGGGGGGTCCCTAGGTGAAGTGTCTTCTGTCCTTCTATGGTTAGGTAAATATTGTCTGCCTTTTTTGGACTTGTCTTTTTAAGGCAAGTTCAGAAATAAAGTTCAGCTTAAAGAGATTTGTAAGCTGAATACCTGAATAGTAATCTCAGGGTTTAGAGGGTTGGAACATTTTTTGAGTTTCTCATTTCATTTGGCACTGTTAGTAATTTGCACCACAGTACTGAGTACAGGTATAACTGGTTGCTGCCTAACTTGTTTTTAAGCTTTTTGTTCAGCCAGCTGTGCATTCTGGTAAACAACATAAAGTTGGCACCACGTTTTGGTGAAAGTCTGGCAGAATAAATTTAACCATGTCCGACAAGCTTATTATATGAAGAGCCGGGGAGCACAGTGACAGAGCACTTCCATTACCCACCAGCATTTCCTCCAGGAGTGTTATGACTTTTGTCATGAAACATATGAAAAATGTATTTGACTGTTTAGAGTGCTCATACTGGATTGTGCAATAGCCGCCCCCTGCATTCTTCTCCTCCTTTGCCCTCTTGGAGTTTCCTTTATAACTATTGGTTTCATAATGTCTTACAGCACATTTTACAAGCCATATCTAGGCCTCACCCACTGATGGGCACTCATGATTTTATAGTTAGAGAGCCATTATCACCCTTTTGAAAACTCCAGCTGCGTGAACATGTTCAAATCACAGTAGTTAGCAAAAACCAAATCAAACTACTGTTTCATAAAACTAAAGCTTAATAACAGCAATACAAGAGGTTCGATTTTCCGGTCATGGTGAAGACGTCACATGACTCTTAAGCTGAGATCTCCATGTATGTTTTTTTTCATATGATCTCTGTAACACTTAGGCCAATAAATCTTTCTTTCCTAGTCAGGACTGTATATACTGTGAGGCCACCCTTGTCACGTGACTCTAAACTGAGTTGCTGTATGGCCTTAGTTGCCTGCGCACCGGAACAATTAATCTGTGATTGCCCTAAAAGGCAACACATTTCTTTTAATTGGAGAGTGTTGGACAAATTTGGCCCAGTTTCCTGAAGAAAAGCTTTGTATGGACAAAGCATGTTAAGCTGTGAATCATTCCAGCTTTTATCATAGAGCAGATCTGTGCTGGTCGGAGGTTCCCCGCCCTTGCCTTACCCTGCTTAACCCTTTCACAGCTGGCTTTTTCAGTGAGTGGGTCTGATTTAAGTGCTTAAATAAAGGAGATAAGAATTGAAGTAGAGAATAGCAATCATATGTACATTTTACTTCCTTTTTGACTGTTTTAAATACATAATCATATTCATATATCTACATAAAGCTAAAATCATTTACATGATCTCATTCAGTGTTAAAGGGTAACGTGTTTACAGAAACATCAGAAGTGTTTGTTGCTGTTCCTTCATGATACTAGGTGTCGTTTTAACAGAATTTCAAAGGTGCTACTATAATTTGTAAGATCTCTGCTGATGCTACAGTCATCTGTAGCTGGGGGTCCCAAGAGAGCATAATCAGCCTCGCCCTCTCTGGGTGGGAAGGTTCCCTGAAGACAATTTTATTGCTTGACCTTTGATGGGTCAGGAGACTTAATAGGGATTCCCTAGAGTTCCTAATGTGAATTAGCTTTTGACAAACAGGAGCTATGGGTTATTTCTGACCCAGATAAAAATGTTTACAAAAAAGATAAATGTCTGTAGTTCAGTTGCCGTTAACTATGAACTTTCTTATCTTGGTAAATCGTAGCATAAGGCATGTTTATTTTAAATTGAGATCTCTGTTTTAAAAAATGTGAGATAATGGGAATCTTTTTTTCAGAAGGAATCCAACAAAAGGTTCCTTTGCCTTACCTTCTGATCTCATTGTTTAGGAGAAACTACAGAGGCAGAAGAAGACTTCTTTTTTTATTTTTATTTCCTATTGGAAAGTCACTCCCATCCTCCCCTCAATTACTCAGCGTGATGCTGGTGTTTGTGTACTTATGTAACAGAATGGGACAGTTAACATTCTCCTTTAAACTCAGTTCTCCAGCATTTTGAACAGATGTTATGTCCGGCCTCGTGTGTCCCACAGGAAACAGTGCTAACCTTCACACTCCAGCCTAGGTGCATTGTGTGATGGGGAATTATCCATGACTAAATTGGGAGAAAACTCTGGAAAGATTTAATGGGAGAAATGAAAAAAATAAGTGCTTATACCTCACAGTAAGAAGGTCCTGGGTTTGTTTCCCAGCTGGGGTGGCCGAGGGTCCTTTCTTTGTGAAGTTTGCATGTTCTCCCTGCGTCTGCATGGATTTCCACTGGGTGCTACAGTTTCCTTCCTTAGTCCTAAGACATGTACGTCAGGCTAATTGGAGGTGCTAAATTGACCCTAGGTGTGAGTGAATGCGTGAGTGTGTTTGTCTCCTGTCCGTCCTGCGATGGACTCGGAACTCACATTGTTTCTCCTCCTTTCACCCTGTGAGAACTCCACTCGATAGTGAATGAATGAACAAATATCAGAGAGTGAAACATGTAAACACACACATGTAAACACACATATGCTGTACATACACCGACATGATGCTACATTAATCCTTTGCCTCTGTGTCTTCTAGGTGACGAGTTAGAGTACTTGCGTCCAAATGTGTACCGCAACGTGGCGCGACAGCTGAACATAACTGTGGCCTCTGAAAGCGTGGTTTCAGATGCCTTCTTGGCTGTAGCTGCAGAAATATTCTCCACAGGTTGGTCAGAAAATCTGTCTTTACTCTTTGTGTTTATTTAATAATTGATCTCTTGGACAATAAGGAAAGACTGAATAGTACTGCTACGTGTACGTTTGTTTTTCCATTTGTCAAACAGCAAATATTAGCGCAGAAATCACTCAGTCACGTAATGTGGAGGACATACAAGAGAGACAGTCGCATTGTGTGGTCAGTTTAGCAATATCTCCTTGAATGCTGTTTGGCTCTACCGAGGTAATGGACATTTTCAAGCAGTGCACATTCAGACAGAAGATGTGTGTATATAACTGCATGAATTGGAATCCACAGCAGCAGGCCTTTATAGTGCTCTGAAAGGTGAATCATCTGTTTAATCAAGCTTTGTTCCTTTTAGAGTGGGTAAAATGGAGCCTTTTTCTACAGCTATATACACACACACTGACAGTGCTGAAGAACTTGGAGAACACCATAGGATTTTACAGTATAAACAAAGTCTGGCCAAGTTTCCAGCCTGTGAAGAATTTTGAACTGCTTTTGTCCCTGATTTTAGACCGAACATATTTAGAGGATAACATCTGAAATCCTGTTTCCATCCTTTGGACAACTGATCCCTGGCCTGTTTTCAGAAGGAACATCCACTATTCTTTCCTTTTTTAAGTGCATACCTTACACACACTAGACATTAGGCCTGTAGCCTAGTGGCTAAATCATAAGCTTGCAGTTGACAGGGTTAAAACAGAACCTCTCTCCTTGAAAGCCAGGGAGAGCACTGAAACTGTCTGATTGAACCCAGGCTACACGTCAGTGCTGATCTTTCCCTGAACAGCAGTGAAGCTGAGTCATGCACTTACAGGCATTCAATTTAGAACATTGTTAGAACAAAATAGTATCCTGAAGCCTGAATGTACCTATTCTGTCAGACCAGACATAAAAGGTTTTCCCCTCAAAATGGTCTACCTCTGACTGATCCTTGACTTTTAGTCTTTACCAAAGGTCAGCAACAAGGGTCTATTTTCATTGTCTTGGTGAAATAACTGGAAACCTCACACTCACTGTACACGCCCCCAAAATGAAAAGACACCTTAGAACTGCCCTGTTTTTTCAGCGATGTTGTTTTGGTCTCGTTGATTCATACAAAAAGGACCATTGTCATTCACCAAGTAGGTCACTGACTTTGGTTAATAGCTGAAATGTGTGTTTGTTTCTGTTTGTGTGTGTTTGTGTTGTACTCCACAATAGATGTGTTTGCTTTGTTCATTGAATTGTGAATTTCTGGTACAGACAGTTGTGTCTATTTATTGACTTGCTTATCAGGCATGAACCCAACCGTTTTGAGCTCATTAGAGGAGGAAAGAGTGGGTGTTTTGTGGTTTGCCTGAACTTCAAACCGCACCGTTTATCTGTAACTCCAAAGCCTGGACAGTCACCCACTCACACTCTATCTGTGGCTGGCTGCTTCCCCTCTCTGCTGCTCACTGGCACGTCAACAGTGCCAGCTTCATATTCAATTCAATTTTATTTATATAGCGCTTTTAACAATGGTCATTGTCACAAAGCAGCTTTACAAAATGAAATAA
>JBBPDB010000108.1:8353588-8366610 GCA_037974465.1 Brachypetersius altus
CATACAGAAAAACACAGACCCAGAACACCCAAACAAAAAAGCAGTGGCTAACCCCCGCCACTGACCAGGCCGTGACACTATTAAAATTGTCCTTGAAAAATCAGTAGTGATTAAATGGCAACAGCACTGGTGGTACAAAACCTTGTATGTCTTCAAATTTTTATGTTTACGGCCTTACATTTATGGCGTTTAGCATAGACGGTCCATTCATCATTGTAACTCCAGATGTACTTTTTAATCACAGACTGTAGTCCATCCGTGTCTATGCATCATTTTTTAGCCCATTTAACCCTTTAATCAATGGCAAGACACACAAACACACATGTATCTATGTCCTGACCATTGTATGAAGCAGTCTCTTTATTGAATTAATAATCAGAATATTCAGTAGATTTCTTGAATATAAATAAAATGTGCGCATACATGTGGGTTCCTTTGAGGTGAATACCACCCGCGCACACATATGGCTGAGTGGACGTATTAAAACTTCATTATGATGAAGGCTTTCTTAATTAACATGTCCACACCTCCCTGTGGTTCCTCTTTTCTGGTGGCTCTCAGAGGATGTGAGCTTCCCATTGAAATGTCTGAGCTCTGATTATCAGGCCATGAAATTTTTGTCTGTTAGAGCTTTGTGCAAGCAGCAATCATTTGGCAGCTTCACAGGGAGATATTTTCATCCCATGCTGTTCTGCACAATTTGAACACATTGCAATAACAGTGTTACATCTTAGTAATATTCTATAAATTTCAGTGGTTAAGTTGTGAAAAGGGTTCATGGAGTGGTAGTTATATGTAGGTAGGTATTTTAACATAACAATGAAATAAAACACAAAAGGATTCAGTAACTAAGTGTTAAAGTGGAACGGTGTAGAAATAGAATATTTTCTCACAATTTCAACTTAAGTAATGGTATTATTTAAAAATGCTTAAGAGAGCACAAATCTGTCCTCTGGACTTTTAATATAAATATATATGGACTGTGATTAATATCCATTAGAATTGAAGGTATTTCCCCCCATTTCTCTCTCATTAGATAATTTGCCATTTTGTGATAACTGATAACAAAATATTGTGCAGTGTTTTTTTTCCAGCAATGTAGGAGTAAGAAGTTATTTTCATTTTGAAACCTCTGAAAGTGTGTATAGGACTCATTCTGAAGGTCATGCTGCTCGGAGAGTGGAATTTGCCCTTGATAAAGATGTGCGTTCGTACTACTTTGTCACCACTCAATCCATACCCTATCAGCTGTGCTAAGTGGTGAAATGAATGCCTCTACCTCTCCAAAACAAAATGAAAGGCACTTTGAAGTGGTTTCTCATATCCTGAACCGGGCCACTTACAACCTCTCAACCCCGTCATTGTGCGCTGAAATAGCAGTTGCTTAGATTACTCTTTGTTGTCTTTGGCTAAGAAGGCACATTGCTGAGCAGCAACTGGATTTACTGTTCATATACTTATTAGTGTTATCAAAACACATCTGTATCTAGTTGATGAATAACATGGATCAGAATCAGACTCACATTACTGGTCAATTTGCATATAGGAATTTGCCTTGGAGAAACATATTACACAAGCAAACCGGATTACATGAAATATGCATTAAATGGTTGTACTTACAGCTGCATGCAGTCGTATTCAAAACTTTGAATATCCTGTACAGAAAACGGATTCCTCAGTCCAAACTTTTGCACACTGTACATCGAGTCTATAGCTGTATATAACGTAACTGTATTAGGTGAACGTGTAAAATATTCTGTTATGGGATTTACCTGTTATAGAGCAATTATTTCAGTTATTAATGTCAAAACATATTATTCAGTTACTACTATAAATACTACTACTATGTAACTAATATAAAAATGTATGTTATTCAAAAACTATTATTATTGTTGTTGTTGATGCCATAAAACCAATATGTGTTTCTCTTTCCAACGTGATTCTTCTTTCTTTTAGACTGACATCACAAAATGTGTCATCAACACAGACCCCAGCTTCCGTTCTCACTGGCTAGTGGCAGGCGCCTGCACGTGTGTGCACTACCTGAAGGCCATGGTCTTCTACCTGTTGAGGGAGAAATGAAGAGTAGAACAGAGGAACCGTGAGGGACAATGGACATGCAGCATACATTTCTTCCATTTTTTCTGGAAGAGTTCACTCACTGCTTTGGCCTAGTACTGCTACTGATGTGTTTACACATGTGGAAAGTTTGCATTGTGCCTTTAAAGGACTTACCTGCGTTCATAGCTGGACACCTTCACCTTCTGCCAAGCTTATTATATGTCGTCACTGTATGCCTAGAATCTCCTCAGAATCTGAATAGCTGGACTATACATTTTAGGAGGACACAACATGAGAGAAACCTCCATCAAAATCATTGTGAAACCACAGTGTGATTTGTGTCAACAGTGTTTTTATTTCTATATATGCTGTCCAGCACCACCTCCTCTGCTCCCTTAAATAACATCACTGGTTAGTTTTATCACATTTTCTTTTTGCCCACATTATATATTATTTTCACAAGAGTGTTTCTTTATAAGGACTCCTCCAAATACACCTAATTTATTGTCGTTGTTGCAACACAGCCTCTTATCTCAGAAATGGTAACTTTGTAGAAGGAAATATCATTCATTAATTGAACATATGTTTATAAAAGAAATTGTCCATAATTTTGGACTATGGATATACACACAAGGTAAATGTCAGCTGATAGTTTTATGCTGAGGTAGTATAAGAAACCTGTATTTATAAGCAAACTCAATTTAAAAGGCAAATAATGATTTATAAAAAAACTTTTGAGTGATGTTTAGTGGTCCTACACAACTAAATCCCCTGTCCAGGCAAGCACACCATGCTTCACTAGTGAGAATACTTCGGCAGGACACCTGACACTACATATGCCTACGTCTGTAGCACAGTTTTACAAATTTGAGTCACTGTGGGTAAGAGCGTCAGCCAAGCATAAAATGTAAATGGTTTATACGTGGTGTAGAAAATTGTATAGGCTAAGAAAATTAGTCTTTTTCATGACAGTAGACATATAAAGTTGGGAAAGAGAGAGAGATTAAAAGGAGTGAAAGGAATTTACTTCTTATTTAGTGAGATAAGAACATTTTTAAAAACCCATCTACTTAGAGCCTACCAGCATAGTGTTGGGCCAAGGTTTCAGCAAACCTAGAAAGTGCAATGTTTCTCTTGGCTATTATGGTTCTGTTTGTGTAGCAATATAACTGTTGCTCTATGAACTTTGACCAGGTTGTAGGTTAGCCACTGGCAACCCAAACACACTGGGTTACACCATTCATCTTTGTTTTATTCCTTTTTAGATTGTTATTCTGTGAATAACTGTGAATAATATTTCTGTTGAGTGTATTGGCATGCCACACTAAATGTATGCTTAATAAATGCTAGTAAACTTTGATTGATTTGGGGCCATTTTTTGTATTATTGGAATAATATAACATTGTAGCATACACCCATGTAAGCTCCCACGCACATTAACAATGCAGCTAAATTCCCTGGTGTATATAATGGCTTAGTTACTTTTATTCAACAAGCAAGTTTCTTCTTGATTGGAAATGACACAGGAGTCTTCCAGAAGATAATAAGATGATATACAAGAGGCATCATTATGGAGAAAAATATTTCTCAGCTTTTATTTACATTTGAACAGAAAGTGGCATGTCCAACATTATTTATACTTTTTTGCAAACTGTCACAGTCTGTGGGAAAATACTAGTGGAGGCATGCATAAAGCTCATCAATAATTATAGGAAGCGTCATAGCCAATAGCCATAAATGGCTTTTTATAGATTAGATTTCTATAGATTTCTAAAGGCTTTTTCTATAGATAATTTGCAATAAAGAAGAAACTTGCTTGTTGAATAAAAGTAACTAAGTCAAAATTTGCCAGGGGCGACAATTCTTTGTGATTTACATTGTGTTTGAGTTTTAAATGAAATCTCGGTAATATACATGGTGTTTATTGAGAAATGTTTGAAGTTGGCATCTACCACCTTTTCCATTAGACACAGGTCTATATTTTGCCAGGAAGGGTGAGACAAGGCCAAATTTCTTGAGAATGGGTGTAACTGTAGCTGTTTTAGGGTAAGTGCGGACAGAGCTAGGCAACAAACGTTTTTATTAAATAGGATGTGGGGGAGGTGATGACAGATGCACAGGCTTTGAGAAGGGGGATAGGAGCAGTGTCAAGCTGACTGGATTAAAATATTCTTTTAAAACACAGAAGGGATCAGACCCATGTCTAGTAAGTATGGCATGAAGTACCTGAGTGGGTAGCTGTGAAGAAAATGAGCAAGACTGCAGAACTGAGCATATATTGTGCTGACTTTGTCCTGAAAGATTGTAAAGGTTTGACACTGTTTTTGAAAACTGAAAGTTGCAAAAAAAAAAAGGGGAGTTGAAGTAAAAGAGGCTTGGGCTGTGAAATGCTATTATGCTATTATTTATCAATACTATTATTTATTAAAGGATTAAAGGTGAGCTGTATGAGAAATGGGCTGCTTTAAGAGCATCACTATATGTCAGAATAAGTCTGGAACAGAGTGGACAGTAAGGCCAGATTAGATGAACGGTTATTATGCATCAATGCCTTTGCAGAACAGAACAAACCTTGTGCGATATGCAAAATCATGTGGTTTCACACTGAAATGATGTCAGTCTGACAGGTCTTTAACTACAAAACAGTTGAATGTTCTGCTTCACTTTGACTTTTTGTCTGCATTTACCCAAAACTTATTTTATACTCCAGAGTTTCTAGTTTCAGTACTTCAGCCTGAAGCTTTTGACTTCTTATATGAGGATCCACTGCCATCAAATGGAGAATAATAGTATTGCTAGTCTGTGAATATTACACTAGTTTGTGCAGTTATTGGCCAATTTTTAGCGTCAATTCATGGATATAGAGTCAGAGCCGTGGTCAAATCAATGTGTTTACTGTAAAGGAACAGTCCAATATTTCTCATACATAGCGTGTCAGACCCCCTCACCGACCGAGATGTATTTTGTGAAATTCCGACTTTTAAAAACCCTCTATACGCTTCCAAATGAGCAAAGAGCGCAGTGAAATAGTACTTGAAAAATGATCATTAATGAGTCATAAGGCTAATTATCTTTGTGAGGTCAGCCCATAAGATATAAAATAACAGTGTAGTGGTATTGCACGAAGCCAGATTTCTTAATTTAGCCTGATAACATCAACCCAATGTCAAGCCTGTCCAATAGAAACAAGCTAAGTTACATTCTTTCACGTTAGGCTGCATTAAACCCATTCCCCCGAGTGAAGGAGTGGGCTACCACTAACGGGGGAGTCCAGTGAGCAGTGTGTGGGGTACCTCAGTGGAATATAAAAGGGCCTTCCCCAAAAGATGTCCACATGGCGTTATCCAAAATGTCTTGGTATGCTGAATCATGAAGATTGCCCTTCACTGGAAGTAAGCGGCCAAGCCCCACCCTTAAAACGGGTGTCCCAAGACTTTTGTCTTTTGAATTCAATAATTAAAAGCCCCCTATACTTTTAGTGTATGTGACAAAGTTTTGCTGACTCATGCCAATGGAAGCCTGTGGGTGTTGAGAAGTGAACGTCACTTACTGCCCATTTAACTGGTATAGAGGAACTGGTGAGTCACTGTGCGTCTGCTGACACTCCTGTTGGAATCAGGGTCTCTCACAGGTTTGCACAACATACGTGACTCAGTAACTCAGCACCATGGCTACGACTTTCACAGCAGCTATATGGCCCATATGGCAGAACCAGAGTGCTATATGACTAGTTAAAACATAAACGTCTTGTACCACACCTTTTAGGCCAAATGTATTAAATAAATTTGACGTAAGCTTTTAATTCTGTTCAGTTCAGCAACACACACGTCCACATTCTTCAGCTGTTCATCTGTTTACCGTTTACACCCGGCGGGCTGAAGTCCTTAAAGAACAAACTCTCATTTGTTGACATATATCATTTTAAATATGTATCAGGAAAAAAGGCATGGACAGTATACAAGATCAATAATATTTCATAGTTGTTTACTGTATACACAGTTTAAATTGTTTTATTGTTAATAGTTTCAAAACATTGCGTTTATGTATCTTTCAGGATAAATTGGCCCGCCTGAACCACTTTTTCACGATTCTATAGGTTGAGATGAACACAAAGACCCGCCTAAATATGGATTTGAGGAATATTACAGGTTCGCTGCATTCTTGAAGTCAAATGCCATTGGTTGATGCAAGTGTCAGGCAAGTTCTGCCGAACAAGGTAGTGTGAAGCAGTGTCGGGATGGATGCAGGTAGGAACATACCGAGGAAAACAATTACTTTGCATTTTTTAAAAGGTTTAAATGGCTGAATTTTCGAGTCAGGATTAAACGATAAACCTTTTCAGAGCTCACTAGCTTTTACCAGTCTGTTGGGATGGATGTCAACACCGGGAATTATGCATTATTGTTTTTTTTTACACTATCCGGACCCAACTGCTCCTAAACTGGAGGCAGCCAGCCAGCCAGATATATGTCTGAATGTATTTAACTTACATTCATAACATAACATAACATAACATGACATACCTAGTAAAGACAATTTTAATAAAAAAAAGTAAAAGTTTATAAGCTGAATAATGAGATATTCAGCCACCCACGACATGCGAGATTTCTACAGTTACTACTATCTCTACTGAAGAGTCTTCCGAGTTTATAAGGACTTGCTTTGGGTAGTGGCTAAATCTTGTTATTCTGTAAAATGGGGTTACTCTTGTGTCCTTTTAGTCCCTTATCCCCTGAGCCAGGGTGTCTCAGATTTATTTTGTGATTTATTTTGAGCTCAGATTTATTTTGTGTTTCTATGTTCATCCAGCGAAAAATAAATGTTACTATCTCAATCGAAGAGTCCTCCAGGTTTATAAATACTTGTTTAGTTTAGAAAATCTGTTATGTTGTTAAATTGAGTTACTGTAGTGTCCTTTTAGTGCCTTAGTCCCAGAGCCCCTAAGCTATGGTGTCTCATCAGAGAAAAGCAGCTCAGGTTCATTTTCCAGGAGGAAATGTGTTTGGTTCCTGTGTTTATCCAGCAAGAAATAAAGTGCTACACAGCAAGCTTCATGTTGGTAGCAATGGATCATTTAATTCCCAAATTGAATCTCTCACAATTGAGTGGCACACAGAATTGCTGACTTACCAAAGACTCTTTAGACAGATGAGGGATCTGTCTAAAGAGTTTTGGAGTCTGTATTTTAGCATAATGAGGAAATGTTATGTAAATGCATTAAACGATTCAATTGCAAAGCTGTAACCTAACCATATAGTTGGCAGTTGTAACAAAGAAGTTAGATGCAAGTTTTTGGGATTCGAGCCCAGTGAGTTCTATAAAATATTATCATTACCTTGTAATGAGTCATATCTGATAGTTAAATTATTATTGTATTTGTGACCAGTGGATTGCCCCATCATTTATGCCGAGTACTACAAAGTATTAAACTGTTTCTGGCACATCACAGTAGATGGTGTTAGTCATATTTGACCCAGAAGCCAACAGTCATTTATGCTGCAAAATATTCTAAGTCTGCCAGACATGCATTAGTTGTAAACTTGGACTACATGGTCATGGTCTGTTCCTAGTCTAATCAGGTACTAAGCATTTATGTTGCTCTTTTAACAGCTACTCTAACATACGACACATTACGCTTTGGGGAGTTTGAGGATTTCCCAGAGACACCAGAGCCTGTCTGGATCCTGGGGAAACAGTTCAATGCACTGAAAGGTATGTTAATTAGTTCTCTGTGGAATTAGAACAGCACTGATGTGTTAAAGTATGTTTTTGAGATGTTCTTTGGATATGCTTTCACAGAGAAGGATGAAATTCTGTCTGACATTGCCTCACGCATATGGTTCACCTACAGAAAGAACTTCCAGCCAATTGGTAAGAGTCCTCTACCGAGGTTTTTTTTTATACAGTAACCATGCTGCAGATGTAGTTCTACTGGTGTGTTTAGCTGATAGTGGGAGTATTTTGTCAAGTTTATAAACAAACAGAAACTTTGCTTAAGTTAATTGTGAGAACTATATACATAAATCATCACAGACTTGCTTCAAACCAACGTTAGGTTATATAAGTTATATCAGACAGATTTGCTTATGCAAAGTACCCATGCTTTTGCCCTAATTGTGTCCAGTGTAAAACTTAAGAGCCAAATGCTGATTGACTTTATTTGGAGTAAAGAAAAAAATTCTATACTAAACAACCACTTTAATTTGGCCTGCTGTTACAGGAGGGACAGGACCTTCATCTGACACTGGCTGGGGGTGTATGCTGCGATGCGGGCAGATGATACTTGCAGAAGCCTTGATCCGCCGACACTTGGGCCGAGGTAGGTCTGTCTGGCACAGTCTTGTGGTGTTTGTTAAGCATTTTTTCCCTATTCATGCCATATAAATCTAACCTTGGCATTAATGTAGTAGTGTGTTTTATCAGACTGGAGATGGACAAGAGGTCAGAGACAGAGAGAGGATTACATCAGTATCCTCAATGCCTTCATAGACAAGAAGGACAGCTACTATTCCATCCACCAAATAGGTAAAAACAGCCATCCATTTGAGTGATGGATTGCGTAAGTACCCATGGTGCTCCAGCAGTGCTGTGTTTATAGATTGGATACATTGATTGAGTAGCTTACAGTTGCTTGTGTCTTTTTCTTTCAGCTCAGATGGGGGTGGGAGAAGGCAAGTCCATAGGCCAGTGGTATGGTCCCAATACAGTGGCACAGGTACTCAAGTAAGTCAATGATTATATTTTTAAGGATCATGTAATAGAAATGAAGACAAAATAGTGCCTGTTGTACCTGTCAAGTATAGGAATAATGCAAGTCTAGTGATTTAATTTTTAACTTTTTTCAGCTGTTATTTTTCACCCCTACCCCACAGGAAGCTGGCAGTGTTTGACACATGGAGCCGACTGGCAGTTCATGTGGCTATGGACAATACTGTAGTCATTGAGGAAATCAGTAAGTAGGCAATTTGACAAATTGAATCCTTAAACGGATAGTTCAGCAGTGTGGCAGGGCACATTATTGTGTTGCATGAGGCCAATTCCATTAGGGAATACCATTACCATGAAGGGTACTTGTTCTGCAACAATGTTTAGGTAGGGGTGCCATTTCAAGCACATGCACCTGGCGTTCCATACAATGTAAAAGAAAACATAATTCATTAAACAGGGCCTTCTTCCACTACTCCATTGTCCAGTTCTGATTGTAATGTGCCCTTTGTTGCTTTTGGTGGTGGATAGTACTCTTAACTGTTCTGTGGCTACACAACTCCATACATAGCAAGCTACAATGCACGGTGTATTTCAACAACTATCAGTCTTGGCCAGTATTAACTTTTTGTCAGAAATTTGTCACAGTAGCTCTTATGTGAGATCAGGTGAGGTAGCCTTTGCTCCTCAGCCTTCTTCATCCTGGTTCCATTTCTTACCCAGTCCTCTAGCCATCACAATTTAGCCCTTTTAGTCAAAGTGGCTTGCCAGTTTTTCGTGCTTCTAGCACAACTTAAAGAACTGACTGTTCACTTAACCCTAACCCTAGTATATCAGTGCCATTAAAACCATTGGCTGTTGTGGATGACCGGTGTATTTAGCATATCTGAAACTGCATGTATTAGAACAGAATTCTGGGTTGATTTTAAACATGTCTACTATAGTTCAAACTATATTGAACAAAATATGAATTGGAAAGTGTATTGCAGATATAAGTCTAAAAAGCCCCAATGCTCATAAAAATGATCTTATCACAGCTATGTTTGTTGGCTTTCTCAGAGAGGCTGTGTATGCCCTGGTTGGACTTTGAGAGAGGTGCATGTGCAGAGCCAGAGGGAACTCAAGAGATGAATGGGTGTCTAGAAGGAGCTTGTGCACTTGCTGAGGAGGCTCTCTGGAAGCCGCTTGTTCTGCTAATCCCCCTGCGGCTGGGCCTCAGTGATATCAATGAGGCCTACGTTGAAACTCTAAAGGTTACTATCTCACCAAAGAACACATGGAATATATTGCACATCTAATATGTATATTTTCCCATTTTTTCATTATTGATGGAATTTCTGCAAGGCTAGGCTTAAACATGCAATTGAGAATAAAAATTCTGTTTATCTTTTTTTTCCACAGCAATGCTTTATGATGCCACAGTCTTTAGGAGTAATTGGTGGGAAGCCAAACAGCGCACATTACTTCATTGGCTTTGTTGGTAAGCACTGTGCATCAGTCATTCAGGTCAACAGCAAGTGGATGTTGAAATGACCTAATTCTTACCATTTGAGGTCTGCTCTGTGGCTGTGCCTCATGCTGCCCCCTCAGGTGAGGAACTGATTTACCTGGACCCCCACACGACTCAGCCAGCTGTGGAGCCTTGTGAAAGTGGCCACATTCAGGACGACTCCTACCACTGCCAACACCCACCTTGTCGCATGCACATCTGTGAGCTTGACCCTTCCATAGCTGCTGTAAGTATTATTCAACTCAAGCAATGTAATCTTCCACTGTGGGTCCATCGTGACAAAAATGATATTCTGCACAGTATCTCTGTACTTCAGCTGTAAATGATCATCCAAGAGGTAGTGCTGGGCCGTTAACAGCGCAAGATTCTTATCGCGTGATAAAAAAAATATCGCCGATAACTGACACCCCCCCCCATCCCAGCTAAGATGAATTTCACCTTGATATTTCAGTGACTTGTCCGGCTTGCGCACGTTTTAAACTTGTCTCGGTCTCTCTGTCGGGGACGTTAACGCCAAGATTCCAATGAGATTAACGGCGTTAAAAAATTAATCTATGCCCACCTCTACCAAGAGGTCATACTGACTGTTTGATAAGATGTCTGATACGTTTTCCATCTATCAAATGGAAAGAGGTTTGTTGCATAGCTAAAAACAGCAGTGACACCCATCTTTAATCTTGAATGTTGTTCGTTCTTAAAACAGTCACACAGTGTCAGAAACCATATAAAATCTCTCTCTGTACAATTCAAGGCAGTTGTGGCATGATTTAGACATTTTGTTTGCATGATGCCAATAGCAGCTTCAACAGCTACATAGGTATATAGTGCAAAACTAAAAACCAAACTTCGTTTTTATACCTGACTGACTGTTGGGGTTGGGGTACGTTTGTCTAAATTGGATTTCCTACTGCATTCTTCTTTTACTAAACAGTATTACCCATGTCAAATAACAAGAAACAATCCTCCAACTCCCTGCATTAGAGATCATTTTAGGTGCACTTTGGGTTAACGATCAGCCCACAAAGGGGCAATATACCTAATATTGATCTCTTTTTTTTTTTTTTTTTTTAAGGGTTTCTTCTGCCAAACAGAGGACGACTTTGATGACTGGTGTGCGCATATTCGAAAAGTGAGTGTGCCTTCTGTGGAACATTTTTACAGTTTGATCATTTTTTCTTTCAGCTTTTCTGTTATTGACACTTTTGTCTTACAGATGTCAAGCTGTAGAGGAGGTCTTCCCATGTTTGAGCTAGTAGACACTCAGCCATCGCATCTAATCAACACTGAAGTCCTTAATCTCACTCCAGGTATTTTAACAGAGAGCCACATGAAATATTGTTTTTCTGGTTGGATACATTTGTATGTGAAATGCAGCTCAGTTTGATCAGATTCGATTTCAATGTTTTGAATTTGCAACAGGAAAGTAGGTGCTCCACATCATATCTATTATGCCTATCTTTTAGAGCTGTAGCTTTTTACAGACATTAAAGTAACATGTTTTCTTTGTATGTGGTTTTACTGTGGCTTTGAGTAAAACATTTGAACTTGAAGCCTGTATCTGAATATTAATCGTAAAGCCTGGCCTTTAAGTAATATTATCTTCTGACCAGGTCATTCTACTCTAGTGTCAGGTTTTGTTTATGTTCTTGTTGCTGTTGCAAAAATACTGCTGTGACACATAGCTGCCACTTATAAGCGTTAGGGGGCAGCATACATCCAGATATAACTGAGCTCTCAATCGTGGGTTTGCCGGTTCCACCCTAGTCAGCGTTTTTTTGGGTCCAGGAATTAGCACCTGTTGTGTGACTTACCTGAAAATACCACTAAGGATTAATAGCAGTGGGTCACACGATGCACATTTTATACCATGGCTGCTGGGTGGGTCCTTTCCCTGTTGAGCAGATTGGGTAGGAAAATAATACAAAATAAAAAATGTAAATAAATAACTTTTAACATCCAAAAAAAACTAACTTTGATTTGGTCCTTTTTTTTAAATAGATTTTTTTTATTATTATTGCTGTAATGCATACGGATTCTGACCTAACATGGAATGGGCTGTATGCAGTTAATTCTGCACCACAGAAAATGTGTGAATGTTGCACGTGCATATTTTTACTCTTTATTTAGATCTTAGTAAACCCGGAATATTGTAAATGGATATATGTACTGGAAGTATATTCAGTAACAAAAGCCAAAGTGCCTGAATACATTTCTTCCCAAACTGTTTACATTTACGTTGAGGAACATGAGTATTTGAACACCCTGCGATTTTGCAAGGCCTCCCATTTAGATATCATGTTGGGGTCTGAAATTTACATTGTAGGTGCATTCCCACTGTGAGAGACAGCATGTAAAACATTTTTAAAAATCAGGAAATCTCATTGTATGATTTGTAAAGAAGTTATTTGTATTGTACTGCTGCACATAAGTATTTGAACACCTGGCAAGAATTCTGGCTCTCAAAGACCCGTTACTCTGTCTTTAAGAAATCCACCTCTACTCCACTTAGTGATCCTAATTAGTAGCACCTGTCTGAGCTCTTTAAAGACACCTGTCCACCCCACAGTCAGTCAGACTCTAGTCTCAGCCTCAGACGTCATGCCCACAGAACGTTGGCTAAACGTCTGATGCATATGGTACACTTAACTGGAAATACTTCAGGAATCTCAAAGTCGTCATCTGATTGGTTGAATTTAATCGGATTTCCGGGAGACGCGAGTGTCGCGTTTATTTTCGGTCCGCCGGG
>JBBPDB010000108.1:8373512-8388192 GCA_037974465.1 Brachypetersius altus
ATTTATACATCCATATACATATATATATATATATATATATATATGCATGCATTTATTGAAATAAATGTGCAATTACAGAAGTACAAAAGTACAGAATTGTGTGTGTATATGTATATATATATATATTGCTCAAAAAAATAAAGGGAACACGTCTGTGAAATCAAACTGTCCACTTAGGAAGCAACACTGATTTACAGTCTAAACTCTCAGTGACAGTGTTGCCTCCTAAGTGGACAGTTTGATTTCACGGACGTGTGATTGACGAAGTTACATTGTGTTGTTTAAGTGTTCTTTATTTTTTTAGCAGTATATACATATATAGTACATAGCTGTCCATGTACGCAGGACAGGTTTTGGTGAAACCTTACTCTTATTTTTACTTTATTTGCTCTGTATGCAGCATCTTATGTCTATTGTACTGTGTACACTGTGGAACCTGAGCTATATGGTTGAGATGATAATACAGTTCACTTTGACACTGACTTTGAGAGGCTGAGATTCCATGTAAATCAGTATGACAAAACATATGACAAAAGTGCAAATAGGCATCATATTAAGAACATGCCACTCTGGTCATAGTCAAAACATCTGATCCCTAAGGCCCAGAGGAACACATTTTAGTTTTTTTTTTTTTACTGCTGTCAGCACACCTGCTCCAACAAATCAGTTGCTGTCTTGTGTGTTAAAGCAGGGGAAGCATGGTGCCTCCAGAACCAGTATTGGGAAAAACTGGCTTGGACGGGCTTGATTTGTATCCGTGTTTAGGTGGCTCTGCCCACTTGGCTCTATCCCACGGCTGCTAGTGGCACCTCTGAGGTAGCCTTGAACAAGGTACAGTCCCCACACACTGCTCCCCAGGCGCTGAGTTTCTGACTGCCCCCTACTTCACTTGGTGAATGGGTTAAATCCAGAGAAGAATTTTGTGCTGTTCACAATGTGCTGTGGTTTGTTCACGTATGACAGAATGGTCCATTTACTTACTTTACTTTACTTGTTATTTAGGATATTGTGCTAAGTGAGTAAACAGAACTATCCTGCTTATTTGTCATGTTCGCAAGCAGGGCACCAGGTCATTCAACTCAATTACACAATTACACAATTACACAACACAACACACCATACACAAGAATAGAACATTTGAAAACAGTCATTATTTGTATTTAATACATGAATACAAATACAAGTTATTTCATCCCATTCATATTTCAGCGCTGACTATAACATGTAATTCCCTCATCTGTAAGTGTACTTAGATGACTACTCGAGCACTGATGTGCGTCACTCTGGATTAGAGCGTCAGCAGAATGCAGTGAATGTAAATATGTTTTTGAGTTCTGTAAAAGCTCTGTATGAGTTCTGTATGAATACATTTTCTGTGTGTAAAACATTGCACGGTCACACTCTACTCTTGTGGCAGTGTTTTAGTGCGTCAGCGAGAGCCTGTAAGATCATGTCCACGTAAGCCTTAGTGCTGTTACAGCCCATCAGCCCAACACGCAGGACCTGCCAACAAGAGCACAGCTCAGTCACACATGTAACACACACTCTTAATAAATAAACAGATACACTGCCAAGACATGAAATAAAATGCAAACAAGTGACTTCCTACCATGCCAGCAGAGGGCCCGAGGCCTCCAGAGATTTCTATGTTGTGATTCTTCATGATGTAGCCTGTGATTTCTTTCCAGTCATACCCAGGTGGAGCTACTATAGTGGTAACAGTGGGCAATCTTGCTTTCTGCCAGACAGAAAAAAATCCATTAGAAATCCTTTCCCAGCAGAGAATATAGGGTTTAGACAGTATCATGAAACTAATTCTGTCCAAGCTTTTTGCTAATTGGAGATACTGAAGAATTAGTACCTTGTCCTCCACAAAGAGCTTCAGGCCCATCTTCTCCAGGCCCATATGGAAGTACTCTGCTGCATCTTTGTGTCGTTTCAATGAGTTTTCAAGGCCCTTAAAAGGAGAAGAAACAGGCAAAAATGTTTGGTCCAACTTCATTCATATCACAAAAATGAGCAATATCAATATGAATAAACTCTGATTATTATCATCTTTACTTTGCGTATAAAATGTACAATAAGTCTATATAAATATTTCCTGTTTGCTGGTATTCAACCACTGGTATTTCAACAAGTTTACACAGATAAAAGGACTCTAGGAATTGGAAGGAAAGTTGTCCTAATTATGACCAAAGAGCATTTTAAAGGAAATAAGGAGAAAAGGATAGACATGCACTAAATATGACAGTGAGCTCTGTTGTATAAACTGTGAGGAAATCACCCAGGCACTGCCTAGACAAAGCCGCCCCTCAAAACTCTCAAAGAGCAAGAAAGGGACTTGTGAGGGAAACAGCAGACAGGCCAACCCTCACTTAAAGTAGCCACAGTTTAGTTCAGTGGCTGACACTAGAATATAGGTGCTCTAGTCAGTGATATCAAGAACTGTGGCCTAAGTGGTAGGGAGGCACAGTTTGATGGTTCTCCTACTCAAACACATTCACTAAACCTGACAATTATCTGGCAAAGTGAACCAGGTGAACCACACTATGTGTGGTGCATACCTAACACCGCTCATTCCTCAACAAACACTATCCTAACGGTGAAGCATGGGGTTGGCAGTGTCATACTGAGGGAATGGTTTCCTCGACAATGACTGATCTTGTTCAAATTGAAAGATAAATGTATGGATGGTGCAAAATACAAGGATATAACACATATTTAAAATATGTGTTTAAGTATTTAAAGCTTGTGAATAGGGCTGGGTGATTAATCGAAAAGTAATCTAAATCGACATTCAGAACCTATAATCGATCAAATTTTTCCAGGTCGATTATTTAGATTACTTTCCTTTTAAAAACACTACTGAGTGTGGAGTCACGTGACCCCGCTCCGTTATGTTACGTTATTCCGCCGACATGTCGAGCATGGAGAGCTTAAACACTGAGACAACTGAGAATTTTGTCAGTGAACTAAGAGGGCAAATAAATAAATAAATAAATCGTAATCGAGTTAAAGTGTTCAATTAATCGAAATTTTGATTTTAAATCGCCCAGCCCTACTTATATATAAGTATAACATTTTTCAGCAGGATCAGAGAGCTAGTGTCATCCAACAAACCTGGACAATCTAAAACAAATGTGCTGGAAACCAAAATATACTGATCAGCCATAGCATTAAAATACCTGCCTAATTGTGTGTAGGTTCCAAAACACAGAGAGAGAGAAAGAGAGATGGAGCGAGAGAGAGAGAATTCTCACCGTTTCTGCAAGGATGGCAAGGCCCTCTCTCAGACTGTACAGTCCAGTGATAGGTCCAGTGTGATGATAACTATAGAGAGAAGATACATGATATGAGCATAGAAGTGCAGAGATAACATTTTTCTGCTGCATTTCCTCTTGGGACCTACTATATCAGGGATGTCAAACTCCAGTCCCGGAGGGCTGTGCTCCAGCCCGTTTTGGTGAATTCCCTCCTCAGAAACACCTGGTACACTTCGCCAGATAATTGCCAGGTTTAGTGAATGTGTTTGAATATGAGAGCCATCAAACTCTGCCAGACGCTGGCCCTCCAGGACTGGAGTTTGATATAAAGGTTGCAAATTAAAGGTCACTCACGAGCGAACAGGCTTTCCATCACAACCCCAGTAATTGGCCAACCAGCTCAGGTCCAGGAAATAAGAGACAGGCTTCGTCTTCCTGTTGAAGATTTTGTAGCTGTTTCATTAAAGAGAAATACGAACATGTTAGAGGGAAATCATTTTCACCCCGGTTTCATCTGAACATCTGAACGTTTTCTCTCTCTCACGTTCTCACCATGCTCTCTCGCTGAAGGAGATGGGTGCAGTTCCTGGAGGTGCGTTCAACACCTTCTGAGAGCCAGTGTACAAAATGTCGATACCTGCACAACACATTTTGGGTGTAGCTGATTCGTCATTTATGCAGGATGTTTTCTTTGTTATATCAAAATCTCAAAACTTCATCGGCCAACTCTATTAAGTTCAATTAAAAAATACAGTCACTTGCAAAAGTTTGAGCTCCTGGTCAAATAGAAAATAAATGATGTTCAGTAATATTACTTGTTTTTTGCTTAATTTAAAATACTAAAAACAGGAAACATTATGTATTCTCTGCAGAGGATGTTATTTTCAACTAGAAAATTAACAAAACATGTCACAATTTCCAAAAGGTATGAATAAATAATGTAGTATGATAATATAAATAAATAATATATTAGTACTTTGCTTGTCCATATAGATGGGAGCACCTCCCAATGCTGCAACAGAGTCAACCAGGAACAAACAGTCATACCTAACAAACAACAGCACATTATTTTAGCAAACAATTTGCTGATTACACAAACAATACAGAAAAAATTTCAACTTCCAGGAAAGGGAATGGAAGCAAAAAGAAGGTCATAGAAGAGAAGTGAAGACTAGGAGTCCGGATGCAGAGGTGTTTTAGTACTATGTTTTAATGATATATGTAGCATATAGAGTTCTTACTTGTGACAGAGTTCCCCAATGCCATCTATAGGGTGTACCACCCCAGTAGACGACTCCCCGTGTGTAAGGAAGAACAGAACTGGCTCATCTCTGACTAAAGCCTATTAACACAATAAAGACACTGCAGTTAATATAATAACTACACCCAAAATGAACAATACAAAATCTATATGACAAATTATAATACTAAACAAATGAAAAATAAAACAACACACACAGTGGTAAACTCTTATTAAAATAATAGCTATTTCATAAAACTTTAGCTTAAAACAAAATGAAATGGTACTAATAATGCTGAGAAATGTTTAGACTATCATCAGCACCCCCTGGGCTTTACTGAGCATGTGCTGTTTTCAGATCTGATGAAAAAAAAACCTCAACCCCCTAAAAATACTGTGGTAAATGCACAAAAACTAACAGTGAAATTAAGATATACAATAAAAGTAGATTTAATTAAAACAACAAACAAAAGCAAAGACCTTACTAATTAAAATGGACACACACATACACACACTCACTATATATGTGTGTATATATATATATGCACACGCACACACTGCATTTAATGCGGATCAGGAGTCACAGATTCAGTCTGAATATAGCCTGAGAACTGAACACAGTCTGAGACCTGAACACAACAACAGAGCACTCCAGATTCTCCAGGGGGGAAATTCTGGACTCCAGCTGCCAGAGGTACATCACAGGGCAGCAGACAATTAGCAGCAAGGAGAAACATTCTCGGATTGGCTACTCTCAAACCATCCGCCTCAGAGTACAGGTGACTGTGAAGTCCGGGCTTCGTCGGCCATACCCCTCATCCTGGTGCTGGTTGTTTATGTTTGGGGCTGCGCTGAGCATAAACAAGCAGCACGTAATCTTTTGGTATCTGCAAATGTATATATATATGGAGAGGGAGGAAGGGAGCGGGGGGCAAATAAAGGCAAAACAGAAGCAAAAAGACACAAATGCCCATGGACTCACCCTACCTACTACAGGGAAGATAAAAATACCTGCTCAATTTCTGCATTGGTGAAGTACCTTCCAGCAGATGTTACAATGGTGTTCACTTTGGCACCTGTTACACATCAGACATGCATGAACTGAGCACAAGCAGTTCAAATTAACATTGGCAAATTCTGAAGTACTTCAAAGGGCAGTACCAATTCTCTCAGCTATCTCTGCAGCTCTCTCGCCCCAGATACCGTTGACTGCGATCAACACACTCTCTCCAGGCTCCACCGAGTTAAAGATGGCACACTCCATAGCAGCATGTCCTGGGCCACTCACAGCCAGGGTCACGCGATTCTGCGTCTGAAATGCGTACTGGATCCCACTCTTGACATGATCCATAATCTACTTTAAATAAGAAAAGATGTAGGGCGAATGCATCCAACAATCTAAAGCAAACTGTGTCTAAACTTTGCACAGATACATTATATTAACCCCTTTGCCCCAACAGAAGTTTTCATTTTCTCCCTTTCATTACTACATAACTTACAATTAGTTTCAGAGCACTTCTAAGTGATAAGTCTTTAGGTTGATAACTGATTAGTAGGCCTATACGTCAAGGGGTTAGATATTTTATCATGATTTGTAGCCTATGTTTGAAAGTATTGAGTAACTTTAATGGCCTTTAATATGTATGCATCAAGCAATCACTGCCACTGTCATTATACCTAAGCATATTGGTGCTGTCTGAAGAAAATCATGTATGCTTTTGTTTCTTTTTTTATTTTTCTCCTTCATTTGATCACCGCTACCTTTTGCATGAAACCCTCATGATCAGCACATATACTGTATATGTTATATGTATGACTGTGGAAATTGGACAGCGATGCTATGTATTTTAAAGGATATGCAATGCCATATTTTAAGATATTGGAATTATTGGATTTGTCATTTCTTAACAGCACATTTCAGGCATTTTGACAGCATATGGTTACAGTATATGGGCATGTATGTATATTTTAATCCATGAATGATCATAAATTCTTTAGCAAAACACATGAAACTCCTTTTGTTGTGATACTTTACCTCAATGGTCTCTGCATGCAGATGGCCTAACATGGGTTGTGCCCCAGCCGTCGAGATCCGCTGAGGCACGTTCGAAGGTCCTGGTCCAAACAGGTAGCGATGCGGAACTGTAAAAGGCTGTAAAAGACATTGTGGTGGTGGAACAGAGAGAGATGACATGCTGGTGCTGAACAAGTGGCCCTGTCAGTGAGAAAGAGCAAACCTTGGGCTTTTTCTATCTGACCAGTCCCCCCGTCTGCGCTACCTCGCCTCCTGTTGGACAGGCCTTACAAACAAAAATGTGTGCCAGAAAAAACTTTCAAACTCAAATGATAAAAAAGGTTCAATTTTGTAAAATCTGTTCAGACAAAATCACTTTGACATATAAATACAGATTATTTTGAAAAGGAAACCCCATGTGTGTAAAAAACATTTGATCCGAAAGCTTCACTTTTCGCAGTTAAACTCCTTTAAAGCACGGTCTGCTGGTTTTTGAGAGTTAATCATTGACTTATTCCCCCTTTAACACAAACACGGCCTCAGCAGACCAAGGAACTATGACAGTAAATCTAAAACATCACACTTTGATCGTTTTTATGCCAAAGCTAATTACTGTAAGAATGATAAACACATTGATTTGTCCATTAGGAATAAAATGTATTGTGTTCTCTTTTATGGTTTTGTCGGGCTTTAGTGAGCTGAAGAATCTGTGGCATCTCTGGTAGACCTGAGGTTAGTTATTTATCTCTGCACTAATGTGATACTATTTATATTATCATATAACCTCTATTGTAGGATAATCCTGTTGTATCACAGTCAGTGTACAGCAGTGTACATGAAAGCCATATGACATGTTATTACAATAAAACACTGTTTATTGACAGAAGCTTTTTAATCGTACATTTCTATATTTGTACTATTAGCTGAATAAAAATTGTACTGAAGCAGGGTTGGAAATTCCAATGTCTCATGCCAATGTTTTCATGTTTTCTAGCTAATATCTCACTCACTGGTCAAAGTAAATGGGCAAAGTGGTCAAAGTGAACAGTATCAGAGGCCTTTGTGCTTTTACAGAGTTTCCTGAGTCAGACTGTGATTCACAAGTAAGAGCTGTCCCAGAGGCTGAGGACTAAAGGAGCCATTGTAGTACACAAGCTTTCCTCGAACTATGGTGCCTTTAACCTCTCCATGCAGCGTAAATCCAAGATATGGAGTCAACTGAAACAACAAGAGGGAAGAAATTATTAATGTCTGCTCTCATAACAGGACAAACATATTTTTAAAAAGTCACTCACTTTATTTTTGTGATGTATGTTTCCCTCTTTCACCTGTAAAACAGCAGAAGTACAAATTATAATTACAAGTCAAGGCATATTAACACTAGTATAAGTAGGACTTAAGTCATTGTGCATGGACATAGTGATAATCTCATAAAAACCTCTGTCTTTAGTAGATTTTAAATTGCAGCACCCTAACTGTCCGAAATATACAATTCTCTCCCATTCACCGAAAATTCTCGCTCTGGATCCCAGATGACTAAGTCTGCGTCGTGACCTGGTGTTAGGCTGCCTTTCTGGTTGTCAAGGCGACACAGTTGTGCAGGTTTTTCACACAGGAGTCTCGCTGCGTCAGGGAGGGAAAAGCCTCGCTTAGAGGCTGAGCTCCAAAACAGAGGAAGACCTCGTCCAAGAAATGATAGAGGTTAATAGAGATCACAGACAAATTACAAAGCAAGACAGCTCCCTAAATACATCAAAACAATTACAACACGCAATACTGTACATGACCGTATTTTCAGCTAAATTCACAAACACCATAAACACAAAGAAAATTGTGTATATTTTTAGTAATGAATAGTATAGTTAATTTAATTCTTATTATTTATAATCATAACCACAATATACAGAATTGTGCATCTCTGAAAATGATATGCAAAGTACATTGTGACTTCCCATGTGTGAATGAGTTAGTTAAACCATTTCGAATCAGCTCAGTATTTGCAGCTCAATTTATCCATTTAACATCCAATACCTGTTTCAGTAAACCCTTTATTAAATCAGGTTAACTAATTAATGCAATGACTGGAGTGCACCATGTCAGAAACTGTATTCTACCCTGTGTATTAACTTTTTTAAAAACAAAAAAAGTAATTTTTTTTACATTTTACACTATTCTAATGCTAAATGCTTGCTGGTAAAATAGACAGACTGACTGTCAAGTTTCAAGCAGTTGTTCTGACTGCCTAAAAGTTTTATACCGTATTGTATATTTTGAATCAGTATTTCAGTATTTAAAAATGATGTAGCCTATGGGTTGGGCATTATAACTCGACTGTGTTTTTGAGTAGGACAGGGAAGGGACTTTGACCTGATCCTCAAACATCAGTTTGTGTGATGTAAATTATTAGTGGGTCTGGTAAACAGGGCCTGAAGCGCTGCAGAACTTTGGCCCCTGCTTAGTGTCATGGTCAAAGGGTTTCATTTATTCTGGCGAGACGCGGCACAGCCTACCGAACTGAAGAGAGGAGATGCCACCCCACGCTTGAGTGAAATCTCCACTGTCGAGGTGCTTCAGGTTGGGTGTGCAGGGAGAGTGGTCAGACACAACCATGTCTATATCACCAGCTCTTAGTGCTGACCACAGCTCCTCCTGATGGGAATGCAGAATAACAGATCAGGGATCTCATACCCACTCAATGAAAGGCTGCAGCACAGCACAGTTTTCTCTCCTTTAACACACTGATTTAACCTCAGCTAAATTACAAAGCATGAAAAGGGAAGTCTCAATCTGAACAGTGCAATGCCCTCAAAGACATGAAATAGAGATTAATGTTTGAAATACAGCTTGTTACTCATTGGCTTACCAATCAAACATTTGTCAACATTAAATAAACAAACTTTGTTGTCTTTAAGTAACTGAGTTACATTAAAAGAATGAATCAAAAATATGAATCAATGGATCCAAAAGAGATTTCTATCCAATGAAAGTCAGAGAAAGGTTTTAGTTGTATTCCTGCCAGTTATATTTACAGTCATGTGCAAATGTATTGATGCACCTGGTCAAATGACATGTTCTCTTGATTTTCGGTGTAAAGATAAGAACACGTATGTCATTTGAGCGGGGTGTTCAAACTTCTGCATGCAGCTATATACTGATTCTACTCTGTTTCATTGAAAATGTGTGACATAATGTGTTACATTATTTTCATATAAAGATGTATTTGTCACAGTACACCACAAGGCAAATAAATAAAATAAGCAATAAAACAATGAAAAAGTTTTTCAATTAAAAGTATATTTGCCAGCAACCAACACAGCATAATATTAGTGAAATTTAATCTGACAAAAAGACTTCTTCTCTGAAATGTACTATTGGTTTGCAGTGTTGTAGGATGCTCCAGTGTTTTCAATGGGAAAAACCTTTACAATCTTTGTTGATTCTAATACAACACCTCTGATTCGGTTCATAAAGCCTTCAAAAGTGTGTAAATGGGGACCCAGGTGGACCTAGAGCTGCAATTAAACAGGAGCTAAATTTATTAACAATGAGTTAGTTATTTCAGTAGATATTTCGTGAAAGCCACTGCTCTGTCTTAATAAACATATTAAAGTCACTTATCCCCTTTAAAAATACAATTTTCATATAATTTTCTCACCTGGTTGGCTAGGGCTCGGATGGGCGGGCAGCATTTGAACTGGGTGGCCCCAGATGCGATGTCCTCTGCAGACAGGGTGAGGTAGTGGTGAGTCGTCTCCACCGTTAACGGAGCTCCAGCCTGCCTGGCTGTGCGGATTAGCTCCAGAGACTGGGCTGAAGATAAATGCACAATGTGGCATCGAACTCTGGAGAAACAGATCACCACATGACAATTCACACAGTATCAAAATATCCACAGGTTTATTCTTGTTTAAGCCTGTGGTGCACTTTCCTTCAATTCACTCTGTGCTTTGATTCCTAATGATAAGGTCTTCCATACCTTTGAACAACCATCAGTTAATCATCTTTTA
Source organism: Brachypetersius altus (assembly GCA_037974465.1). Lineage (NCBI taxonomy): Eukaryota > Metazoa > Chordata > Actinopteri > Characiformes > Alestidae > Brachypetersius > Brachypetersius altus. The sequence goes on from JBBPDB010000108.1 coordinate 8,384,037, forward strand.
CAGTTTAAGGTTTAATGTGCTGGTATTGTACTGCTCCTTTAGCTGTACTTTGTTCCCCTAGTTGCTATTTGTATACAATTTCAAAATAATGTTTTCGAGATAAGGCTATTTGTGTACTTAAAAATAAATGTTATAAATTTAACAAACATCATAAAGGTGGTTTTATATTCAGATGGAATGTCAGATGAACAGATGTCAACAAATCTTTGAGCATATGGTAGTGAATAAATACGGTTAGTGTTATCAGAGCTGGTGTTCAGTGCTGCTGCTGTTAGCTGAACTGACTTGTACTGCAGGCAGAGCTCAGTGACTGTTCGAATGGCCTCAAGCTCCATGACATCAGGTCTGGACCTTAGAAAGATGGAGTACTCACACGGATCTGAGACATATGGCAAACATCAAGCAACAGTTGCTCAGTTTCTACATTTGGGAGGTAATAAATGAGAGGACTGTAGAGCATGTCTGTTTTTAGACTGTTGAGAGAACTGACGGTTTCTTACCCCCATCCTCTGCCTGTAGCTGCTGGAGCTCCTTCTCTGCATGAAACTGCATCAGATAACATCAGCGTTACAATGACACTAATAGACATGTATTTAGTCAATGGGCCATTTTGATTTACACCATAGTCTAAAACACCTTACTGGTTACTTTTCCTTAATTCTCTTCAAAGTATTTAGATAGTCTGTAGCATTGCAGTTTGCTGGCCATTAAGCACTGCTTGTATTCAGCAAGCATACTTTGCTTCTTCATAACTTTGGACACATTCTAATGAGGGTAGAGATCTGACAGATGAGCCAGAATGACTGAACAGGTGTGTGTGGACAGCCACTGAATAAAGTGATGGGCAGCGTGGAGGTGATGAAAGAGAGCAGATGTCTCACCAGCAGAACGCTTCCTGTGCCCTGGAGCTGCCTCATCGCGGCATGCAGGTCACTGTCTCTCACATGGGGGAACTCATCCACTCCACTGTGGATCAGGAAGCATTTAAATCCGGCCACTCCGGCCTGTAGCATCGGCCTGAGCTCCAGCTGAATCACAGAGATAAGCAGCATAAGACTAATAGTAAAGCGATAGTAATTTTAGAATATTAAATACATTACAGTCAATCATGGTAATAATAACTCGACTGGCTGTATTCCAGTAGTTGTTAAATAGTTCCTTCAGTCTCATCTGTGTACTAACTGAATTTTGTATTGTCCTAGAAATGAAACAATGAAAAACAGATCTGATGATGTGTTGCTTTTTAAAGGCTAAATAACTAAAAGTGAAGCAACCTGAAGTGAAAGTGGAGCACATATTTAATACATCAAGACGCTTATGACAGGACAAACTCAAACATGAGCGAGATACATGTCAACCCCATTTAAATGTCTAAAAACTCTTCAAAATGCTAATAAGGAAAATAATGCTTTAAGTCTTCATGGAGGTCTGCTGATCTCAGTAAGTAAAAATGTTTAATATATAATATGCAAACCATCAGACTATCTCAGCACCTGGTTGCCAGGAATGACTCCTCCCCAGAAGGCCGTGTCCACAAAGCACTGGCCAGCAGCAGCCTGCAGCTTTTCATGGAAGTTCCCGAGAGTAGTGGTTGGTGGAATGCTATTTCTATGGACAATTAAGGACATCAGGTCATTCACACTTTTTATATAGAAAAAAAGCACCAGCTGGGTGAGATTCTGACTTGAGAATGATTTGTAGACTTCATGCATCTAAGAAGTAAAATACTATTATTTTCTGTCAGTGAAAGGACTCTTGTTTAAAGGGAGCTCACCATGAAACACAGTCACCATTTAACCAGTGGTTTATTTCTCGCAGCAAGGGAATAAGTCACACAGCAGACCACAGTTTTACAGAGGAGTTGTTCAATGTCTTAAATATGCCATGTGTAAATGACAACCATACATTGTGGTTTATCTTAAGCATAGCGTTTAACCAATCTAGAATGTATGAAACCGCATTAACAGGAACTTGGTCACATCCCAACATCCCATGTCAGGTTGCGATGTCCTTTTCCACATTCCTCCTGTGGCAGAGAGTGCCCTCCCAAAGACATTCCCCATGGAACAAGAGAAATAAGTCACAAACAGTTCATTACAGTGTTACTAAACTTGGATAAAACACATGATGATTCATAGGTGAAGAGAATAACAATTCTTCCAACGTTTTCCATATTAGCTGCAGGGCCGAACTGAACGCTTTGGTCACTAGAGGGCGCACAAGATAGCTTGATTTTTTTTTGTTGTCATATCTAGTATTGTCAACGCTAATCATGCAGTGCTGTAATATTATGTTAATGGCTGGCTAGCTAATACTATTGGTTTCATCACTTCTTGATGGCTCTTGTAGAGCTGCTGTCACGTTCATGTGCATGTGCACTGTAATGGTCATTAAGAGCATTTTGAGACGAGCAGTCTAAAACCAAACCACTGGGGCTGAAAAACTAATAAGCTGCAGGGAGCTGTATCGTGGTCTCTCATGTCATGAAAATGTGATCAGAAAGCTTTTAAAATCCTCCAGAGGTCTATGCCAACTAATTTTCTTGGGGGAATCTGAAGGATACCACCTATATAGTGCACTAAATATTTCATGAGCTGTAAAGCTCTGCCCTAAATAATGCAATATAAACAACATATTCAAGTAAGTAAACGTGACAGATAAATTAGTGGCTTAACAAGATTGTAAGGGGAATTAAGAAGTATGTGTGAATGTGTAAGATTACTTAAGTAGGAGATTTAGATATGCATTTTATGTGTTTATGTGTGTGTGTGTGTGAGTTCTTACAGGGGCATGTCCACTATAGTGGTCACTCCGCCTGCTGCTGCGGCCTTTGTTGCGGTCCAGTACCCTTCCCAGGCGGTGCGGCCTGGCTCATTAACATGAACATGGCAGTCCACTATACCCGGCATCACCACACTGTTCCCCACATCCAGCACCTGCACAGTGAACAGAGCACATGACTATGGTAACTGCTCTCTACAACAAATAGCAATATTACAGTACAGCACACTGTATCAAATAACTACAGTCAAATATTGACTTAACAATTCGCCACACACTGTGTCGTCAGCTGTAACTGACATTAATACAATACTAATACAATACTTTTTTTCCCTCAAATTTTTTTTTAGTTGTGGTAGGAGTAGGCCTGTGATTCCACGTTTTTGGAAATGGAGAGTCAGTTTTAACTGTTTTCTTTAACTGTATTCCACAAAGTCATGTCGAAGTTTTTAGCTCCCACAGACCGTCGAGACAGCGTCAGAAAAATTTCCTACAAGCACAATGACTGTCTTTTGCTACACAGCAGAGTGCTAACAAAAAGCGCAACAAAACAGTGACTTACGGCTGAAGATGACAAAAGAGAACCAAGTAGGTTGTAGTTTAGCTATCGTATTAAATTAAACCCAAAAACTTAGTGAGCTAAGCTAGTTTAGCAGGCATTTCAGGGTTTTCATTTCGAAACTTCGTTGCTAAGATCTAATTGGTCGTATTATACTCGACTCAAAAATGGTTGGAATTTATCAGTCTCATTTATTAACCTTGTAGCTGCATTGCAAAATTAAAAGACCAACCCTCAGTTCCAGAGCGTCTAGAGAAAATTTGTGTTCATCTGATTCATTACAAAGTGTTCCTCGAATAAAGATGCATTTATTAGAAACACACAGTACTCTATGTCTCCACAAGGGGTCAGATCTTCCACACTCTCCAGCTCACCTCTCCGGCTCTGGACTCAGTAGCTCCTGCTTCAGAAAGAATGTTGTGGATCTTTCCTGCTTTTATAGTGATGACTGCAGGCCTGATCTCCTCCCCAATCAAAACCCTCTGGCTCTTCACAGCACTCACTGTGGATCCAGACTCCATTTCAGGCCCTCTGATACTTGATAGAGTGTTTAAACCACTTGACGTTTCTGTCGTGTCTGGAAAATGAAACGCTTTTGTGCTCTAGGGTCACTGCACCCGCTCCAGTGCTTCTTATGCAAGAATCCACTTTTAGTGATAAGGGTTTGTTGTAGAGCTGAGCGATTCACGACGAATCACGAATCCGAACCGGATCCGTCGAGTCCTAACGTCATCATGTTAAAGTTATAAACCCCGCCACATTATACATCTTATAACCATTACAACATAAATTACTACAATAAAAGTTGCATAACTT
>JBBPDB010000108.1:8396121-8414956 GCA_037974465.1 Brachypetersius altus
CTCTCTCTCTCTCTCTCTCTCTCTCTCTCTCTCTCTCTCTCTCTCTCTCTCTCTCTCTCTCTCTCTCTCTCCCTCCCAGCCACCCCCTTTAATTCCCACCTCACCCCTCCCATGCTGCATTGATGCTGCTGCCTCCCTCAGCGATGATGTCACTGGCTCACTCAAGCTCAGCATCACTGTTCTGAGCAGCCAGGCAGAGCCAGCAGAGCCATCTTGGCTTGTGCATTACAGAGTACGCGCAGTGCTCTCCTTACCCGGCCTCTCCCGGAACTGGTAGGCCTCTGGGGGACCCTGAATACCCCCTCACCCCCACGGACCTCGGATCAGCAAGTGGGGAAGGAGGACAAGGGGGCCATTCTCTGAGACGAGGGGCTTTTAAAATTTTAGACAAAGAGGCTCGGCTGGGATCACATCCACCCTGTTCACAGCTCGGGAAGCAAGAGAAACAGCACATTAAAAGGTGAGTGCTCTTGATACTGTGTTGCTGAAGAGAGTGCAGTTTTAATGAGAGCTGGGTGGTCGCTGCTGTGGGGTGCGGCTGTGGGCAAAACACGATCAGTCGCGAGAAATGGAAGGTAGATTAGGTGTACAGAGCACTGGACCGGATGATGGGTCTTTATATAAGTCTTGTGTGGGTTAGGCATCATTTTTAGTGGAGTGTGTGGTAAATGCACAGTCATCCCTGGTGTGGGCTGTCCTGTCACGGGCTGCTCGACCTAAAGCTGTCACTAATTGACGTCATTGTTCGTGCATTTAAGGCGAGCATAGCTCTCTCAATTACAGGACACGACCTTCCCGTTGCTGTCGTATATGAAGCTGTGTGGAGAAGATCCAGGTGTTGTGAGGACCATGTTCAACCTCAGCAGGACTGGTCTTGTTTCACCAGAATAAACTGGAACACTCTAGGTGTGGGTTTGTATCAGGGTGTGCTCATGCTTATCTCTGACAAAAGTGGCAGTTTCTACATAGGATATGCATTTTTAAAAGCCTTTTGAAACTCGTTTTCTTAAAGAAATGAGTGAAGGTATGGAGTAGGTAGTGTTAAGAATGCATGGATGTGAGTCCATCATAAATGTGTCCTTTTTGTTGCGTGGCACTGCTTTATCTTGGTTTTTATTTCATATGTATCACAGTTGTAAATGTAAATATCATTATATGCCATACATTAGTCTTTCATTCCTATTAGTTCACATTTTAAGACGTAGGCTGAAGTCAGTTTTTGTCCACGGTGCTGTCGCCTCAGCTCGGCAGGGATTAATCTGTAGGACTCACACACACACACACACACACACACACACACACAGCTTGACCTTTGGCATCAGTGTTAATTTGTTAAACTGGACGATTATGTGCTGTCAAGGTGTATAAAGGCTAGTTATGATATGAAATTGAGCCTGATATATATCATCTGTAAATATTAAATATGCTTACTCTAGTTGTGTTAATAGTCTCTAGCTCTTGTTATGGATATAAGATAAAGTGCTTGAAATAAACGTTACACAAACTGTTCATGGGAAGCATTTGGTTTAACTAAGACTACAACAACGACAACAAAAACACAAGCCCTTGTAGAACTATTTTAATGAGACATAAAATAATGAGTGTCTCTTATTCCAGTTGAGCAGAATGTGGCACAGCATGATATTGCTTTGGAGAAAGCAGCCTCCCCTGCAGCCAGTGCACACAAGATGGCACATTGTCTTATTCAAATAGCCTAAATCTCGAGGGTAATAACAAGCATGGCAGCGAACAACCGCATGCTGTTTATCAGCTACGGAGCTTGTAGGAATAGAAATCAGTGACTCAAAAATCAGAGCCTCTGCCGTGGTACAGTAACAGGGCCTCCATTTTGGTCATCCACCATGGTTGCACTGAACTCTGGCAGTGTGTTACTGGCCTATTGTAATCCTAGGAAGCGCCCTGATATTTAGCCAGACTAGCAGTTCTTTTGTTGCTGCCGGACCCAGTATCTGTCTCTTGGTAACTGTAGCTGACTCTGCATGATCTTTTCAGGCTCAAATCATACAAGCCCTGACCCTCTACATCCTCCCAGCAATGAGATATTATATGTTTGCTTATACTTATTTCATGAGTGTTGATTTTTTTCTCCAATGCTGCCAGCTAAAATGAAACAGGACCACACTTTACCAATGATATAGTGTAAATTTACAGGTGAAGTCATGCTCTCTTGTTTAGGTGATGATGAAGGTAGCTGAGATCTGCTGCCTTGTGACCTTAAAACAACCTGTAATTGAATTTGCAATGGAGTAGAAAGGTCATATGAATCAATAATCCTCTGCATTTTCTGCAATGGCTGCAAAAAGATAATTTTTTCTTTTTTAGAAGGAATTGTTTATCTCAGTAGACCCAGATTACCATTATTTGGTGCGATTTTCAGTCTTGATATGGCAAGTCCATGTTAACCCTTTTAAATTGCTGAAATGAATTGAAATGAATTGCTGTTACTGTACTGCGTGGGTGTTTATAGGTAAGTATAATAAAAGGTTGTGATTAATAGTGTGAAGTAACGAATTCTTATATTCCCCCCCACAGGTGTGGTCTGGACAATAAGTAGTGGGACCCATAAAGAGGCGCCATGGCAGGGGCCTCAGTGAAGGTGGCGGTGCGAGTCCGCCCCTTCAATTCGCGGGAGATGAGCAAAGAGAGCAAGTGCATTATTCAGATGTCAGGAAACACAACCAGTGAGTATCTGAGTGCACCTGAGCCTCAGTGTTTTCTCGCAAATCACCCGGTTCATCCATTTATCTTAACGCCTTTCACTACTACACTTCTCATAGTATTGACTATTACAGCATTACAGTGCTCAGTGCCATATGTTACACATTGATACACAACTCAGGTACTGGGAACAGAGCTGAGTACTGAACAGTTTTCCAAGCTTGAGTGTTTCCATGTAGTATTGAACTGTTCAGGATGTTGTGCACAGTAATGCAGATCGTTTTCAGTTTTTATGACGCTTATGTCGCTGACCTCATCTGGGATGATTTCATAAGTGTATCCATTTTGAGATGCTGTTATGACAAAGCAGTTCTCTGATTACTGGACTGTTCAGTCCAGCTGATCTGATGTGATTTTTGCTTCATTAGCAGCCTTTTATCTAATATCTAGCATTAAAAGTGGGACAGAAAAATATAGATGAAAAATATTCAGTGCTCAGAAAGACCTCAGAGAAAGATAAATAATTTAAAGAGAGTTGCTTTGAAAAAGTGAGTTTAGCTGTTCTGTTTGATATCCTAATCATAGAATATTCCTAGAGATGTAATTTTAGCATCTGAAAAATAAATCGTGTCTGTTTAAGCATGGCATTAATCTACTCCACGGCTAAACAGAATTAATCTACACCAGTGTGTTTTGGATGTGCATTTTTGATGCTTTAGATCATTACTGAGCTGTTGATGTTCAGTTGCTCTAGTGATGCCTTGGAATGTGTGTGTGGTAGGAAACCCAGAGAAGGTGAGGAGAACTCAGCCGATAGGAGACTGAGGGAGATTTGATTCCTAGTCTGCAAAGCCATTGGTCAATAATAGATGAGACCTTGTAAAATATTTACAATTTGGCCTAATTTAGCTTCCTTCCATCATGGGTGGTTCGAGACAAACAGAATGGCCACCATGCTCTCTCTCTCTCTCCCCCCTCTCTCTCTTTCTCTCTCTCTGTCTGGGCTTGAAGTGTTGAGAGTTCTGAATGGAAGGTCAAGAGAAACATTACCAGGCACAATCTATAGACCTGTAGTTGCTAGCGTCCATGTCTGCAGCGTGCTGGCGGGTGTTTTGAAAAACAAATGGGTTCTTAATTATGGTGGATGTAATACTAAACCACAACGCTGTTACTCAGCTCAGGATCAGGGTTGTGTGAGAGAGGTATAGGATGACATGGTTGCAAAGGTCTGTAGAGTGAGGTTAGCATTCCAAGAGAGTACAGTTTTCATATCAGTGGTTAAATAAAAATAACTCTAATAATTGGCTAGATTAAAATGGGGTCTGAAGCCCCCCCCACAAACCCCCCCCCAAGCCACCCTAAATATATAGTCATTATTCTACTATTTTTACATTATATATCCAAACATTTCATACAAGATATCACTGAAAGCATATATGCACTTTACAAATAGAAACAAGACTATGCATTGAAATGAAAAATAATAAGTCTAGCTCCCATTATTGAATTAAAATGATGTACTGGCTGTTGAAGCTGCTGTTGGTAGCAGGTGGGCATTAGGACCCAGGCGAAGCTACACGACGCTGCTTGTTAGCGAGTAGTATTTCTCTGGTAGCGCCGTTTGTACTCAGTTCAACAGAACAATACTATGAGTGTCCATAACTGTTCACTGTTGAACTTTACTTGTTTCCTTAAGTGAGAGGAAAGGTTTGGTGAAAAGTGTTCAGCCCTCTATACACGCTAATTCCTTCCTACAACCCTGGGGGCTAAGCCCCCCTTGTCTTTCCGTCCTAGTGACGTCCCTGTTTCACAGTAGGCATTCTCGCCCCCTACAGTGCAATTCGGCTAGGTATACATCCGCGCTAAAATATAATGGTGAAAGTCATCATAGCTTCCGTGGTATAGACCCAGCTCCCAACCCAGCTTTGTGAATAGATTAAAAGTGATATTTTTTTAATGCCCGATAAACGTCTCACATTAACGCCGCTAACGGCCCACCATTAATATATGTGTTTTTGTGTAACACCATTTTTCAATGTGATCCCTGTATGGTAATTTAGGTAAATCTGTGTCATATGATCCAACAATATGTCTCAGATTCCATGTGCTTAGAAAAGAATATATATAATACATGCATTATAGAAACCAACAGAAAGGTGTTGAAACAATTTCCATTTGGCTTTTGTGCTTCAAGTCAAAAGGGTTTTATTCTTTTCAAAGTTCAGCGAAATCAACATCCAAGGCTATTCTTCACATGCAAGATGTGGCAGACAGAGACTGGGTTAAAAAAAACTGGATCATTCAAAATGGTGAATTAGCTCCCTTTCGTTTTTGAGGCAGAGCTGCACAGGTAGATTCTCTTTTGCAGCAGAATGGTTTTGCCTGATTGGAACTAGATGTAAATTAAATGTTAGCAGCTGTTCCTCATTGCAAATCCTGTGACTGACTTCATGGTTTTTTGAAAGACATGACCTAGTGGGAAGACACCAAAGATGGACCAAGACACTGAAAATGTATCACACTACAACGTGCCAGCCTCGCGCACCAGAAGTCCTGCTAGAGGATGTTGTGAAACAGACACATCAATCATTAAAGAGCAGCATCCGCAAAGGGACAGCAAGTTAATCTTTCTGTGGAAGTTTGTTGAGCCATTTCAGCTCACCCACAGAAAATATCTGCTTCAAGGTCTTCTATATCACTCAAGAGACAACCTGTCAGACCACGTGTGTTTACACACAGGAATACATATGTTTGGTATGAACACAGGATGTAAAGGTGCTGCTTGAAAAAAGAAAGACAATTTTTGGCGTGCAGGCTTGATAAGATGAATACTCAAAGTCAGCAAAGTATCCAGCAAGAACATTAGAAACAATAAAAGCCCCTGCATGCTACAAATGCGGCAAACTACAATCAATGTAGCAGTCTGTTAGCACAGTCCAGACCTAAAAATACCCATAGAACGTTTGCCATGAAAAAACACACAAAATGAATCCAGTGGTCAATTGAATGCTGTGAAATTCTCACCACCTTATCTGTGATAAAAGTAACAATCAACAGGCAAGCAAAGTACCCAACATTTTTCCAGGCGCGGATCAAGTACAATGGAACTGTTCATCTAGTCAAGGCCAAAAAATGCACTTCATTGCAAAGTTAAATGTTTTCACATTTTAAAAACTCAAGAATGTAAATGTAAAAGAGTAAATGGCTCAGCAGGTATAGTTTTCTTTTATAGGTAGAGTTTGGTGGAAGTTGGCACTGTGGTGTCTTGTGCAGCTACTTGTAGACATTGATGAGTAGCAAACTAGGTTAAGTGTGACTAAAATGTTTGCATTGATCACAACTGATTTCTTATGGGAAACTGAATGGACTGTACCCGTAAAGCCCATTTAATGTACACACTTGGCCAAGCAGGGTGCTCCAAGGTCAGGTTTGGGAAGCAGCCACTGATGTGTACAACAGTACACTGTTCGTACAGTTTGCCACGGTGTGTGTGTGTGTGTAAAATGCACAGGTTCCTGTTCTTTTATGAACTATTGCAGTGTGTGTGTGTGTGTGTGTGTGTGTGTGTGTGTGTGTGTGTGTGTGTGTGTGTGTGTGTGTGTGTGTGTGTGTGTGAAAAATAAGAAATTACTCCATATTGGTTGTGAGTGCAGTAGCGTTTGTATAGCAGCTTTTCTATGTGCTGTATTCCAGCAGCTTCACTCCTGATACAGTTTCTGATGGGATGAGTCACACATACACACATTTAACTATTGACTATTTTAATTGTCACAATTGTAAACTAATGTAAGGGTGTTGTATAGTTTAACATATTTAATTATATGTATTATCTTTACATTTTCTCCTAATATTTTTTTGTTTGGAATTGTGGTCAATAGTGTATAAAACAACGGTGACACACACATTTTACACAGACACACTCCCACAAATTACAAAAGCAATAACCAGGAAGAAATGATGCAGTCTCTTTTTTTCTGTGGCTGTAGGTATGAACATAGTTTATATAAAAATGTTAATTGGCTATCACTTGTAAATGATGGGTTAGAGACTATTTCACACGTGAAATAAGAAATGTCACAAAAACTATACAGTAAATGTTACTGTATAAATAATTGTACTGTGGGTTAGGTTTTTAAAATTCATTTATTGGGTTTGGTTAATTGAAAATGATTGCACTTTCAAATACATATTTTGCCTGTTCTACAGTTATAAACTAATATTGCTACTACTACTGCTATTAAAACTAGTAACACTACTAATACTTATAGGCAACTGCAGTTACAGGAGGAGTAAGAACAGTATAGTACCAGGACATTTGTGCTTGCAGCTAACCTACAGGATTGTTGTTGTAACTGTTGTGATGTACTACTTAAATATAGAGGGGCCTCACACAAGTGCAGCACAGTTATCTAACCAGGGTGTAGACAAATTGAGCTATGAAATGATATGTCTATTAAACATTGTGCTTCATTTTAAACATCATCAACTCATCATTATAGGTGTCATGACGATCATTAGGCTGTTTTGGTGCATTACACTCCGTGCTGGAAGCACATGTATATAGTACCAACTCTGTTCACGACAAATGGCATCACATATTTTCCAAGCTGCTTGTTACAGTAGCACTAACAAAACATGATTATCATTTATTTTCATAAATACAGCACTCTAACAAAATGCAGAGGTCTTATTGTCAAAATGCAAGGATGTTATATAACATCAAAATACAGCATCAAAACGCAGTGATGCTATTTCCATGAATTTTACGCTTCAACGCGTTCTCTGTCGCTTGAAATGTCACTTAACTAAACATGACGCATTAACTTTGTGCGCTAAGAGGAGGTTCTTAGTCCCCTTCCGCTACTCAACAGTTTAAAAAGCTGAGCGTGTTTCAGCAGAACTCTAACCTTATCGCTCCACTGCCCCCTCACTGACCACGGAGTTTGAGGGAGGGAGAGAGAAATAAGGAGAGCGATTAATTAAAAAGGAGGATAAGGAAAGTCTAAAATAAGAGTAGGGTATGAAAAGATAAGATAACCCTTGATCTTCTCTTTAACAACAGGCTGAAAAGCAAAATTCTTTTTAATTCTGGAGGAAAGGAGACCTTCCCAGGCTTGCATGGACTGTAATCGTTCAGTTAGCTGCAGAGTAGCTGAGCGTGACTCTGCGGGTGTGGAGGTGGCAGAAAGAACTTGCTGAGAATTTTTTCGTCTCAGTTTGTTCTCCTTTGGTATTTTTGATGGCTAGTGCTGTGGCTGGACACATTGAAGAGGCATGTCAGACCCTACAACTTCATGCGGAGACAAACCTAACAAGTGCTCTAATAGTGGCAGTAAAATGGGATCATGTGGAGACTCCCTACCTGGTAGTACTGTGGATACTTGTGGCTGCAATGGCAAAGATCTCTGGTACGTGACTTTTAAGTAAGCAAGTGATCATAGCAACCATTTGAATGGTGTTGTGACAATCCAAAAAGGCAGTTTACCTAATCATTGGGAAGAATGTCATTCCTGAAATTGAATAAGTACACCTTTATTAAGGTGCTGAAGTGTGAGCAAACATGTGCGTAACGCCAGCTAACAGTCTGTGCCAGAGCTCCATTACATTAGTGCAACAAAATGGATCTAAAGTAACGTCTCAGAAATAAACGGTGAACTGTTACACTAGACTGAATCTTATCAAGTGACATTGTGTCCTCAGTGGCATTCCTTTCAGACCATAGCTGTCAGAAACTTCTAAAGACTCTAAAAGGCCACTAGGTACAGAAACCAAGGTTATTTACTCCTTGTGAGGCATTCAAAACACCTCTGTTAGGTGACCCAGAAAGTATAAGACCAAGGCCTGTTCTAGTTGACAAAAAGGCTCAGAGAGGATGAGGATGAGGATCTTGATCGAAATATTACAGTTACTGACACTCCTGTCTTTGATAGTTGCTTAGATGGTTGTTGTTTATCAGATATTTAGTACTGACAGTTAGCTGCATATATTCAAAGGCTTTATCCTACTATAGAAAGAGTTATATAAATACTTACATTCAAACTATAATTCTTACATTCAAACTATGTCTGTACTGCTGACTGTTTCTGCCAAACACGACAAAAGCTTCCTGTCAAATTAAATTATAATTCAATTTATTAGCACAACACTTTAGAATCTACACTCTTGTCTGAATTTCCACTGTTACCACTGAGAAATACTCAACTTTCAAGCATTAACTGAAATTGACTAAATTTGCCATTTATTAATTATAAATCCAATTTGTAAAATGTGAACTCAAACAGGTAAAGTAAGATCAACCAGGTATTTCAGCCTTTTTTGTAGTATTTAGAGTGAAATACTATCTAAGGAATTTCTAAGTATAAAGTCAAGCAGAAAACTAAACTTTAGAAGTACACGGAAGGCTGAGATAAGTTAACCTCAGGCCAGAGTTTCTTTAAAGCAGGTGAGGCAGGTATGAACAGGTAGCGCACAGGTGTTCTTCTACGTGAAGAGCGCCACTAAAAAGATTCTACAACTGATAAAAATTAAACCTTTAATGTCCACATCAATGGCCTCAACACAACCACATGCTTACAATATGGACTTCAATGGGTTGCTTGTGGAAACTGGGTAAGGAACAGTGGCTGCACTGAGTGGGCCTTTCTCTGTTTGAACTGCTCCATATGATCTTTTGTACCTGCCAAGCCAGGAGGGTATAAAGCATGGCTGCATTGATTTGTGTCCAGCTTTTGCTCTTGACCGGCCCTAACAATGACACTAAACCTTTACACCATTTATCAGACGCTTATATCCAAAGCAACTTCCATTCCCTATCTACAGGGGACCGTCTCCCTGGAGCAACTTAGGGTTAAAGGTCTTGCTCAGGGACCCAGTGGTGGTGCTGAAAGCCATGACCTCTTGGTCTGGAAGAAAGTGTCCTACCCTCTGAGCTACCTCCACCTGTCAAAACCCTTAGCTGTGTTATTAACACATGGAAAACTGGACCAGCATGAAGAAAATGATTTATTCTTATGGTTGAGATGTGAGTCTCTCTGAGAGGCACAAGATGGCACTTTGTTCTGAATGTCTATTACCGAGCAAATAATGCGTCAGGATTGCCTGAAGCTAGAACTCAAATAGTCTTCGCTTGAACGGTTGAGAATTTCAAAGCAAGCAACAAGAAGTGATTGGCAAACCATGAAAGCGTGACAAAACAAGACTGGGGCATTTGGGTAGAGTCAATTAAACTAGGTCTGCTTTAATTGACAAGTAGTGGGTTTCCTTTCCATGAGGATTTTACAATGTAAAGTTACCATTTAGATGATAAAATTGTTCTCTGCATTCTACCCAAAAACCAAGTGAAGCAGTGGGCAGCCAGGAACACAGCACCGGGGGACAGATCCAGGGTACTTCAGTGGTGTCATTGGCAGTCCTGGGATTTGATCACACAACCATCTGATCACAATACATGCAATACAAAGACACTTGGAATACAATACAATACAATACAGAGACACTTGGAAACAATTTCCACAGCCATTCAAATGCATTAATGGATTCCTTTGTCCCTTTGCAGTGACCCAACTGAATGTCCGGCTCAAAAGCATTGTTCCTGAGAGCGGCCTCCTCATCTTTTCCGGCTTCATTCTAGGAGGGATTGTCTGGGGCGCAGACAAGGCACAGACCTTCAAACTCTTGCCAAGAAACTTCTTCTACTTCCTGCTACCGCAGATCATCCTGGACACAGGCTACTTTATGCCAAACAAACTTTTCTTCAGCAACCTGGGCGCCATCCTCGTCCACGCCGTCATTGGGACATGCTGGAATGCAGGCACAGTGGGTGTGGCCCTCTGGGGTTGCTATTTAGGAGGCGCTATGGGTAAGTCTGAGCAATTTAGTTGAGCAACTGTTCATTCAAGATGATGACACTTTAAATGAAAGACTTTGACAATTCCTCTCTGCCCATCAGGTAATCTGAACATCGGACTGTTGCAGTTCCTGCTGTTTGGCAGCTTGCTTTCAGCTGTAGACCCTGTTGCTGTGATCGCAGTGTTTGAGGAGGTGCACGTGAACGAGGTGCTCTTCATCTGGGTGTTTGGAGAGTCACTGCTCAACGATGGAGTAACAGTGGTACGTCTCTTCTCATTGCTTAGCACTCTCTTAAATATAGAAGTTATTCGAAAAAAGGTTATTTGTGTGATAACCTGAGGAAAAAAAGAGGAAAGAAAGGAGCAGGTTAAACAACTGTTAACAGGTGTTTGAAGTGTTGATCAATACAAGAATAAATTATTTAAACTTCTTAAACAGGATAAAACAGGATTTTGGGGTTTTGACAAGAGCTTTTAGCCCCAGACTGACCAGCTTAAGGTCCCCCCTGAATGCCACAGAAAATCCTTCCTTCCCACTGCCATAAGACTCTATAACTCCTCCCTCAGTCACACACTCACAATAACCTGCTGCTCCTTTCTGTGTGTTTATTACGGGTTTACAAAACTATCACTGTGTGGAAGACTATGTGCATTATATTGCTGTGATGTGTAGCAGTCTATGTGCAATACTATGCAATGTTCTCACCAGGTACCAAATATTCCTATGCCATAGGCTGTCCTCTATATCACGCAAAATCACTTAATTACTGCAAAATCTTATGTGCAATATTACTACTTATATTCATATTGTGGTTGTTTTCTTTCAACGGATTTTAATCAGATTTTACTTAATTTTATTTTCATTTTTATTTGATTTTATCGTGTATTTTATCTTACTTTTTTTTATTTTATGTTATTCTTGTGTGTCTCTGGTGTTTGTGTGTTGTGGCAGTCACCATATAAGCAATTTCCTCTGGGATAAATAAAGATTTCTGATTCTGATTCTCATAAAGTCTCAGAAGTCAGTATGAAGTAAGCAATGGGGCAGAGGGCAGCTGGCCACAGATCTAATAATTTTCTGATGTGTTGGGTTGTTCTCATTTGCTCACATAGGTGCTGTACAATGTCTTTGATGCCTTTGTGTCTCTGGGAGGAGAAAAGATCAATGCAGCTGAGATCATCAAAGGCATTGGTATGAACATAAATATTTTTATTTTGAACTTCTGTGGTTGAAGGTTGCAGTCATATATTCTTTTGCTTTTTTCAACACACATTTGACCATTTCCTCATTTGTTTTCTTGTTTTTGTCTTCTCTCTCCCTCCAGTCTCCTTCTTTGTTGTGGCATTTGGAGGTTCAATGATAGGTGTTGCATTTGCCATCATCATTTCGCTGTTGACCAAGTATACAGGGAAAGTTCAAATCATTGAGGCTGGCTTCATCTTTGTTTTGGGCTATCTGTCTTACCTCACCGCTGAGATGCTCTCACTATCGGCTATTCTTTCGTAAGAACACGTTCCTTTTTACCTCAGATCGATTGCATTTGTATGTTTTACCCCTTAAGCCTTAATATTAACTAGACAAACCGCATTGCGGTGCATAATATAACCACTGTAGATGAGGAGAGAATAAGTGGTGTCCAAGCAGAATGTCCAAACTCACCCAATTAGTGGTTGAATGATTTGTCCACTTTAGAAAGGGACCATTTGAATTTTGAGAATGTTTCATAAGGATTTAAAGACAAAATGAATTTTGAATATAGCCCAAACCATGTCAGAGGAACAGAGGAAAAAGTGTTGTAGCAACTTATGGTGGATATGTTTGAAATGGGGTAAACAGCATCTAAATGACAGCATGAAAGAAACAGAATTTCTCTAAGACTGATCATTTAGGTCTGTAGAGGTTTGTACCTTCAAAACAAGATTCTGTCTTTTATTAGTAGATGTTTTATTTCACAAATGAGACATGAGTGAGGGTCATGAGCCTCCTAGGGTCCAACTTGCCACACAAGTTTCATCATTTTTGGTGCAGCAGTTGTTGTACTATTGCCCCAAAAGTAGTTTGTGTGGCGGGTCATGCCAACCTAGGCACACAAATCTCTTACCTATCAGCCATGTGGGGTTACAAGCACAGTGTGCTTCATGTAGAAGGGTGAGGTCTACAGTATACAAATAGGAAATCACTGGCTAAAAGTTAGTACAAATATTATATGACCACTGCTCCACTTTTCCTGACTGTAAAAAAAAGAGAACAGACTTTTTTTGAATTGAGTCAGGACATGTTACAGGGAAGCATATAAGGTTAAAAGCACAGAATTAACATTCATTGTTGTGTACAATTGTAGTACATCATTAGAAATCTCTTATGTGTATATGTCCTTATTGAATTCCAGACTTTGACTATTGTTTTTGTGTTGCAGAATTACTTTCTTTGGTGTCTGCTGTCAAAAATATGTGAATGCAAACATGGATGAAAAGTCTGTTACCGCTGTGCGCTACGCCATGAAGGTGTTTGCCAACGGCTCTGAGACAATGATCTTTGTCTTCCTGGGTGTCACGGCCATTGATAGTGTAATCTGGGTGTGGAATACTGGCTTCATCTTTCTCACTCTACTATTCTGCATAGTCTTCAGATTCATTGGTGAGTCTGTGTTCCTTTAAAAGTGGATTAACTGTGGAGAATCTCAGGTGCCTAAGTCAATTAGTTAAATTCTAACAAATTGTAACTTTTTCTCAGTAACTTTAGGGCTGGGCACTAAGACCCTATGTTATTGATACTGTGAAAAAATACAGTACTTTGCAAAAGTCTGAGATCCCCTTCAGATTATTTCAGAATCAGAAAATGTTATTGAGCAATTTACTAAAATTGCTTAATTTCATTTCTGGTCAAAAAACAGCCATTAAGCAGAAGTTTTAATTCTTCAGCATCTGTGTAGTAAGAAATGGGTGGTCTCAGTACTGTAGATCAGTACTGTAGATACAGTACTGTAGATAAATGTGGTGGGGTTGTCAGAGTGCTCGCCGCAAAGCCAGCACTCTGAACTCCCTCTTGGCTTGGAGCAGGCAGAGACGCGGGGATCGATGCTTAACGTGACTTTATTAAAGAAAAGAAAACCAAAGGAAATAGGCGCGGTGGCCTCCAGGATACAGAATGTAAAAAAGGCAGGACACAGGCAGGGGAATTGAGGTGATGGACACATGAGGACAGACTAACTAAAACAGGTTTAAATACACAAGACAATCAAGGCTAAACATAGGCAGGTGGAACTAAGGACATGTAAACAGAAAACAGCTGAAGACCAAGGCACGTGACCAAAACAGAATGTCAAAATAAAAGCATGACAGAAAACACAGAACAGAACAAAACAAAACAGAAAACAGTGGCCACTAACGGCCACCAGCCGTGACAGGGGTACATCTTTGGAATTGAGCTTTAATACTTCACTGATCAACGCTGTGTACAATAAAAAGCATAATCATGCAGAAAAAATGACATAAACAAAATAATCTATATCTAATTAAATATCACCCAATTATACCACTAAGTATTTTTTGTACAAAGATTTAATTCAAATAAAGCGTTACACTCTGTTGCCTTTTATAAATATTGCTGTGTCACAGTGGATGTTCTCCATTCCGTCAAAATCTACAAATAAATATCATAATACATATTCTGTATCATGAAACCGCCCTCAAGTTTCCTGACATTATATTTTGCATAGTGCCCAATAGGGCTGGGTGATTTGGCCTAAAATCAAAATCTCGATTAATTGAACATTTTACCTCAATTAATCATTTTGTACAGTAAATATGCTCACATATTACAAGTGAGAGATTTTTGAATGACGGGTGCATTAATTGATTTTAAAATAATTGAAGGAAACACACACACTATCTACTATCTATATTTTTAAAGAGAAAGTAATCAAAAAAATTGACCTGGAAAAATTTGATCGATTATAGGTTCTGAATGTCGATTTCGATTACTTTTCGATTAATTGCCCAGCCCTAGTGCTCAACTGTAGTTGTGTTTTGATCTCCAGGTGTCTTCTCATTGACTTGGATGCTCAACCAGTTCAGACTGGTTCCCATAGAGATCATTGATCAGCTAGTCATGAGCTACGGTGGTCTACGGGGGGCAGTGGCATATGGTTTGGCAGCTTCACTGGACGAGAAGAGGATCCCAGAGAAGAACTTGATGATCAGCACAACGCTCATCGTCGTGTACTTCACTGTCGTACTTCAGGTACTATTATCTTATTCTTTACACTTAGAAGATAAATATTAACTGAAAATGTTTTGCTAACACGAATGTCCAAACTGGATATATAGGAAAATATATCAGTATTAGGAGCTGGGGCATTATGAATGTGCTCACAGCACTGAGAAAGTAGATTATTAACGGAAAGAGCAGACAAAAATGCAGAGGTTAATGATTCAATTCCCCCCCAGGGTCTCACGATGAAGCCCCTTGTCAAATGGCTCAAAGTTAAGAGGGTTTCTCCAGCTGACTTGAAACTCATTGAGAAAGTGAACAACAGGGTAGGTACTTACCTTCCGTCTCCCTTCTTGCATTCATCATGTTACATGAATAGGGAAACAACACAGAGAGCTCATCTAAATGTACCATGTTTCTTGAATTTGATTGCATTCATTTGGGCCACAGGCATGTGAGCACATCCTGGCAGCAATGGAGGACATCTCCGGACGCATAGGAGATAACTGGTGGACCAGAGGGTAAGCACTGGGGATGAAATATTACATTCATAGTTTGAGGACATTGCAAACATCATCGCATGCCTTTGTTACTACTTTTTAAAAGGGTCTTTGTACCGTCTCTCTGTTTCAGCTGGAAGCGATTTGAGGACAAATACATCACATGGTTTTTGATGAAGCCAGAGGCCAGGAAGAACAAAGATTACCTTTTCAGCATCTTTCACAAACTTAATCTGGAAGACGCTGTTAATTATGTTACTGAGGTGAGGGCTGGGATGACGTTTGCAAAAGTTTGAACACGTGTGTTCAAGTGATATGTTGTTGATTTTTGATTTAATATATGCTAACACATCTTCTGTAGAAAAGACATTACAGTATGGGTTTTTATTTTTGCACATTTATGCCACATTTTCATTTTAACCCATTGGAAAAAAATACATCAAGTACGAAATGTGCTTTAACGTCTGCCCTTCCTCAGTTTTATGTTGCATTCAAAACAGTTGTTGTGCAATAGAATGTGCATATGGGTGCTCTGGTTTAATAGTTTTGGCTTATTAGCTTATTAATATCAGCATCTGTTCTAACTGAGTAAAACCTCTTTCTTTAAATAGGGAGAGAAACGTGGCTCTCTGGCCTTCCTGCGCAAAGATGACGGTACTAATGTGGACTTTGAGAAGAAGTTGAGTTTGGAGTTTTCAGGAGTCATGCCTGACATCACATCTGAGCTTGACTTCGGCATCGACAATGTTCCTATGACCTCCATCATGTGAGTGTTACTGCCCACAGCAAGTATATGAGTCTCACTCATCACACAGAAAGAGGCTGAACAAAAAGTGTTCTTGGGAAATGATGCTGTAGAAGAACCATTTACTGGTGTTTTGAATAACCTTTTGATAGATGTTTAAAATAACCATTTTTTAAACATTTTAAAACATTATACCTTTTACACCATAATAGCCTTCATAAGTATATAACATCAACATTATGGAAATAATGGTAAAATGGTTCTCTCTTTTAGAAAAATAGTTATTCTAACCAAAAAGTGTTCTCTGGAAATTATGCCATGCCATTATCCTGAATAACCTTTTGATGGATGCTTCAAATAACCATGTTTGTAAATGAAACATGGTTATTTTACCATTTACCACATAATGTTCATGTTGTACACTTATTAAGGCTATTTTTCCTAAAACCGTACATTAAAGTCAAAAATCATTTCAAAATGTAATGTATAGTTATAGTACGAAGTTATAAGAGGATTAATATAAGAGATTTTTGCATATCGTTTAGTCTAGAAGCAATCATTCCACCGCTTAGGAACATTTATTTGACATTTCCCTTGAGGTCGTGTTCTCTGAAGAGTGTAAATAGGCACCAGTATGTTCTTTAGATACAGTCATGAGAGCCAGTCGAGGCGGGAGAGTAAACACAGGCTGTTTATGAGAGACACACTATTATCTGTTCATTGACTCTTGCCTTAGGAAGGTCACTCTGTTATGGCCTTGAAAAAAATAATGTTAATTAAATAGTAACAACACGGAAAATTCACAGACGAATTTTGAAAGTGTGTTCTTTGTTCACCCAGACGGGATTCCGTTCCCTCAGTGTCTCTGAACATTCATGAGCAGGACCTAAAAGGCATGAGCGAAGACTTTAATGCTCATCACCTACTGCAGCAACATCTGTACAGGAGCAGGAAAAATGTATGTATAGAAAAGTACACACACGCGCACACACACACACACACACACGCACACACACGCACACAAACACACACACGCGCACACACACACACACACACAATAATATAACCACTCCAGATGTTGAGAGATAATGTACAGAATACAGAGAAATGTACAAATGTACAAGAAAACACATCATGAAATATAGGTATGAAATACAGGTCAAATGTAAATAAATTTTTTTTAAATTATTTTTTAAAACGTAATCATCATTAGATTCTGCAAAAATTTAAATGAGGTCAACTCTCTTCCGTAACTACTCTGTGCAGCTACAGTATAATAATAGGAAAATAATATAATAATATATTTATATTTATACACAGCACCGTCACAAGTACAGTCGCAGTGACTTCACCATCAACCAAAGTGAAGATGAGGTTCAAGAGATCTTCCAGAGGACCATGAGGAACCGCCTTGAGTCGTTCAAATCTGCCAAGATGGGCGTCACTCCTACCAAAAAAATCACAAAACACCCAAAGAGGGAGCCAAACCAGAAGGTGAGTGCTTTCAGAAATTACGAAATTACATAAAACGCTTACAGCTACATCGTTGTAAATGTAAAATCCTACACTCTTATGCTCTTGTGTATGTTTCCAGATGTCTAATGGAAGGACTGCAGATCCAACCAAAACCTATTCATATGGAGATGAAGGTAACACTTTTTATCAGCATTTACATCCATGGATGTGACTGACTTGGAACATGCTTTAGACTAACATTCTTTTTCCTGTTTTTTTTGTCAATCTCTTGTATAGATTTTGAGTTTTCGGAAGCGGATAGTGCCTACAGTGGGGACGGCACAGCTGCGGGTGGCAATTCACCTATGAGAGCTCCTCCATACACAGTGGGAGGTGAGCATTCAAAGTATAATAATGTACATTTTAGTTCATCCAGTTGATCGAGTGGTCCATGCCCTTTTTCTGTAATGACAATCATTTGAAACAAAAATATCATGTATATGGTGAGGTAGTGGCCTACTGGATAGGATACTTGCGTCTAGACCAAGACGTCATGGGTTCAAATCCTACCTTCAATAGAGGCATCAGCTAAATGCTGTACATGAGTTTTCTGCAAATAGGGTGATAAGTTAATTTGGTAGTCTAAAGTTAGGAAACTCACCTTTTAAGTAGAGGTGTCAAATGATAAAAAATGAATCGAATTAATTACAAGCTCTTATTAATGAATGTAAATTAATTGCATAAATTTTTTTGTAAAAGTGTTTAAAAATTTTAATGAATTTTGGCATATGAATGAATAATCATCATTACAGGCTTTCAACATCTCTTTTATTTAACTGTTTCTGCACTGTTCATGTGTAGTAACGGTCATAGCAATCCTAAATATGACCTAATATGCTGAGGGAAAAAAGCAAGAACAATCATAAAACTATGTCCATCTGTAAGGTGCAGTTTAAGACAATGTACACACGGTGTTCTGATGCGATCGAAAAATTCGACCATAGCACAAATCGGCAGCAGAGTCAATCGATTCAGACTACTCTGTTGAAAAATGCTTTTTAAGCGTTCATAGTTTATACAATCAGTTTAGCACTGATAATGAGAAAAAGGCAAATAATATGCATAATCTGAGAAAAATATATTTTATTTAATTGAAAAGTGCCTAGTAGAGACCGACCGATATATCGGCAGGCCGATATTATCGGCCGATATTAGTCATTTTCCAAACTATCGGTATTGGCATTTATATTGGCTGATAAATGAATATTTCAAAAATAAAATAAAAACGTACGAAACACCCTTCAACCATGTCATGAGTATTGGCGTTGTATAGTTTGTCCACCAGAGGGCACTCTACACCGTCCCTGTTGGCAACACTCGTGTATAACGCGCCACA
>JBBPDB010000108.1:8415056-8433439 GCA_037974465.1 Brachypetersius altus
TTTTTGAATGGAATTAGTGAAATAAATCAACTTTTTGAAGATATTCTAATTATATGACCAGCACCTGTATATTTTAACCAGTTTAAGTTAGTCAGGTATTTTTGCTCGATGGCTTTTTGTCTGTGTTTATTTTCTTCATTTTTTTCACCAGTTTCAGGTGTGCATATTGGAAAGTGGGCTTACTATATATTTAGTCCATAGGAAATTGCAGTGCATGTAATGTTGTGAATGAAAAACATTTAAAACTGTCGCTTTGTTTATTAATAAGGAATCAATATGTTAGTGTTGGATAGAGCAGTTTGAAGTGCGCTTTTGTTTCAGCTTCGTCTGTTGATGGTGCTAGTCTAAGATCCCTCTTAGTGGCTCAGTGGTAAAGCTGCTGGTCTGGGGAGTTAAGTGTACCTGGTTCAAATCTTGCTCTGGACGCAGTGCTTTTTAACACAAAGCTTTTTTTGCCACAAAACCAATGTTTGGTGCCTCTTTCTCTGTGTAAAACACCACTTCTTGAAAAATTGCACATTTAATTAATCAGTGAAAGTGAATGCAGAGAGAGACACTGAGAGGGTCTCCGCGGTTCGAAGTGTCCGTTCTCATAAATATAAATCTAGTCAAAAGTTTGGGTATGCTCATCCATTGTTCAAAAGTTCACACATTTTCTAGTGGAAATGCAGTTTGCTCACTATTTTTCACTGTTAATATTAGTGAGTTCTCAAAGAAACCAAGTGACATCTGCTGAGAAAATATAGGTCAGTTTCATACTCCTGAAGCACCTAAAGTCCATCTGGCCTTTCTCTTTTTAGGTCAGTAAAGAAAGCAGGGAAATGTTGGAAATTGGTATTGGTGCGCTGCTTGTTTTGTTTTTCATTGATTGTATGTGTGTGTATGTGTGTGTGCGTGCGTGCATGCGTCTGTGTCTATAGCAAATATTTCCACTTCACTGGCTATAATAGGAGGCCTGTAAGCTCTGGATGTCTGAGATTAATGCTCCCCAGAGGTAGGAGAGAGAGCAGCCTTACACTCAACAAAACACACACCATCTCATCTCTGCCAGGAAGAAAAAGACAAATCTCACACTTTGTCATAGCAGCCCCAGGCTGAGTTCATTCCATTCCTAATTTAATGAGAACTGTGGGAATGTGATGATGATATGATGAACTATTGATTTGTAAATTGCTGGTTGTCATAAATGTAGTATTTTTCCAAAAGTCTGAATTATTTATTCCATTTTACTGGAATTATTTAGCTGTGATCAATAGTAGTAATTACTTGTGGCCACTGGAGTTTTATCATCTTGAAGTTGAGGGGTTTTATGAAGGCTGCAGCACTTTTTGTGGCTCATTCCTCTCCATTCACTGAACCTGTTTTTCTTGAGTAAGTGGTTCCCTAGAACCCAAAAATGTATGGGGATGGGCCACTACAACTTCTTCTTCCCATTATAGTAATGTTTGTGATCTAAGTGGAGCTGGGATGTTATTTTAATATTTACTATACATTTAGTCATTTGACAGATTCTTTTATGCAGCCTCATTTTCATAAGATTTATTAACTGCAGTTGTTGCAACTGTAAATAAATGAGCCATGAGCAATGAGCCATAGTTTACTAGTTTACATTTCTAAAGTGGAGCTGGTCAATAGGATAGTGTTATCATAATAAATTATGGCGCATGTCGTGATCTAATCTGTACCATAGTTAAACAACTGCATATTTCATTACAAACAGAACATAATTATTCCTGTTTAACACAAATTAGTACAGTGAGTGAAACGCTGAATAAAAAATATTCATACCGATACATTTTGATCTTATTAGATGTTAAAATTAAAGTCATGGTAATGTTTCAGAATTTTATTTTTTGCCTTATTGCCTAACCCTACTGTGAAAAGAGGGACAAAAAATTTAAGTTATAAGAAAAATAGCACATTTTTCCTTTTGCACCAAAAAGTAGTCTTGACATGTTTAGCCGCTGTGTTTAGATATGTGAGGTGGTGCTGTTTATTTTTTATAGAAACTCATAAGCAAGTCTGTTGATTGCTTAATAACATTACATGTGTGGCAGGATATCCACATGGTTTGAGATGATGAATGAATAACATTTCCTCAATGCAGTTTGGAGGGATATTTTTAGGTAGGCCCTGCGTAAAGAGGATGAGTTAACAGTAGACTGTAGATTGTGTGTAATAGTCAGTATTGATGGACATGCTGCTCACTGCTCTCCATGACGGAGCACCTGCTTGTCGATGCCACGTAGGTGGACTGGGAAATTATTCAGTGACGTCCTGGCAGGGAAGTGATGACTCAGGCAAGTGGAAGCCAGGTGTGCCGGAGCTTATGAGACTGATCTTAATGCCGTTTGGTTTTAATGTCAGTCAGAGTGCAAAGGTTTGAATGGACAGCCATTGCCTTGACGTCTTCCACAACTAAGAGGAATGATGACAGTCCATTAGTGCCAATTGAAATATCTGTGATTGACATTTCCTCAAGGAGAGTATGATGAGTCATACAGTAAGGAGGAGTACTGGTGGTGCAGATTGTAATTGTGCATTCCTTGTCTTCATCTTTCTCTTTTACTGTCTGTTTCCCTCTCTATCTGAGTGATAAACCATTTCCCCTTCGTTTATGCCAAAATTGTTTGTGTGCAGACACAGTCATGTGCTTGATAAATGCATCTAGCTGTGCGCTCCTTTCAAGCATAAATAACCACTGACCTTGGATTGTCTTTTACACACACACACACACACACACACACACACACACACACACACACACACACACACACACACACACACACACACACAAACAGTTAGACTTTAAGCTGGTGTAAATGGGAGCATTTATGGTAAGTCCACTTAAATTCAAGCGTAGTTGAGGCTAAAGCACAATATATATTACAGCTGGTAAATGTCACTTTTGCAGTTTGACTCACATTACAATATCACAGACTTGTTTTATGGGAGCTATTTACTTACAATGTTCACAATGACATCTCAAATGACATGAAAATTGATTTTTTTTCAGCCTTCCAGTTAGTAGTTATATACTGTCTCTTCTACTTTTCTAGAATGTGTGAATAATCATTTGACCTGTTGCCACAAACACAGCTGGACTCATTTACCTTCTCTTTATGATGGCTTCCATTTAGCAATTAAAATGCACTTGAATAAGAATTCAAGTCAGTTCTTTGTTAATTCTCTTTGTAGGGAGAGTACGATGACTCAACATTTCCTGCAAAGGCTATTTGTCTATGAGCAGCAGGGTATTATGTGTCCGGTGTGGCTTTTTATTCAGGGAATTAACCCACTAGTGCACAAGTGCTGGGCAGTGTGATGTTTTCAATGTCTGATCGTTTTCAGGTTTGAAGTACAACTTATTAAACCAGTACTCCCCGAGTACTGATACTGATATAAAACCTGACACAGCTTGTTTTCATGGGACAGTTTTGCTCTGTTCTGTTTTTTATTAAAAACACACTCGACACAGTACTGTAAATGTTAATTTGACAGAAATTGTTTTGAACTGTCCTGAAGCACCCAGCAAATTGCACAGACTGCAATAAAAGCTCCTTGTTATCTGTAAACTCTGCTAAAACCTGAAGTCAAAATTGTTCTGAGACAGAAATACTAGCATGTTAATATAAACACTCAGCTCTAACTCTCTGTGTACTGTTCTGTCTTTCAGCTATCCTCAACCCCAAAATACCCAAAGAGACCAAAAGCTTCAACTTTGATTATTCCTACTGGTCACACACTTCGGTGAGTAGTGCGGGAGAAAGCAAAGAAAATTTGACATGACAATAGAAGACAGGGAAATCACAGTAAGACACGCAAAAGAAAACTGTATTCATTTTTCTATAGATTTCACTCTGCTGCATGAACAATGGAAGGAATTGAGTCTTAGGCTGTTGTGACCTAACCTTTTGGATTTTTTTAATTTTAACTTGACCCTAAAAACTTTCACTTGCTGTTATAATATCACTGTATGAAATCCAGATCTATCCTTCACAGATATTCATGCTAGGAATTTGCTATATATTAATTCAGCTATGTGTAAATAAAGTTGTTTAACGTATAGGCCCTCCGAATTTACAACCAGTGTATTTAAAATTATTTTTTATTTTTTACTCAGTTAAAGTCTGATTCTTTACTTCTTTAATCTATGCTTCTTTGTGATTTTTTAAAAATCTAACATCTTTAGTCTATTGATTTGTTTAATTATGTGCTAATTTAACCAGTCAGGCTGCTTTTTGTAAGCAGCGACAAACTCAATAAATCAATAACCATTTTCGACTGTATCAGAATTACATTCCACATTACAGTTAAGACCTTTGCTTTGTCTCAGTGGTAAATTGTTAGCTGTGTCATTTTCGGAGTCTCTCATTCAATAAACAGAACAACTAATCAATTCTTGTTTGTCGATGTACAGCAATCAGCAGTTCTTTGCACATTGAATGTCAGGGGCTTAACCTGACTAACCTGTCCGTGTCTTGTTTGTGCCCTTGCAGCCAGAGGACATCAACTATGCCTCTCAGCAGCAGGTATACAGAGACATTGGGGAGGAAATGTTACTCCATGCATTTGAAGGATACAACGTCTGTATCTTCGCATATGGACAGACTGGTGCAGGCAAATCATATACGATGATGGGAAAACAAGAAAAAGACCAGCAAGGAATCATCCCTCTGGTAAATAACAGCACAAATAATAAATTTTTTGTTGAAAAAGAACATTTAAAAAGTGCTTTACACATGCATGCATGAGGACTGTTATCTCCTCAGCAGAGCCTGGCTGTTTACATGCATATTGACCCACAGTGCTGGACAGTGTACTGAATAATATAGTCCTGACTATTTACACTCTACTGCCATATGAATAGCCTCTGATGAGGCAGTATCTAAGGTTATCCAGGCTCCACTGTGTAAACAGCAAATCAGTGAGCCCTGCACACACAGATGACGTGAACAATGCCAGATCAAACATTGTTAAGGGAAAAGCCAAACAGCAAGCTAAAGCACATTTACAAGCATCTATTCAACAGCCTGATGAGGGAACAGGGAAAAGTGGCTCAGTCATTAACTCCTCTCCGTATCTCTCTTTCTCTCGCACTTCATCATTTCCTCATCCACAGCTGTGTGAAGATCTTTTCACCAAGATTAATGACAACAATGACAACAGCATGTCTTATTCTGTAGAGGTAAACACACATCCTCTTTGCTCTTTGTCTCTCTTTACCTTCACTATGGAATGAATCATTTGAAACTGAGGATTGTAAGTAAAAAAAGTAAATTTCTTGTACATTTTTTGTAGATTTTACTTATAAGCCTCACTCACAATGTATTTGACCATTTTTTCTGACTGAAATATATTGACATTAATTGCAATTACATTTTTTGTTTTGGTAATTTAGCTGCATGTTCCAAAAAAAATTCCATATGTGGCACCTTAAGTCATTTTGTTTGGTGTTACAGGTCAGTTATATGGAGATTTACTGTGAGCGTGTACGGGACCTTCTTAACCCCAAGAACAAAGGCAACCTGCGTGTGAGAGAGCACCCCCTGTTGGGCCCATACGTGGAAGATTTGTCCAAACTCGCTGTCACGTCATACAATGACATTCAAGACCTGATGGACTCAGGAAACAAGGCCAGGTTATTCAGCTGTTCTATTCTTCGGCAGCACACAACAGTGCGTTTTTGCAAGTAACATCACTGCTGCGATGTTATTCACAATAACACACAGCCTGAGATAATTTTACACAAAAAGGGAAGAAAAGGGGAAGTGAAAATGCTTTATGCATTATTTAAAATAAATGTCTTCCACCCGAAAACAAAAACAAACAAGAAAAACCTTAGTACATTTTATGGTCCTTCCCAGGAAATTTGTGCACAAACAGAATGGATTAATTGCATGACGCAGTGTTCTTTCACAGATTATTGCTATGGGATAAAGCCATAGTTAATCACAGAGAATTGAGAGAGACGTTCCTGAATTCAGCAGAACGTAGTGTAAAGGAGGACACACACTGTTTTAGCCATTGTCAAGTTCAGTTAATAGTCATTTTTCATTCTAGTGCTTAATAATAAAATAAAAAAAATAAATATATATATATTTTTTTTTTCTTTGTATATTATTTGTTGATATATATATATATATATCATTTCTTTTAATATTCAATATTTTCTTGCAATACTTCAGTTTTCCATACCAAGCGTCCTTTGGATCTCCTCCAGCTACAGCACTGAAGATGATATTGGATGAACACTGACTTTAACAGTCTTAATAGCTGAGCAGTGGCTCTACTTTTCGATGTTAGAAACAGATGCATTAAACATGTTATTAAACATGTCTGGCTATCTTCCTCCCTACCACACAATTACTCTGTTGTGTAACAAGTCAATGGCAGGGTGCACTAACCAGCAGCTAATTGAGCGCAGTAGATAATTAGACTGTCTCTAATTCGTGTTGCGCTTGCTGAAGCATTTGTTAAAAATGAGCTCGAATTGATTTGGGTTTTCTTTTCCTAGTGCAATGAATTCTGTGCTTGACGCAATTACTGTGCAGACGGAAGCTTCTTGGAATAATGTCTGAGCTATTAGCACGGGGTGAAATATGTAAGAATAGATTAGTGAATAGGGTGTTTAATATGTTACAGGCAGTCTCAATTAGGTGGAGTTGTTTTTTTCTGTGTCAGTCACAGTTGGCCTCAAGCCACACAGTTCGAAACTGAAGTTTTGCAGTCAGTTGTAAGGCTATTCATTTTTTTGATGAAAAAAAGACTAACCTGAAGGCTTAGGGGCAGTAATCATTATAAATGGTGATCTAAGATTTGCCATCACAATAGTTATATTAATCATTACCATGTATCATAAAGCAGTTGACTTGGTGGCACAGATGACCTGGTTTGTTTACATTATATTACAATTTCGACTTCACTAACTAAGGCAGGGTAAATGCATCCCAAAAAAAGTTACAAATTTTACATTTGGGCTGCCCTAACCCTGATCGTGTTTCTGACCCAAGAAAAGAGGTATTAAGATAGAGATTATCTGTCGGAACCTGAAAATATCCAGATGTGTATGTTGGGTTACTTTTGTTGGGATTTCACGCTCTGACCTAAGACTTCTGCAAAGTGCTCATAAATATTTAGTTACTCTGGTTAAAATATGTATGTTTCCTCACATCCGTCTTACAGGACAGTGGCGGCCACCAATATGAACGAAACAAGCAGTCGCTCTCATGCTGTTTTCAACATCATCTTCACCCAGAAGCGCCACGATGCAGAGACGGATAACACCTCTGAGAAGGTACGCGGTCTGTTCTAGACCCTGTCAATCCTTTCAGCTTCTCAGATAAGGGAGTTCAGTAAACTGCCCAGTGGCCACTGAACACACCTAAGCCAGATGATCTGCTCCCTGCGCAGTGCCAGAGCTGTACAGAATGGCATTACTGCCTTTCTGGGCCCAGCTGATTATGTGCAAGAGTGACATGAGCATGTCCTTCTGTCACTGTGCAGCGCTCATTATTGACCCATTCTTTTTACAATGCCCACCTCTTGCACAAGATGTAAAAGATGTGAAATTTTGCATCATTCTGCATTGTCTCTGACAGGTCAGCAAAATCAGTCTGGTGGATTTAGCTGGGAGTGAGAGAGCTGATTCCACTGGAGCCAAAGGCACTCGTCTCAAGGTGAAAATCTTTCTATGCCTCATACGTTTCTGGTTTTTTTTTAACCTTCTGCTCATTTTCAGCATCTTCTTGTTTCTGTTTCTATATCAGTTTGCTTAACTTTAGGCTCATTAATCTTCTAGCTCAGAGCCTAGCAGTCTCATGCCTGGGGATCCTGCCGCAGTTCTGTTCTGTTCCATCTCCAGCACTTTATTATCTTACACAGGTGTTTGGAGCCAGAATAGGACATAAATGTGGACTGGGTGCAGGTACCCAAGGACTAGGTTGTGGTAGAAATGTATGTTCTTTTTTCATGCATCTGCCTTTGTCTTTCTGTCGCTCTTCTTTTCTCTACATTTTTCAGCTTCATTAGCTTCGAGCTGTGAGATTCTAGGTCAGGATGTAGCAGGGGAGTGCTGTGCGCTGGGCCCGGACTCCCTCAGGGCTCCTGTATTACTCTCTTGTTTGCTATGATTTCATTCAGAGTTTTCATTAGGATTTTTAGCTTTTGCATTGCTGATGTTGCAAAAAGCTGTAACATGCACGTAGATGATTCCTTAATAAATTAAAAGTTGTTCTAGGTGAGTTTGTATCAGTATTTGAATCAAGAGATTCACATGAGCCACAAAATTGTTGGTCTGTGTAATGGAGGTTATGTTTTGACTTTGTTGCATAGTGTAAGGAATTCACAATGTAATATTTTTCACCTGCTATTGTGCTGCCTGCTTTGGTGTTCATGAATCTGTTCTGTATCTGTTGCAGGAAGGAGCAAACATAAACAAATCCCTTACCACACTAGGGAAAGTCATTTCAGCTCTGGCCGAGGTGGTATGTATTGGTTTTTTTGTACATTTCATTTCCAGTGTAGTGTCTCCAGTGTACAGTGAGACTGACTCATTTCTCTTCTCTTTTCTTAGGATTCTGGATCAAATAAAGTGAGATTTTTTTCCCCTTAAAGTTAGAATAAGACTTTTGCTGTAAACAGTTTCTTCCAGGATCATGAAAGTTTTCTGATTCTTGTATAAAGTTAGTGGTTGTTACATGGTTTGACCTTTCTGAATTACACAGAACAAGAAGAAGAAGAAGGTGGAAAGTTTCATTCCTTACAGAGATTCTGTGCTGACCTGGTTACTGAGAGAAAATCTTGGTAAGCTTTGTCAATAGTTCAGCTTTTCAAAATAAAGGAGCATATTTTGTTTTTTGGCTTACAGTAACTTTTGTTATTATAGTCTTTAAGAATAAGCATAATAAAGATGAGTAAAAGGTTTTACACATGAGATTATCTTATAAAACCTGCTTCTCTACCAAGAAAGACACTAATGAGTGTTTCTTTGAAATGTGCAAAGAGGAAATTGCAGCTATTTTTTTACTTTTGCCATTGGCAACTGTCATTTCATATAGGCACTGCTTTTAATTCACTTATTGACACATTTCCTCTTTGTATTGAGCAAGATTCTCCACAAGGGGAAGTTATTAATGCTCAGTACCCTTTAAGTGCATCACATTGGTGGTATTTTGCCTTCTGGTTTATTGAATAGTGTTTCAAACCTCATATGAACACTAATCTTGACTTTTTTCTTGGTCCAGGTGGAAACTCCCGTACTGCTATGGTGGCAGCCCTCAGTCCTGCAGACATTAACTATGATGAGACCCTCAGTACCCTCAGGTCCAGCTCCCAATCTTTTTGTTTACCATAGGGATGAACAATATATCAGTCATATATCACGATAAATGGCCTTTATGTATCTGATGAAGCAGAAAACTCTTCGACCAATCACAGAATCACTTAGTTCAGTTCCTTTTTCTTGATCAAATCTTAACTTTGATAAACCGACATGAATGTATTAGTGTATGTCATTTTGGTCAAAATAATGCAGAATTGTCTAAAACGATGTAATACTGAGCATTTGCCGGTTTATTTTCAATATATTGCTTATAAGGCATTTGTAGCGGTATTGCTGTGATTGTGGTGTTTAATAGTGCAGCCCTGGTTTACTCCCATCTCTTTACATCATCTCTTCACTATTAATTCCTGTTATCACGCACTATCCTTCCTTGCTCCCCTTTCTCTCTCCCACACATACATACGCACATTCTCTCTGTCTGTCATACTCTCTCACACTCTGTTGCTATCTGCCATTTTTCCTCCCTCACTCTCGCTTCCTCGCTCTTTCACCGAGCTTGTTAATGTGGCTGAGGTGTCGAAGGCTAATGGCAGCGTAAGCAGAATGTTATGTAATGACAGATAAGGATCCGCTGCTTCACTCCTGAAACACCCTTCGAAAGCTGAATTGAGTAACTGTGCACCAATTAGGTACAGCTCTTTTTAGGAATGTGTCTCTGTGTGTTTGTGTGCATGTTTGTGTGTGTGTGTGTGTGTGTGTGAGAGAATGAGTAAGACAAACGTATTTCCTCATGTTGTACAGTGCAGTCAGTATTTGCGTATCATTATCATCAGCTTATTGCTTCATAACAGTTGCATTACCAACTACAAATCTACACAGAAAACACATGTTGAAGTGACGTATGACCATTAACTGGAGCTCTTACACCCGTACCTATATTATAACTGATTTTCAGTGCTAACTCTGGTATCCTCTCTGACACAGGTATGCAGACAGAGCCAAACAGATCCGCTGCAATGCTGTCATTAATGAGGACCCCAACAACCGGCTGGTGAGGGAGCTGAAAGATGAGGTGTCGCGCCTCAAAGAGCTCCTGTATGCCCAGGGCTTGGGTGACATCATTGAGAGTAAGACTTACTGCTGTCCCAGCTGGACATGGTTTATATCTGTTTATGTTGTTGTGTGAGGAGTTGATTTAAAATGCTGCCGTACACTAGGGGTGGGTGACATGGCAATATGATTTCACCATGATTTATTTTTTTGAGCACGCCGTGGATATACTGTGAGCAGTGTTCTACAGTATAGGGGTTCTACAGTAAAGAGGTTTACGTACCAATGATATAAACCCAGAATTATAGAATGTATTAAATCAGAATTAAGAGCACATAAGAGTATATATGTAAAGTAATGTTAATAATGAAGCTGTATGATTTTTTAATAAATAAGAGGGGTGTAACTGTCAAAAGCCACAGTCACATTGAAAGAAAAAACGACTGTCGCTTCGCTGTTTCCTTTAGAACAAAAAAAGGCACTTCAGGATCAGATGTGTTCTGAGGGTAATGTGTCATTTGTTTCTGAGCATTTTTCTGTTGGTTAAATAATTAAGTTTATGAATTCAAGAAATTCATCTTACACTTAAAGGCTTAATGGTAATGAAAAGATTCAATAAGGCCAGGAGTCTATGAGAGATTATTTTGTGCTGTTTAATTGCATTTCTTTAATTAAAAATAGTGCTGTGCAGAAAGTAAAATGTCAAGTGAAAGGGACATTTTTCATAGCTTGGCGCTTAAAGTTCATTGTCCCTGTTCCAACTCATCAAACCTCAGAAAAGTTGTGATGTGTCTAAAATATTGTTTTGTAGTATTTACTTTTTTGCCTTTTGCCCACCCCTACTATAGACCAAACTTCAGTCCTGGATGATCACTTGGCCTGCACAGTTTTGCCCTGAAGTTTATCATTATCTAGTTAAAAACTCCTTCGTGAGATGGTCTGTGCAGAGCAGGAGGACCATAAGCACTGAAGCTAAGAGGGCATACTGCTATAGAGAAACTGTTTTACTTCATTGTTTTGAAACTGTGATGACAGTAGTCCCCCCTGTATGTGCTCACTCCCACACATACACCCACATGCATGCACAAACACACACACACACACACACACACACACACACACACACACACACACACACACACATAAACTGATTTACTAAATTTCAATATTTGTATTTTGTACACAACACATTTAATGTCAAAATTTAGGATCCTTCACTTTCCTAGTGTAGAAAACCTGTCATTCACTGTAATATTTATTCATTCACTGAGTCGTTGCCCTTTCCTCTGCACTCAGCATATCACTTATCCTCTCTCCTCCCTGTCCACTTGCTTCTCTCTGTCTTCTTTACGCTCTTATTCATGAGGTTTTTAGAGCAGGCCATTTTAATTCAGCCTTTAGGGTTCAGTCCACAAGAGTGTATAGCCTTTCAGAAGCCGTCGAAGCATGGAACTGGTTAGAGGCTCTTGGTGTTGTATATGAATCTGACTTACTCTTTTCTCTTTATTTCTCTCTCTCTCTCTCTTTCTCACTTAATCTTCTCTCCTTATTTACCCTCCTCACTCCATTGTCTCCATTATTGTTCTCCCTCTTAGCATATCGAGGCCCGGTCGATGATGACACTGGTTTGAAATGTGTGTTTCCTTGGCACTCTCTCTTTTCTCCTTTTCTCTTTCTTGTGCTGTTGTAGCTTTCCTGGATGTGGCAGATCCATGCAGCACCAGGGGCCTTTCAGGGGGTTTAAATGACAAAGGGAGCCATAACACAGCCACTCTCATAACACATCAGCTGAATCCTGGCTCGGTTAGGTTCACTTAGCGTGAAGTTGTGCACTAGCAACCTATATTATCCCAAGCTCTCCTTATGCTGATAAGTGAACATGCAGCTGGTTATCATAGGTTGATAAATGTAATAGTTAATGTAATAGTAAATGAAATAGTAAATGAAATGAATAGTAAATGAAATTCCCTCCTATCACATTTGTGTATGCTTTGTCATTTTGACATTTTTTTAATCATAGAATTTTTTTGAGATTTCACGATTCATTCCGTCAGGCATCTTATCTGTTTAAGAGATTTATTACTACATCTCTAGAAGCAGTCAGTGGATCTTTTAATTTTCTGCCACTTTTGTCATAGGTTTTTGATGGGTATGATATCAGGTGGTAGTTTATTGGAGCTATTTTTCTTGTTTGAAGTTTGAGCTTAGAGCACAGTTTGCTGTGCTTTGTGTTCACTGGTGCTGCAGGGTTGTGTTGTTTTTTCTCAGCCTGTTTTTCTGTCGCTGCCTTTCTGTGTTGGCTTGCCATGCTGAGTAGGAGGAATGTTGCACCACGCAGTTTAACTAAACTCACTCATACATTTATTTGTCATTTAATTTGCCTTTAAATTTCGCTTTTATTGTAAACTAGTGGGTATAGTTGTTTTGTTTCATTTTAATTAGACATCATAAAATGGGGTGGAGGTAGCTCAGTGTGTAGGATACTTGCCTCTGGACCAAGAGGTCATGGGTTCGAATCCTACCTTCAGCACCACCAATGGGTCCCTGAGCAAGACCCCTAACCCTAAGTTGCTCCAGGGAAAACGGTCCACTGTAGTTAGGGTATGGAAGTCGCTTTGAATAAAAGCATCTGCTAAATGCAGTAAATGTAAAATAGAACTACTGATGAATCTTATTAGATCTGACATCAAAAGTTTGGAAGAAGCTTACAACAGATGTGTGTTTGAGTGAATACTTATTTGGTGAGTTGTTTGATTTGGCTGCCTGATGCAATCTGCAGTTTCTGTTACTGCTATACCACATCCTCTCCATAGACCCTAAATAATCACGATGCTAAAGACAACAACCTGTACAGAGAAGGAGAGAAAATAGAGCAGAAAAGTGCTCTTTTTTCTTTTTTTTGCTAAGTCATTGTTAAGAGGAGGCGGGTTGGGGTTACCTGTTTAAAGATGTAATTTAGAGCCAAGTGTATTGGTCCAGTTGAAGAGATTGCTGCCACCTGCCAGTCAGACTGAGGCAAGACCGTTTATTTTCATGTTGTGCAATACAATCTATTTAACTTGGTTTAACTCATCCATCAACTTTTCAGCCGAGGCAGTTTTTTGAAAGAGGCACAACAACAGGGTGGCCAGTCAGAACAGAAGTACTTTAGTTTTAAAGGCATAGTAATGAAGGAGCATGCTTAAAGAGAGGTTTGCCCCAAAGTCAAAATAGCAAAAAAAATTTTTTTTTTTAAATCAAACATTGTAAAATATGTAACATATGGAATAACAATAGAAATAGAAGAAAAAGCACAGTATTAGCCCTTTAAGGTTGCATAGTTTTACCATTCAAGTGTTTTGGGGAATTACCAGGGTTTATCTTATCTTCTGAACTAAATGTTGAGAGAGAGAGAGAGAGAGAGAGAAAGAGAGTAATTTAGTAATTTTATATATATATATGTATGTATGTGTATATAAGTGCACCTTTGTCCAGTGGCTATAACATGAAATAACCAAATAGCTTCACTCATGTGAAGATGTACAATTACCAGCCTCTCACTTCAAAAGGCCGCAAGAGCTTAGTCTTCTCTCTTTTAGTAAGACTATCCTCAGGCGCTCCTGTGTGACTGCTTACTATGATTAGTGACAGAATGTAGCTCTCTGTTGCCATAGCAGCGCTGCTGGTGCCGAGGACCATTATTTTACAAAAGAGCATTATCCTCTGTTTGTTAGTCATTTATTTAGTCTGTTAAATTTGTCATCGTACAGATGCCAATGTTAGGCAGCAAGCTGTAATTATTCAATCTGCTAATGTGGGCTTACTAGTGATAAAATGACCCGTGATGGGGCTGGGGCTTATCAGGTGAGACTGAGAAGATGCTTCCGGTGGGGACCTCGCATGAGCTGCATGAAAGCTGAATTGCAGCTCTAATGCAACCACTTCCTCTCATGTGTTAGCTATGGCTTTTATTCAGACAATAATGGCACTGGTAATGGAGGTTTTATTGAAGCCAGTAGAGTATTTAATGAGTCACTAGCTTTTACCAGCAATATGAGCCCTAAAGCAAAGGTGAGAGCAAGCAATGTGTCTCCAACATGTATGACCAATGTTGTGATAGAGGTCACTTTTGGAGCATATGAGCATTTCTGTTTGCTACTCTAAGGCAATAGGAAGTAGTGCATGAGTGGACTAACACTACCACTGATGTGCTGAACACTAACAGAATGGACATATATTGCAGTGTGTGGATGTGCATGTTTGCTGTTATGTAGAACACAGGGCTGTCACTTGATTATAACACAACAGTTTAATCAGAGTTTTAAACATTTCAAATAAAAAGAAATAAAATAAAAATGAGAAATTAAACAATGTGGCATTCAATGCATGTAAATGCAGCTGTTACCTATCATCATCATACTATTTTTTTAATTATCACAGTCAATTCTTTGAGATGGTCCATGTTAGTTGATTGTTTCTATGATTTGCGTTTAACTGAGTAGTCGTGACAGCCCTAGTAAAATTTGGAGGGAGTATGGATTGGTGTCCAAAACGCAGTGCTTTGGCTGAAGCTTAATAGGTCACACTGCACTTAGCACAGCAGGTGAACCTATGCTGCCTTGCGCTTGTGCTGCCATTGGCTTTTAGGTTTTCTCTCTTTTTGTTAGGCTGTGCCTATAGAGCCTGTTCTTTCTCCTAAAGTCTTTCTTGTGTCTCGACTCACATGTAAAGGCCTTTTCAGATCTGGTCACGTTCACTTTGAGCTACAAATTTTTCTTCCTGTCTTCTTCTTCCTTTTTCTACTTTCCTTCTCTTTGCTCTCCCTTTTCTGTCTGCTTCTCTCTGTATCTCTCTGAACCCCCATCCCTTGCTCCCTTCCTCTACCCCCCCACCCCGCTCGGCACATCCCGACAGACTTATCCGATTACAAGAACAATAACAATACTGGCCAAGCTGTCAATCAAAGGGGTGATCTCTCCACAGTGACCAATGCCATGACGGGGATGAGCCCCTCCCCCTCTTTGTCCGCCCTGTCCAGCCGGGCTGGATCCATCAGCAGTCTCCATGACCGCATCATGTTCAGCCCTGGAAGTGAGGAGGCCATTGAGCGGCTCAAGGTGACTTAATCTATGTAACAGATACTGTAATTATTTACAGTTACTACTGACATTCAGACATAATTTAATTGAAGCTTCTTAAAATGTGCTTAACACTACCTTAATTGACCCCTGAAAATAAAACTAAACCCTTATTTTGAATTAAGTGTCCATTAATTTGTGAATTGATCCCTTAATTTTACATTAAAAGTGGATTTGAGGCTTGAATGTGAAACCCGCTAATCTTAAACGTAAAGCATTCATTCAAGGAGGTTCTGTTATTTAAGGGGCAAATTTTAAAAATGATGATAAAAATTTTTTAATTTTATGCTTTAATCAGCCTTAATCTGTGCACTTCTCTGAATTTTTCATAATTTCCTGGAAATTAAGGTCAAAATGAAGGTAATTTGAAGGGGTAAAAGTAAGGGGTTTGGTTTTGTAGTGATAGTAAAATAAAGATTCAACCAAATAACTAAAAAAAGTTCAAAACTGCAGTCAGTGTTCAGTCTCCAAAGTGCACTTCAACTCAAACTCGCATCATACAAAGTGCAATCATCCCTTAGTAATGTCATACTGTTATCTGTAAAAATGGACAGCAGGTTGCCTTTCAGTGTCAGAGTCCACACACACAGGTCTATTTGAGAATACTTAACAAGTCAGAACTCTTTGAGGCAAGAATGTGATAATTCATTCAATGTGCATGATACTGAAAGCTAGTTAGACTGATAGCTCCAGTACAATTTCAGATATTAAACATGCATTAATTCATCAGATACATCTACAACTATCATTTTATTGCACCTCGCTACACATTCAAATATGTCTTGTGTGCTCTGAAGTACAACTATTTTATAATTTAAAAAACAGCAAATGTTTTCACCTCTGATCTGCTCATCAAACAGATATGAGTAGAACCAGCCTTCCTGAATATTTGTCTACATGTTTTGACTTGAGCTCTCTTGCATTGCCAATAACTAGGAAACAGAGAAAATCATTGCAGAGCTCAATGAAACATGGGAGGAGAAGCTTCGACGTACTGAGGAAATCAGGATGGAAAGGTCAGTTCTGCATCTGGCACGGTTTATTATAGATTATTTATTACCTTTGAAGGATAACAATTTAGTGTTTTTATTCAATTCATCAGCTGGTTGCCAAACCCATCCGCCAGCTGCATTATCTATATATTTCTTTAGGGAAATGATTTGTAGAAATGTTTTCCATGTTTGCGAATAATTTTACAGGGAGGCCCTGCTTGCTGAGATGGGCGTGGCCATGAGGGAAGACGGAGGCACTGTTGGTGTCTTTTCACCAAAGAAGGTAGAAAGAATCATAAATGTGGAAATCACATGGAGCATTAGAAACGACATTGATTTAGACAGCAGAATCACCCCATGATCACATTTGCATTCTTGCCTTTGAAGCCCCCACAGAGAAAACCTCAGCCCATCTTTATAGACTCTGTTGGTTTATTCTCCCCAAATGAGGTTGGTTTCCATGGAGAGTGTGATTTCTTCCTGATTTCTTCTTTCTGCTCGATACCACTGAAACTCTCCTATTAGGACCTCTTTGTAGGGCAGAATCTCATTCAGAGATGTTCACAAGGTTTAATGACTCTTTTAATGACGTTTCTGTCTTTCATGCCTAATGTGGATAATGATATTACAGAACCACTCTGCAATATTATTTTGTGTGTGACTACCACATTTTACAAGCCACTGGCAAATTTGTGTGCAATTTGTTTTTCTAAGTTCTGTACTTTCTTCTCTGGGCACATGGAGTGAAATTTTTACATATTCTATCCATCTCTGTTTCTGTCTCAATAGACTTAGCAACAGCATAGTGTGCCTCTTAAAAGAAATTGGAATTTTTCAGCAAAATGCAATAGATTGGTATTTTGCATTTGTTTTCTGTGTGATGAAGTAATGGCTTTGTGACTGATTCAACCTTTCGAATCAACCTGCCATTTTCAGAATTATTAAAAATGTATAAACTGTTTTTTTTTACTAAAGAATACAATACAATACACTGAGAAAGTCCATTTTGATCATTTAAGTAAACAACTTTATTGTTGTTTACTTAAATGATCTATAGTGAAAGACCTATCAGGATCTCATATGTCGTAGGTGGTATCACGTACATACTTGAGCATATTCTTTTCCTTGTTTTAGACTCCACATCTGGTGAATTTGAATGAGGATCCTCTTATGTCTGAGTGCCTCCTCTACTACATCAAAGATGGAATTACTAGGTTAGTGCAGATTTTCTTAGATGTCAGTCTCTTTTGAACTTTTAGTGATCTGCTTTTATCAACTTTCTGTTTTTCAGGGTGGGAAGAGAAGATGCAATGAGAAGACAGGACATCGTTCTTAGCGGGCACTTCATAAAGGACGAACATTGTATTTTCACTAGCACTACAGGACCTACAGGAGAAGGTAAATAACACGTATGCACACATACATACATGCACAGAGAACCTTGCTGTCATTATCTGTGTTGACTTTTTCCCACATCTGCCCTAACCATAACCTCAATAAGCAAAAGGACATTTTTTGCTTTTTTAACTTATTGCATTAAGCAACATTTGGTGTAAATTATTATTTTCTCCAGTGATCTAATTGCTTGTGAGACATATACAATAAATGATGCACAAATAAAGTGTTCATCACAATTCAAGCCATTTCTTTAAAGTTTTATTTATTGTTCGTGTTTTACTTTTTATTACAACAGCAGTGATTCTAGAGCCGTGTGAAGGAGCTGAGACATACGTCAATGGGAAAAAAGTGACAGAGCCTACTGTCCTCAGATCAGGTGTGTCTGCACAGTGCATCAGTCTCACTCGCTGTTTTTCCTATTTCTTCACTTTCTAAAGTGCCGTCACCTTTGGCTTGCTCACCAGAAGCATTTCATTCACACACATTCATACACACATTTATTTCATTTTGTAAAGCTGCTTTGTGACAATGACCATTGTTAAA
>JBBPDB010000108.1:8435942-8446063 GCA_037974465.1 Brachypetersius altus
TAAAATATCCCCATTTTTATGCGTATCATTTATTTGTATAAATACGTATATGTATATTTATCTGCCACTCCTTAAAGGTCGGGCCGTGAAAATAGTTTCTGATATTAAACTGGTCCGTGACTAAATAAAGTTTGGGGACCACTGCTTTAAATCATTGCTAGAAGCAATTATAAAGGAGAATAAAATGGAATATTATTGACCTCTTACTGAACTTTTGCATTCAATATACAGTGCTCCCCTATATACAGTGCCTCAGTCATCGCAGATCTATTCTTAGAACCGATTAAATAATTGTTCGCGGAAACTGCACATTTCCTCCGTATTTTTAAAAATATTTCATGCATTTTAGTGCCAAATTATTAAGAAAAATATAAATAATAAAGATTACTCTAAATTCAGTTACATTTCCATATAAAAAGAACTGTATACATTTTTTTAGTACTGTAGAGAGTTTTCCGCGTCTCAAGTGTTCTCGTCTTTTTTGTTTTGTTCTGCTTGAAGTCCTCTATTTGTATTACTGTAAATGGAATTAAATTATTACTTTATTTACCCAATTCATACCAAAGAAAACGACGGCACATACCAAAGTGCATGAATTACAGTACAGTCTATACTGGGGTAGCTTCTGTGTTTTACATTCTAGCACTGCGGGAGTTGAGTGCACACTGTACAGTACGGATACAGCTTTACCTTTACATTTTTTAAGGGTAATGTATTAAGAGTTTAAAATGAAAGTGTTTTGGAAGCATATATGGCAGCACATTTAGGGTTTCAACTATAAAAATAGCCATTTATAGACATTTCTTTACCACATCACAAATGTTTTTTTTCACAATTCACAGCTCTTGGAAAATATTTCAGGGGTTTACTGTACTGTGTATTTTGTAACACACTGGTGCTGAAATATATGTGCATTGTCATTGTCTGAATGACAATATGCACTTATATCCCCAGTGTAACTCCAAAATGTAACAAGTATCTCCAAAATGCTAGTTTCAGGAAAAGGAGAAAAAGACGTTACTGTAATATAAAATGAAGATATGGTTTTGTACTGACATTGACTAAATAGTTGTCTTCTATATGGGAAGACATACATTGAAAGAAATATATATATTTGATTTGAGGAAATATATACATATAGTTTTCTTCCACATGAGTTGCCAGTTAGTGACATTTGGACTGACAGAACTGAGCAATTCAGCAAGCGACCCAGCCCTTATGTGACTGGGTTACCTTACTAACTGGGTTCCCATGTCTTTGGCTACACCAGCAACCCCCTATTCACCTCATGCCTTAGTGAGCAAGCAAGTGACCGCACAGCTTCCCCTGACCTCTCTGAACCCACCACCACCTCCGAAGCCACTGAGCTCGTCCAGTCACGGCTCCGCCGAGGGGTGGGGGCAGAGTTGGAGGACTGCAGTGACGAGCTCTTGTCTGATGACCTGTGCTCCGAGCTCGGGGATGAAGACGATGATGATGAGGATGAAGATTTTGAGGATGATGAGAGGGGTCTTTGCCGAAGCTCTGGCGAGGCGGAGGACCCCTTTTACGAGCGCTCTCCTTTGTTCAGTGTAGTGGGAAGGTTGGTGAGGTTTCAGGAGCATGCTGGGAAAGGAAACTAGCTCTTTCACACTGAGACCCTGGACATCGGTCTTCTGTCACATACACACATGCATATGCATGACATAACTAAGTTGCTAATATCCCTACTTTATTGGACATTTTATCAGATACACCTACCATATAGACACACTTTGTACGTTTACAGCTATTGACTGTATACGTATATGAGAATCAGGTGCAACACACTGTGTTTACTTACTGACACCTACTCACACCTACACTCTTGGCATCTTGTTGGTGCACAGTACAGAAACAGTAGTTCACATTTTTAATGCACAGTTTGTGTTAGACATCCTCCAAACCTAAACCATAAGTAGTCAAATCGAATGATTAGATTTCTCAGGAACCTTTAGATTTATGGACAGGCTAGAGTGGGCCTGATAAAATGTGCATCAACAGTTAGTAACTGTAAATCTGCAAAATGCATTATGCTGATATGGAAGGTGTACCTGATAAAATGGTCAATGTCTGTAGCAAGCCCAAGCACATAGGCGCCACTTAATGCTGGGGATGCGGGGGGCTGCTGTCGACAAATTCCCACCTTTTATGTTGTTCCTCGTTTTGTCTCCACCAGTTTTTGAAAGCCTTGTTGAAATGTTGAATATTAAATAAAAGTATGTGTTACATAATTTAGAAAGAGAGCTGACATGGTTACAGACTGGTTAAACTAAGATCTGGCACATGTCCATAATTTTGACACACTCAACAAAAATTTGACACATTTACACACAAAATGTGTTTAATTTGATACAGAATCCATCATTGTCCCCAGCAACTTCTAAATCTGACGCCAATGTTTAAACTCTTCTGCAGTCATGCACATCCACACAGTACACATTAAGAAAAAGGGCACACGTTTCTAAAGGTATGTACACAGTCTACACCACGTGCTGCTGTCTTATTTGTAGTGGGATGTGGTTG
The DNA here is from genome assembly GCA_037974465.1 of Brachypetersius altus. Classification (NCBI taxonomy): domain Eukaryota; kingdom Metazoa; phylum Chordata; class Actinopteri; order Characiformes; family Alestidae; genus Brachypetersius; species Brachypetersius altus. The sequence goes on from JBBPDB010000108.1 coordinate 8,438,487, forward strand.
ACAATTAATTCTGTTGCTTTTGTATATCAGTAGGCTTGAAGTTGTCGCCATTAGGCTATAGTGGGCATACAAACTGATTATTACCTGATTATAGGGAGTCATCTCCTTTTATTATACTATACTGTAGATGTACACATGGAAGATGTTTCAATAAATATATGACCTCAGTATTTTTCAGACCATGAATTTGGTAGACATTTTTGGGCTTTAAACCAGTCTTCCCTCATTTTCATACATTTGACTTTCATCTAGGCTATATGAACACATACCTTGGACATACCTTGAACACATATACTGTACTGTGCAAAAGTCTTAGACACTGTGTTTTTGCCATAGTACATTATAGTAATTGCAAAGAAATACAAAATCAATACCTAGTTAAAAATATATATTGTGAGCTGGTTGGGAGTCACCTGTCCTCAGTGCCCCCAACCCATTACACAGATTTATTCGAATTTATCACACTGCCTGATTTCCCGTAATGAAGCTTTACTATTATTTGACATGCATAAAATCACTTTCTATATTAATGTTATTTGTATTTTTTTAATATTACTGCAATCTGAGGTTAAAATAAGGATCTGTGTGTATATTTTAATGCACAGTTACTGTTCACATACTAATTTTAATACATTGGGGAAAAAACCTACATTGTGAGCCATGCAAATGCGCATGTATATGTATTTTTGTCCCAATATATTAATCTTTCAAATAAATGGAAACTGGTAATAAACATGAACTGGGGTGGTCAGACTTTTGCATAGGACTTTATATGTATAATGCGGTAGCATGGATTCAGCCATGATTAACATGAAATGCAACTGATGAAGTGCTTCATGCCAAGGCATGTGTCACAGCTTTATCTGCGCTGAATCACCTAGTGCTTCTTCAAAGGAGGCATTTTTAAACAGCTTTGAAGTCTTATGTAGATACACGCATAGCAGATGTTTGTTTTGTCAAAAACAGAAACAAACGAGTTTAGATTTTCCTTTTCATGGCATGAACGTCCAATGAGTAAGACCGGATTCATCCGGCGACTCAATAATTGGTTCCTGTAATTCAGTAATTTGGTAATTCAGGATGTCTCCCATATCTCAAGATGAAAGAGCTGGTTTCTAAAACAGTTGTCTCTACTAGGCATGCCACGGCGTTCTTTTAATTTCACATTTTTTGTGATGTTTGACACAGAGCTTTGATGGATTGGCTCACACTCACTTTTTGTTTTTGCAAAATGTTGCACATCTGTGACGAGATGGCTTCTTATTGCTTATTTTTGGGTGTCTTATTGCTTTTAGGAGTCTTATTGCTTTTAGAACTGGCAGTATTCATAGCTAAGTGCATGGCAGTTTTTGTTAAATTTTTAATTCAGTTGTAAAACTTTTTAGTTCCTTTCTTTGCACCTCACCAATCTTGTCTTCAGCTGTTTCTTTGCTGACCACCCCATTCCCCTTAAATGTCTACCCTCCATGGGATCATGGGAAATGTAGTTTTGGACCATGCATATGATACACAAATGGATTGTGCTGGAAGGAAAATAACAAAACAGAAAACTGAAGAAAAGAATTGCATGATGTCCAAGATTCTGCTGAAATGTCAGATAGTTTTCAGCTTTTTTCTCTTCAGACTTTCATACTCACCTCCTTGAACCCCTCACTGTACAGCTTAGCTCTGTACTCATATTTAGCATGTTTGTGCTACCTGACATGTGATGGAACAGTAAATGAAGAGTTTTGTGGCCAGAATCATTATCAGCATTGAAAGAATCTGTACTTCCAGGTGCTTTGTGCATACCACATTTTTCTCTTGAGAAACGTAATCACACATACTGTACATACATCACATACTTAACCACACATGCACATACACATGCATTCACTGACTCCTGTCCTGCACACACATACTCTGACCATTTTCTACATGTATAGCTTTTTAAATGAGTGTTGTTTCACTCCTAGTCCATGCTCCTTAAACCCACTAATGGTGTTTAAACCTAAAAAAATGCTCCTTTTTGACAGGGTAATTGTTTCAGCATTTCCAGTGAGGGGCAGTCATCTCGAGGGCCACTACAGTCCCTGCTTGTTTGGTTGCTTTGCAGTTGTGCGTTGTCTGTCCACTGTATCACCACATTAACTCTTGCCTTCCAAATGCATTTCTCTTTCTTTATCCCCTTCCGACCTTTCTTCCCCCAGGGCTTTTGTGTATCTGAGTAATCTACTGTATCCTGTGCCGCTAGTACATCGAGTAGCCATTGTCAGCGAGAAGGGGGAGGTTAAGGGTTTTCTGCGAGTGGCTGTGCAGGCGATATCAGGTAAGATTGGGACCCTGAATTTTCTTTGAACAAAAAAAATCCTCACATCCCCGCTGGGTCTTGTAGGTAATACGTTTAAACAGTCTTTTTCATAAGTAATTCTGAGGCCATTTCCCTGTATAAAGAGATAATAGAATGTTAAGAGTGTTCCATTCAGTTAAAGCACATTTTAGTGCAATTTCAAACTGTTTAAAACTTCTTAGTATGAAATTTAGTATATATATATTTTGGTCTGGATGTGAATGGGATTGTTTTAGGGGTGCTTCACAAAGCAAGATTTTTCAGTTAGCCAGAGAACTTAAGCCAAAAGTTAAGCCTGTCCTGTATTAGAATGACTAAGGGTCATTCCTGCTGAACACGGTTCCCTTTTGGCCGTTGCTTTCTCGCCTTCTGAGACATTATGCATTGTAAAGTTCCCCTATGATGGGTGTATCTGAAGGACACAGTGCGTTTGACTTCGTGAGGAAGTGAAGTGAAGGCTCTCTGGTTTTTCCTCCAGCTGATGAGGAGGCACCTGATTATGGCTCTGGTGTGCGGCAGTCTGGAACCGCGAAGATATCCTTTGAGGACCAGCAGTTTGAGAAGGTAAAAAACATGCAGGGCATTGAAACGAAGTAATCATCACAGGTTATAGTGGTGGTATTTCTTAAGTCGGTCTGAAGTCAGTGCAATTGTGAAATTAAACATTTAATTAAGCAATTAATTATGCATGAAAGTACATTTTCTTTGAATTTGCAGCTTTCTGTCTGTACTCGTTGAGGTCAAGCAATGAGCAAAGTGTGGCAACAATGTAAAGAATGACTTCATAATAAAATAAGCCCTCTTCTAGTTAAGAATATGAACATTGTTTTGACTCAAAATTTTGAACAAAGGCAAGGTGCAAGTGAGGAATAATTAAGAATAATTAGTCAGATGAAACCTCCTCCACCATGCAATTCACACAGAAACTTCTTGATTTTCTCCCAGGTTTAGGTTTTGCTAATTCTCTCCCACCAGTTAGGTCTCGCCATATCATAGTATTTTACCAACAGTGAGAGGTCTGAGTCCCGTGAGACCAACCACGGTGTAGTTTTGAGCTGCTAATAATCATCACTGGACAGCTGAATAGTTTTGGAGGAAAATGCTAGCTCTGTTACGTCAGCTAACAGACACTGGCCAGCGTCACACTGGATTTTGGTGGGAAAATGAAAGGCTATCAGCTCCAATAGAGGACCAGTTATGCTCTTTTGGACTCTCACCGTTGATGGCTGTGGCATCGCTGGGATCAAACTGTCTGCCCCCTGACGGAGGGCCAACGCTTCTGTCCCTCAGGAGTCACATTTGGGAACTGTTGACTTAAATCCCACCTCTCTTTCTCTCTCTCAGTTCCAGGCAGAGTCTTGCCCTGCAGGTCTTTCACACACTGGACTTTCTCAGGAGGAGCTCCGGATTGTGGAAGGGGAGGGGCAAAATACAGAGACAGGGCAATCTGCAGATGAGGTTAACAACAACACCTGTACAGGTAATCAACAAGGTAGTAAGGCACCATTTATAGTTAAAATATCTTCACTATGGTTTAAACAAATGTGTTTTATGCATGTATAGTGTACCCTTTAATCAAAGCTTACATGTTAGTTCACAATTGATTTAGTACCTACATATGGTCCTTTTAAAGATTAATAATGGATTAATTTGCCTGTTGTTAAATGGATTGAGCGATACTAAATGCTTAAAAGAATAAATGTATTAAATGAACCCCTTGAATTGTAGGCTGACTATTCAGTAAATTATCAGATTTATGATTCAGTAACTGTTTTAAAATATTTATTAACTACTTTGGAACCAACATTTAAATGATGAAGTTAAGAGCATGAGGGACATTTAGAGTTTAAAGAATGTAATTTGGACGTGCATTTCTTATTCCCTTTTACATTTGTGTCTCTGCAGCCAACGAAGACCTAGACAGCCCTGTCAAGTCAGGCTTGGACTGTGTTCTGGATGGATCATTGGAGCACCTGAGGATTGGAGAGGTTTTCACATTCAGAGTCACTGTGCTCCAAGCATCCAGCATCTCTGCAGAGTACGCAGATATCTTCTGCCAATTCAAGTAAGTGCGCCTCTTCTCTGCAGTACCTTAACATACATTATAGGATAACCTTAAATTTGAGTTAGTAGCTCACACTTTTCAAATTATTTGTTGGTGTAATGGTCGACAAAATGAATGCCTTAAGGAGGAAAATGAGTCTGAGGGAAATAATGTATAATTAATGTTAATTACTATATTATGAACTATATTTCATTGCACTTCACCTTCTCTCCTGTTTTCCAGTTTTATACACAGGCATGACGAGGCATTTTCTACAGAGCCGCTGAAGAACACTGGACGAGGTCCACCTCTGGGCTTCTATCATGTGCAGAATGTAAAAATCCCCAAAAAAGCACCCATTTTGCTGTAGCATCCCATTTTTTTCTTAAATTGTATAGTAAGACATTGTTTCTCTGGTTTACAGATTGCTGTTGAGGTTACCAAGTCTTTTGTGGAGTACATAAAGACCCAGCCTATTGTGTTTGAGGTTTTCGGGCACTATCAGAAACAACCTTTCCCTCCTCTGTGCAAGGACCTTATAAGGTAGCCTCAGTTTTGTGCTGCTCGATTCATGTGTTAATTTGATACAATTCAGTTTTCTGCCAGCAAAGCCTGTTGTTCTTCTACAACAGAATCATCAGTTTGCATGAGACATTGACACTGAAGTGAATTTATTTTTGTTCTTTTCGCGTGATTAAGTTCTCACTATATAACATTACTGTTCCTTAAATAAATTCAGTTCAGATTCCATCATTTTAACATTACATCACTGTGAGTGTTTTGCTTCTCTCACCAGCCCACTGCGCCCATGTAGAAGACAGTTTCCAAGGGTCATGCCTCTGTCCAAACCAGGTAAGAGCACCAATCTGTTCATAGCTGTGTGAATTGAGCCTATTAATGATTTCTGTGTCATTCGCATTGTAGACCATTATATGTTCCACAGCCTTGTTAAAAGGAGCTTGGTGTTTCCTTTTTGTATCTTGTCTGTTATGTCTTGTTAATACTAAGGCTGTCACACAAACAAATTCATCTGAAGATTAACAACTTGCATAGTCTTTTAAAGTTTTTAATATTTAATTGGATAAAAGGTAAACAATAAAGCTTTACGAAGACTTAATGCTCTAGAGCAAAAACGCAAACACATGGGTGTCCATCAGATTGTTTCTTACTATAAGTATGAAAATCTGAAATAGGCATATTCACTCAGAAGGTAAAATGTAATGTATCTAGTTTATTGAGCTATTAGTAATGGAATTAAAAAGTCCATGACATCCATGACAGCCTTAGTTCATGCCACAGCTTGGAATTTTGTCTTGGCTTTGCCTATTTGTTGCTTTCTTTGTTGTTTGTCGGGGTCCATTTTACTTCACTTTTGTGTTGTTCGGGGTGGGAGTATAGCTGCAGATAACGACACCCCTCCTGATCGGGAGAAGAGTCTGGAGCTGATTCGCTACCTGGTGCCAGAGGTCTTCAATGGGGCATTGATGGACTCCCTGTCAGGACACGCACTTAATGCAGCGGGCGTGGCTGTTTCCTTTCTCCTTGAGGGGGAGGAGCAAGCCAAACTGCCGGCCCCACCCCTGTCTATCTGTTCAGTCATTAAAGCCCAGAAGCCGGGTCTGTAATGGTCATGTGTGTATTAGTTTGAGGAAAGTCCCTGAGACAAAAGCTCTCATCTGATCTGATACAGAGATGTACTGTCGTAATTGTGTGGAACAGTAAAATATATTTTTTTCACTGTTTGCTACACTTCTATCCAACTAGGTTTGTCAACAATTAACTGTACAGTAATTTTTTGTAACGTTTTGTTCCAGGGGCTTTTCTCAGACTTGTTGGTAACGTGTGCGAGTCTCCAACTCTCTCTCCCTTTGTTCCTCCTCATTAATAGGACACTTTTATATATAAATGGTTTAAAACTGGTACCAGCGTTGATCAGTGAAATGTGTGCATTCTCTAATGAATCTCTGTTATATGAATGTTTATTGTATCACTTGGACTAGACCGACTTTGCTTGTTACAGTTGTCCCTTAACATTTGCAGGTTGTTTAGAAATGCTGAGGATTTTTAATCATTTAATTGAATACATAAGTCTTTCATGAGGTCTAACATGGGACCCAATTGTAGTTTATTACTTAACAGTCCAACATGTACTGTAAGTGCATTATCAGAAATTGCAAATGTGGAGGGAGCACTGTTATTTGAACAAATCTTCATTCCTTCATTCATTCAAACAGAATTTGCCTTTCCTCTGGATCCTTGGCCTTCCTCTTTTACCCCTTTCTAACTGTATTTTCCAGTTCTCTTTTGTCAGCTTGTCAAATTTCTCTCCTTTTCTTTCCTTTTTTTAAACTCAGATTCCTCTCTTCCAGCTTGTAAGTGAATAAATGGACTCCCTTACAGATCCTAGTCATTACTAAAAATCTCTCTCTCTCTTTTTCTCTCTCAATCTCTCTCCCTTTCTTTTTCTCTCTCAATCAGTACCTGCTACAAAGCTGACGACCCTCACACGACCCACTGCAGGACCCTGTCACTGTAAATATGACCTGATGGTGGTATTTGAGATCTGTGAGCTGGAGGCCAATGGAGAGTGAGTTTGCACCCCATCGTTACATCGTCCCTTTCACCAGTCATGAGTAAAAAATTATCCGAGTCAATTTCCATTCTACCACTAGAGGGCCTGCAGAAAAGACTGCAGATGACTTGAGGAGCTGTTTGCTGTACAGTTTATTTGGTTACTGCAGAATATTCCTGGTTTATTTTTGTGTGTGTGTTTGTTTCTTACAGCTATATCCCTGCAGCAGTTGACCACAGAGGTGGAATGCCCTGCCATGGCACGTTCCTTTTACACCAGGTCTGCTCTTCTGCCCCATTAACTTCTACACATCCATACTGTACACAAATGAGCAGGATTTATCTAAAGCAGACTTAATTAGGAAATATGGTAGTATGTCGATCACCTGACAACTTTATTCTCACAGGGAATTCAAAGGAGAGTTACAGTGACTATAGTGCATGAGACAGGGGGTGACGTTGCATGGAAGGAGGTTCGTGAGCTGGTTGTCGGTGAGTTTGTTTCCTCAGCGTTTGCTGTGATCTGTAATCTTAATACAACATGACATTGTGTGTGACTGGAACATAAGACTTTCCAATGAAAATGGAATTAATTCTTTTCCAAACTGTAATCAGAATAAATGTGTGTATATA
>JBBPDB010000108.1:8448374-8478058 GCA_037974465.1 Brachypetersius altus
TATATAACAAATGTGTATAATGTATAACATATTTCCAGTATATTCATTTATTTGAACAACTTGTTTCAGGCCGCATCCGGAACACACCTGAAGCAGATGAGACCATCATTGACCCCAACATCCTCTCCCTCAACATCCTGTCTGCTGGACACATCCAACCCACCCCAGATGACAGGCATGTTTCTGAAACCTAATGGTCTGAATCAGAGAAATGGTTTTATTAATAAATTACTGGAAGGTTTGCATTAATAATTAACTAATTCAGTGAAATTTGTATAACCAAATGCAAGAACATAGGCATTAATACAGCCTTTTACAAGTGTAAAATACAAGTGTTTTACTGTAAGGAACCTCAGGTACTTTTAAGAATATTGTCTCATTGTTTTATTGTTCGAGCCTTCAGGAAAAGCCCATGCATTAGTAGATTTTCTTCACTTTGACTGTCTATGTAGGCCAGCAGGGCTTTCCTTCACTCCAGCTCTGTCTACTCTGTCCATTCTGCCTTGGCAACTGATCTCAAAACAGAAGCCAAAGCTCTGAAAAACAGTGCACTGCGAAAACTTAAAAGCAATGCGTTTAAAAGGGCAATCTTTTTTGCCAGAGAGAAATGACGCAGTGCAAAGTTACCTTCCAAGGGCCTGTTAAAGGCCTGACTCAGTGGAGTGCTTCAGATACACATGGCACCAAACAAAGCACCAACCTCTAATGAAAAAGAAAAGCACATTGCCTCTTTTATGATTCTTTGATCAAACACACCATAGTCCGCTGCAAAGTAGTGCTGTTTGGCAACCAAGTGACTGGCACTGCCACGTTCTTCAGGCCTCGAGGCTTCACACACATCCTTAAGGATGCAAGCATTTCCAGGTGGATGCTTATCTTGTCTCAATGCAACCAAACATGCTCTGTACACTCCTCTATCAAAGTGCTCATGATGCAAGATTATGCAAGAGTTGCAGAAAAGCTGCTAGTGCTGTTGCATTAGACCCTTGTTAGAGCCTGGTGCATGACTGAACCCATAACCAGGAGGCTGTGGGTCAGGATGCTTTTTCTATTTTTATTTCTTTATTTTGGACTGACACACTAATTTTGCATACTCACTCTCTAGGTTTTGTCCCCTCCCCTTAAAATATTAACCATAACAGCTTCATTTGCAAGACAGAATGTGGTGATATCAATCTAGATGAAGGAGGTCACATGTTTATAGGAAAACTGACAAGGGTGCCAGCAACAACACCACCAAAATCCCCAGTGACTTCCAGGAGACTTTACTCCCCAGGAGATTTTAAAGAAGATTATATAACGAAAGTTCTCTAGTTCGCCTCCTTGCTGGCTGTGTGACTTTGTGTCCATTTCTCATCTGTCCATTCGTCCATCCATTAACTCTGTCCATCCTGCACCATTTCCCCTCCATTGCTTAGACTTTACTAATTGCCTGCTGACCACTCTGTTGATAGAGTGCAAGGCATCTCTATCAGTAACCATTGCATGGTTGTGATCTGCATGCAAAACTTGTCTGAAAACAAATGTCTATATCTCATGCACTGATTAGAATTCAAAAAACTGCTAACCAACTTTAATCCTTACACCTTACAAGCACTCTTTCATGCATTTTCTCCAATCCAGTGCATCTCACAGCATGATAAAACTCGCCTGATGTGATCACTGTTCATGTCACATTACTTTATTAACTTTCACTATATCATCACTTACAGTAGTGTCATCTTAACTTTGACATACGCTGACATTGCATAGCATCACATGCTGTGAGATTTTAATGCCTTGGCCTTTTTTCCCTTATTACCAAAGATATATTCACGCTTCTTAGTTTTGCTCTTTTAGAGAGCAGCCTGAACCACAACTGCACTCACTCCCCCTCCTTTCTTTAACAATTGAATAGAATTTGTTAGAATCTCTCAGTTCTATTTCCCATCGGCCGTGACCTCCTCTCTTATGGTGTAACCACAGTGCTTTAAAGCAGTCTCCTCACATCAGACATCATAACTCACACTCAGATTCACTAACTACAGCTAAAAGAATAACTAAGAAGAAAGTGACCAGGCGCTTATGCTGAGGCCTAGCTGTTTGAGCTGTTTGTGTTGTTTTAGTCTGTGGAACAAAATGGCTACCCAGCTTTGAGTCAAGATGGCTGCTGTAAGAGTATACACACAGCTGGCTAAGCCTCTGCCATGAGCCCATGTCAATAACATCATGGAGAGCATTTGCTCCGACACATCTTCCCCCTCAAGCCCACTAACAGAATGTTGTTTTGTGTTTTTGCAGACAGTTTCTTGATTCGGACATGCCTAGGTATATTGTTTTCAAATCCCTTTTATTCTCTTAGACCATATAGAATATATTTATATATATATATATATATTATGCATACTTTTTTTTTGTACTCTCTGGTCATCCATCCAGTCAGTCTCCATTGTTCTTTACTTGTACGTCTCGGCTTCCCAATCCTGCTGCTGCCTCTCCCTCACTCTATATCTGTTTGTCTCTCCTCCCTCCTTTTTCCTGTTCCTTCCTAAACCGAAAAGGAGCTTTGCTTTGGCTCCTACGGAAATGTTTTTTTTCATGCGTATGGCCTCTGTATGTTCTGCGTGCGAGGTGTTTTAGGCATTTTAGGCGGCTGTGGAATGCATGGCTTTTGTATGGGCTGCATTTTTGGCTGAATCTTTGCAGGAGGTGTGGTAGAGATCAAACTGATCATTTTACATTGGGGTCTTCACTCAGAAAAGGAGCACAATAAGAAACTGAATTGAATGGAGGTTCTGTCTCATTTGCTTTTACCTGAAAACACACTCTACGCACTGAGACTATAAAAAGTAGATGCTTTAAAGTCCACCTTTTAGCAATCTGAGTCATTTAGTGAGTCACCACTTCTTCGCTCACCCACACACTCTCACTCCATCTGTGTAAAATTTACTGTTCTGGCTCATAACACATTTAGATCACATCTCTAGATTAGGAATTTATGATTTAATTAAAACCGTCCCGCAGCAAGATGGATTCCCACCACAAATGTCAAAGCAGTGCTGTAAAACACACACGCTGCTGTGTGGGACGATGGTTGAGAATCAGGCCCCACACGCCGTGAGCCTTTATGATTTATGAACGGAAGAGTTCCCTCCGAGCCGTCTCCCTCTCCTCACACACAAGCTGTAATCCTCAACTTTCATTCACCTTGGTTTGAGTTAATGTGTTATTTAAGATTTAAGATCATTTCATGACCAAGGTCAACACTCTTGTCTGTACAGTACATCCTAGATGACAGTTTGATCTGTTCAAGCTGTTGCTGTACCACTAGTGGGCAGTACTGCTCAATGTTTGGTGCCCAGTTTCATTTTATGCCCTTTGGCGTGTTTTCCATATCAGTATGGTAAAGGATTACTCCAGCATTTTCCACCTATTCTACTATGCCTTAGGGAAGGGCAGCATACAATATTTGTTATTCTCAGAAATTATGTCACAAATGTATGGTTTCCTGAGCAAATTTTGAAATTGTCAGTACTTACACAACACTGACTAACTGCGAATAATTTGTGTTTAATTTGATGTAGTGCGAATATACATATAGTGAGAAACTGTATTGTAAAGTTTCTTAAAGAATCACTCATCCCATAATTTGTTATTTCCATGTACTTAGAAAAGAACAGACAATGTGTTGATTCAACACAGATACATCAGCATCTGTGCTTTGGCTTCTATTGTTTCTTAGTACAGGGAAATTATTCTAAGAGCATACATTTGTTGATTATATTTTATTGTTGAATGTTAAAATGTCAGCATATAAAGTTATTCATATCTGTTCATTTAATTGCTGAAGCTCAACAATCTTACAATTTAACCCAACAAGGTTACTTTTTTACGATTATTTTTGCAGCATATTGAGAAAATGTCGGAGTACTCCTGTCATTCCTATATGCGTATGTTTACTACTGGAAGGCACTTTTTCAGAAAAAACTTCAAAATGCAAATGAGTAAATAAAACACAATGGAAAAGCAGGATAGCAACAAATGTAATTTCCTTCCAGTTTGAAGGCCAGTGGAGTGTGGATGAGTGTGCTGAGGTTGGGTGGGGTGTGCAGCAAAAGGGTCCTACAGGGCCTATATGGAGTACCATTGCGTTCTTATTACACATGTGTGACTCTCTGGCAACCAAACAGAAGGCAGTGTCTGCACCCCAACACCTCGACACACCCCATCACAAGCTCCCCACTGGCCCAACAACAGGGAGGAGCAAGGTAAAACTCACAGCGTTACTCCCCTCTCTGCTGCCTCAGGAACACGTCGTTTACAGCAGCACTTGCTGGCAAAAGCCTGCAGACCCAAACACTAAAAGCTAAAAGCTAATCCGCAGAGTCATTACCTCAGAGTTAGCACTCTTGCACTAACTCACTCCTGTGTGCTCCACAATTCTCAAATCTCATTTAGGCCCTAAATGGAAAAGGATCCAATGCGCATAAAAGGACGCTTTTCCTCGAATGTGCTGCCAGGAACATGACTTAGAGGCTGGACAGCCTGATAGGAGAGGGTGAAGCAAAAGAAATGTCAGCAAAAGGAGAAGAATGCACAGCAAATTGACTTTTTGTGTGCGAAAAGGAGTGGAAGCTGCTCTCTCGCTCCAACTCTTGGGGGTCTTGGGGTCTTCTTCTTGTTCCTGTGTGATGGAATGTGTGAAAATAAATGTGTGAATGTGCTGATGTTGTTTGGGAAAGCTAAACACTACCAGGTTCGGGACCACCTAATATACCTTGGATTATTGAAAGCATGAAATCAATTAGAAGAACTTTATCATTAGTTTGAACACCCCTGAACAAATGACGTATTAAAAAAGATATATATCCTCTATAAAGTGTAAAACTTTATTTTTAAAACTGGATATTTTTTCTGAGGTTAACATGCGGGAGAAATTAAACATAACACGACACAAGTCATGGGTTTGTTATATTTTTCCAATATGTTAACTTCAGCAAATAACCAGTAATTGTGTATTAAAATGTGTGTTCTGTGTAAATGTATCACTTATCCACAAAATGTAATTTGATCAGGGGTGCTCGAACCTTTGTATATGACTGTAGAGTTCAGTGTTTAGATGTAATGATCCTATTTTCAAGATTGCAACACAAACCTTCAATTTGATGCACCTTCTATAACACTGAGAATGCAGGAAGAAGAAATGGATCCATCAAATAGTGATGCTGAAAGTTGTCTATACTTTATAGCCTTAAAGGTGCAAACACTAGTTTAAATCCTTTTAAATCCTGTGTCCATTTTGAAAGACCTCACGCTACAGACAATCGCCATATGTAGCGTGATACCAGCAGTGTGCTTAGCTAGACTGAATTCGGCACACAACAGGATTTTTTTCCAAAATGAGGAGGAAACGAAGGAAGGTTGAGGTGGTCTTTGTGAAACGTTTGTTGTTCAGTCAGAGATACTGACCAATGAATATCAGATTTCCTATTTGCAAGTGATTTTCAACACTGCTGTCCACTTATTATTTGTACTTGTTTCAGGCAATCAGTAAATTTCCACGGTTGTATCCTGATCCAAGCCCTAGAAACTAGGTTGTACTTGCACTGGATTTGTATGTGTCGGAGCATCTTCGTTTATAAACGTGCGCGCGAATGCACCATAGCCGAGGTAACGTTTAGGGGCAACAATAACATGTTTACTGCCTGTTATCTCTTAACATGACGTTGGTTAATTACGTTGGTTAATTACAAATATGGTAAGAAATACTGCAGTAGCTCTAGTTTGGGGGAAGAGGTGGAGGTGGTGGTGTGTGTGTGTGTGGTGGGGGTCTTGCTCATAAATCCTTTTTTAAACCTAGAAATTGCAGTGAGATTGTTTATAAGTGCAAAAAATATTTCAAAAGTATACTATTCAATATAGTCTTACATTTTTTTGGATCTTTTAGATTGTTATTTGTCATTTGAACACAGAAACTGTCCTTAATGTCGGGTGAAAAATGCTTCAAATTGACCTATTCATTAAGACCTTACAGTGATTTATATTACAGGTAAAGGATATTTTGGCTTTCCCTTGTACCATAATTTGTATCACTTGTTTGAATGGCGAGGATCTACTCTAGTTTTTATGTGGCAAAACTACAAATCTGTTACACATGGCTGCAGAAATAACTGCAGGAGTAACTGTAGCTGGCCTTCAAAGAAACATTCATCATGGTTTTATTCTGAATCTGAAACTTCAGACAGATGCATTAAGTAGGTTACTTCCCGAAAAATGGTTGGCATCACAAAGTTTGCTTAGCTTGCCAATTATTTCTTTGAAGCTTCCCAAGCTCTATTGAAACGCTCGTTCCTTGTTTTCCCCTCCTAAAGTTGTTCTGTGAGTGACCGCATATGCAATATGTACACTATGTATATGCTATGAAATTCAGAGTCAACTGATAAAGTTAGTGAGGGCATTTTTAAAACTTTGAGAAACAATGAAAAAGAAATGTGTTCCATTTTTTCTGTTGGCTTATCCCTGTCCAGCCTTTTTCACAGCATCTAGGCCACAAAGCTGCTCACCCTGACTATGATTTCTCATGGAGCCATGGGCAGATTTAAGAGTACACTCGGCATTGAGCCAGAAATAGAGGAGACCTTAACATATGATTATCTCAGCGAGTTGAGACCTGCATTTATCAGAGCACTGCAGAAAAGGGTGGAGGAGCAGCAGGGAGGAAAACTGTACTCAAGGAGAATTTTCTCATGGAATGAGGTCAGCTTAGGGCAGGTCTACTACTCCGAAAGCAGTATAGTCTCTGTGTCTGTATGGTTGATGCGTTGTTTTGCTGGATGGCCTACTTTTTCAAATGATTGTTATTTTAATTGTTAGAGTCACAAAGAAGAGCTATGACCCAATATATAGTTATTTATTATGACATTACTTGTATATGGAGGAGTTTCAGAGCTTAGGAAATGTTGGTTCTCATGTTTTGTCATCATGAGGCAATCATGAGAGCTTCAGCCTCAAGGCTTTTTTCTTTCTCCTCTCTTATCTATGATCATATCGTTGATTCTCTCCCTGCCACACAAAGCATTTCCTTGGGAATTGATCTTAGGTACAATTTCCCCCTTTCCACCCATCTTCTGTCTGTCCCATTCATATTTCTTTACATTTTGTCATTCTCCATGCCTATGGTGGTGGTGCTGTTGAAAAAGAAGCCTTTTAACTCATTTATTTATTTAAGTATTTATTTACTTATTTATTTTGGCATGCAGTTGTCGTGTCCTTGACTCCCTGTGTCAGTGACTTTTTGAAATCAGTATTGAGCTTAAATTTTATAATACTTTAGGATCACCTCTAGTGATTGTTGCTTTGTTTTACATTAATTACAAACCATCTTAATGTCAATTATGCTTACTTCCATTATTGTTACAGCTACACATTTTCAGTACTATAATAGTATTATATTAGTTTAATGCAATATAATTGTAATAAAGTTTAGTATTAAAAAGGAATCCTGCCCACCCAAGTTGTCATTGTTTGAAAAGTTGAATTTGATTCTTGCCACTCACCTCTCTAAATGCAATGCGTAGGACGTTCTATCGTTTTGAGGCTGCCTGGGATTCATCCATGCACAACTCTCTCCTGCTGAATCGAGTGACTCCATATGGGGAGAAAATCTACATGACGCTCTCTGCGTACCTAGAGGTAAAGTTAGAGACTCACTCAGAACTCTGTACTATGCCTTATAATATTATGTTCATTTAGAGGAGAGTGTACAGCTGATTATTACAGTAAACCTGACTTGGCTGTTGCATAGTTAAAAACTGTAGCAGTAGCCATCTTGAATTGTATCGGTACTTTTGTCTACTTTCATAGATGTCAGAACAGTAGGTCAAGTGTCTGAAGCATGTTTGAGGTTACATCTTAACATGACTTGAGACAAGCGTGTTGTGATTTAGACATACAGTTTGCACAACACTGGTGTTTTGA
This sequence comes from Brachypetersius altus, assembly GCA_037974465.1. Taxonomy (NCBI): domain Eukaryota; kingdom Metazoa; phylum Chordata; class Actinopteri; order Characiformes; family Alestidae; genus Brachypetersius; species Brachypetersius altus. Next base: position 8,456,331 of record JBBPDB010000108.1, read on the forward strand.
GCTTTGATTAATGATTAACTGCCTGTTCAAAACTATGGAAGAAAACGGGCTGGAATAAAATGTATAAAATTGAGTTTCTTTTAAAAGATTTATCTGGAGTCTCTGTTAATGTGTTCGATAATGTAAAGCAGGCGGCCTACCATCCCTAATTCGACAGAAAGAGGTTTATACCTGCCTTAGCCTAAGCAGACTTTCAGGCTATTCATGACTGTTTTTGAGCAAATGACCTAAAAATATTTCCCACTTCATTAGATGGAGAACTGTACGCAGCCGGCAGTTATAACCAAAGACTTCTGCATGGTGTTCTACTCACGGGATGCCAAGCTCTCAGCATCACGCTCCATCAGGAACCTTTTCAGCAGTGGAAGCTTGAGGCCATCAGAAGGGTATGCACACCGAGCCTTACTTTATTAATCCATGCAAACAGCACAAGAAGTTGAAACAATATGGCTTGTCTCTGACAGTTATATTTACAAAGTTCTGTCAAGTCATAATGATATCATACATTTTTGTTGCAGAAACCGAGTTACTGGAGTATATGAGCTCAGTCTGTGCCACCTGGCAGATGCAGGGAGCCCAGGTAATGCTTTAACCACCTACGAGAATGAAACCCCCCTGTCAGACAATGGTCTGTCACTTTAAATGACTGTGTGGTTTGCAGGGATGCAGAGGAGACGCAGACGGGTGCTGGACACATCAGTGGCATATGTGCGAGGGGAGGAGAACCTGGCTGGTTGGAGGCCCCGCAGTGACAGCCTCATCCTGGACCACCAGTGGGAGTTGGAGAAGCTCAGCCTCCTGCAGGAGGTATGAGACACCGCGTGGCAAGCCCATCGGCTTGTCCCTGCTGTTTCTCAATAAACCCATCTGGATTGGAGTGAATCATTCATTTATTTGGTCATGAAATGGCCTGGACTGTCTGAGTGGTTGGAGTGGTTAATTTGTGCCAGAAGTATCCTGAGTTCACCACTGATTTTTAACCAGCTGTGTTACTGGCCCTCCAAATTTAAACAAAGTGTATTGTTCAATAAAGTAAATGTAAGTAATGCAAAAGCTATTTAACTGTATAAATTGATCGCCGCTTGTGATAAATGCCACAAAGGCCATAGACAATCACGGCTGATCTGGAAAGTGAATTTACTAAAAGAAGGCCACAAGAGTCAGATTAATGTTTTATGGTTTTTTTTGGCAAAGCTACAAAAACCTTGGGAGTCTCAGCAGTTACTAAATGGAGCAAAAGTAAATCCAGGCTGCAAAGTTCTGCTAATCATCTGCAGAGGGTCATGCTAAAGGAGCTAGTACTGATGCCAGGATGAGAGGAGAACAAGAAAAGTAGCAATACTTTGCTGAAGAGGTTATTGTATTGTAGTAATGTATTGTTTTTAGTTTTAAAATAGGGTCTGAAAATTATAAAAGTAATTTTTGTGTGAGCCTGGACATGCTGTGTAAGACTCTAACTCTGCAAAATATATTTCTCTACAGTACACAGTTTCTGACTATGTTTAAAGGATACATTTGTGAGTGAGCATGGATACGTTCAATATTGTGTAACTACTTTGCATCTAATATGAAGTCCCTAAAGGATTGTTTGTGTCCACTGTTTTTGTACATGAGATGAAGAATTTGGTTTCTTCTGTGGTTCGCAGGTGGAGAAAACCAGACACTACCTCCTCCTGAGGGAGAAACTTGAGTCCACCCTACTGCTGGGCCAGGAGCCGCTGCTGACCTGCGGGAATGAAGATCCTGCCGAGTCCTCTTCCCCCTCGGCCCACCCAGGGTTGAGCCACAGCCCTGAGACCACACCCAGGCCAGACACCCCCAACGAAAGGCAGCGGGAACTCGCAGCCAAGGTGAGTCAGCACCTTTACCAGAAACACACATGTCATGGAAAGCATGCTGCATAGACTGAGGACATTTCTTGTAAACTGTCAAAGAGAAATTTCTACATTGATTCATAATTGTTACAATCCTGTGGACCTCTGCTTTGACTCAGCCTTTTAGCAAAATGCACTGTGATTAAACATTAACACTGAATCTCCTGCAATGTAGACTGTGTATTTTTCTCATGCTCATTTAACTCCTTATGTCTTTTTTCAGTGTTTGCGCCTTCTCACTCACACCTTCAACAGAGACTACAGTCACGTGTGTGTGAGTGCAAGTGAGAGCAAGGTGAGACGCTAAAAGTAATACACACCAAAAGCTTAAGCAGACCTGTTTAAATGTCTAAACTTGCTTTGCCGTGCCAGTCAGCTTCTGTAGTCTTAAAAATGAAGGTACTGAAAGGGTTCTCTGGAGTAAACCACTTTTAGTTCCATTAAGGTCTTTTCAGTGGATGGTTCTTTAAATAACTTGTGGCGACATATTTAAAGCACCTCCATGTAATGTAAAGGTCAAATATCAAATTATTTGAGGGTTTTATATGTTCAAATAAGGGGCCTTTATTTTTATTAGCACGTCTACTAGTGCATCATCATTATCTGGTTTGAATGTTGTTTTGTGAGTGTTAATGGGCCGCTCTCTTTCATGTTGTTTCAGCTAAGCGAAATGTCTGTAACTCTGATAAGAGATTCCACCTCAGTCCATGCTCTCAATACACTCACACCCTCCTCCACGTGTCCCTCATTGGTGGAAGGTCGCTATGGCAGTAACACTGAACTCAGGTCAGTCTCAGTAATGAGACCTTTCTCTAGGCCATTCTAGATTAATTTCTGCTTTCTGAACTTGAGACAATTTTGTGGCTATTTGACTGATGTAAACATTATGTATTCTGTCGTGTTCCTTCACTTTGCCTGTCACTTTCAGAGTTTCTTCTGTTGGTTCTTTTGTCGTGCAACAAATTAGAATATGATACGTTATTGTATTACCCAGTGTATTCTTTGTTGTGCATATCAGTATCTTAGAATAAAAGTTTATAGCAGCATTAGAGGGCAGTTGTTCTCAAATTGGTCCTCAGATTCCCAAGCTCACATTATTTTAGGACCTGAGGACTGCTTTGAGAAAAACTGCAGCCTTAATATAATTTTAATCGAAAGGATAGAAGTGTTGTAGGGTGCAAGCGTTTTTCATTCTTTGTGCATTTTGTGTACTAATTAAAATTCTTGTGTGTAGACCCCCAACACCACGCTCACGTGCTCTTAGCCCTAGTCCAGATCCTGTGCCTGAAGGAGAGGGCAAGAAGTCCACCAGCGGGGCCCCGGAGTCCAAACCAAGGGTCCATATGTTTGTCCCTGACATTCAGGAGATACGCGTCAGGTGAAAGTCTAGATCTCTGCACCAAAGTTGAGGCCTGAATGTAAAATGAATAAAATGTTTGGCAAACAACCGCAGATAAATACGTTCCTTATCCTAAAGCAAAACATTCTAGGAAACAGCCCATAAGAGCATTTCTATTTCTTAGAAAGACTAATGACTATTTTGTCTACTTTAACTCCTTATTAAAACTACTAACAAATCAACAAATCAGTCGCCTCTACATACACGCCTGTAATAATTTACAAGCTGAGGAAGCACTTGACTCCAACTGGAGGCTTGTTTTGTCTTTGCAGCCCAATTGTTTCAAAGAAAGGCTATCTGCACTTCCTGGAGCCCCACACTAATGGATGGGTGAAGCGTTATGTGGTTGTGCGCAGGCCGTACGTCTACATCTACAATTCAGAGAGAGAGACTGTGGAGAGGGCCATCCTTAACCTGTCTTCTGCTCAAGTGGAGTACAGTGAGGATCAGCAGGCTATGCTAAAGGTGACTAATGTCAGATGTGTCAAATGCACATATAGAGTGGTGGTGCTCAAACTGGCCCCCTGGGTCTCACAGTTGGTCCACTATTATTGCTCAGTTCACAGCACAAGTGAATCATGCATTATGAACACAGAATACCTGCTACAGGTGTGTTGGTAACTGGGTTAGAACAAAAATATGCACCATTTGGAGAACTGGGGACTGCTTTGAGGTGCCCAGGCTCATACCTTAATACAGCTGTCTCAGATATTATACCACCTACATTATTATGCCTGTGTTTTTTCAGACTCCCTACACATTTGCCGTGTGCACAGAGCATCGTGGCATACTGCTTCAAGCCAGCAATGACAAAGAGATGCATGACTGGCTGTATGCTTTTAACCCTCTCCTTGCCGGATCTATCAGGTAAGCAAAGGTGTATATATATAGCAAGGAAGGATCTAATCATCTGTACTGTGCATTTTAATGTAATTGTGTTTAACCATTTCCCTCCACAGGTCTAAGCTTTCCAGAAGAAGAGCCGGTCAGATGAGGCTTTGAAAGGATTGCACACTTATACCTGCAGTACTGCAGTCTATGAAGATGACAGACCCCACAGAAAGCAAAAGACTATCTATGTAAATAGAGCTCCTGACCGAGTCCCCAGTTCCTGTGCTCAGTCCAGTCTCTAACCTTCTGCACCCTCTGACCTACTTGTGTGTACCTGCACTTGCCCTGTCTAGCACTAAGCACCTGCGTTCTAAAGGCTCCAACTGTGTGTCTGCAGGGGCCGGGATACTCAACCTAAGAAGCCCTCCTAAACAACTAAGGCCATTACCTTTTGGGGGTATTCAGATTCAGATAGCAATGGAGAATAGAAGCGTTTGCTTAGCTTCATCATGCTTATGTAGTCTCAGCAGCACTTACATTAATGCTCCAGTGCAACTGAAACAGGAGATGTTGGTGTTAGTAACACTTTCTTCCAGAGCCATCTGCTCGTAAGAAACTTGTTTTTTCCTGGATTTGTTGCAATGAGAAAAGTAATACAAGCATCCAGAAGGCTGTGCCTCATCTAGAGTTTGAAGAAAAAAATGATGAATAATTCAAATATTGCTGTCACATTGCCTTATTGTGTTATTCTTTACTTGTGAGAGTCTACAGGATTACAATGGCTAACTGGGCAGTATTCAATTTCAGTAAAACGATGTGTTTATTTTCTTATTCAGCTGGTAGAACAGCTCAAAGACACATGACACTTGTGAAGGTACAGATTCATCCCAGCTAATGCAGGTTTTGGCCATTGTAGAGGTCCCAGTAAATGTTTATATAACTTGATATTTCCCATAAAGAAAAGGCTTTGAAAATAATCTGGACCAGTGAGGAAATACATGGCAGCAGCAACAATAGGTCATGTAATTTCCTCATAGCTGTGTGTAAACAAAACAGTTGTTTGAACAGGGCTGGACAGTCGTTGGAGTCATGCTGGTGTCTTATCTGAAATCTAACATAATCCAATTTAATATTTTATAGAATGAACAATGTATCCCTTAATGACCTTATTCACGGTTGATTTACTTTCTATTAAAATCATATCGAGTTAGGTATTTATTTAACATGCATTTATTTATTTCATTGTGTATTTATTGACAAAAAAAACCTTTTGAAGTTTAGTGCAATCTCTGCATATGGCACTTTTTATCATAAGTTCTACTAACCTCTTATGTATCACGCTACTCTCCCTGCTCAATCCGCAGGAAGATTTTCAGAGGAAACAGGACAGGAGTTGATGCTGGGACAGCTGCTACTAGATGTAGATTACTTGAATTTTTCATTTCTTTTAAAATGGTTAAAATCCAGGAATGGGCCTTTGGTGAGATCAGTTGTCGAAATGAAAGAGGATCACTACCCAGAACACTTAAAAACAAAAAGTCTGTACAATTTCCAATGTTGTTAGGATTTTGAAAGCAGGTTTTGTGGTATAAAGGTGTAGTATTTTGTATAAGCTCCCCAGGTTTGGAAGTGAGATATGATTTAGTGCCTCTTCTTTAAGCATATCTGCTGTACACCTGTTGCTTTTTAATATTCCTTCTTCATTCTCATTTGCTGCTTTTACAGTGCAGTTCTCCCTATTTCACACTGGTCATATCAGCCCATTAGCCTCTCTTCATGCTCACAGGCATATTTACACAAATCTGCATTTGTAAATTGAGTTTACGTGTTCTGCACATTTAGTGCATTTTCTAAGCATATGTAGTGATTGATCTGCTATTTCTGCTCCTTACGTCCGCACAAATCGATTTACGATGCATTTGGCTCCCACTTGGAGATGGACCTAATGTACAGTGTGTTTGTAATGCACCACATATTCCTGAGGTAGGCCTCAGGAAAGTCAACATGCAAAGAAAAACCCATTCAGTCTTCAAACTCCTGTGTAAAACATCAAATTACCTCATTTGCCCCGATTGAGAGACTCTGAAATACTGCGGTGGCACTTTGAGACTGTGAGTTTAGAGGCTGCACTATGCGTTTTAACGGCACTTGTAGGTTTAATAATAATTAGGGTCTCATTATTGGTATGTGTGTGACGTCACTGTTGGCTTAATGTTTTAAGGAGGTGTGCAAAATCAATGGCTTTGTGTCTGTATTGTTACTGAAACGCCACTGTTTGTGTAAGAGTGAAAATCCGTGTCCACATTGCTTTACTGTGAGGGCTGGCTAACAGTAGCTTCCTTGTGGCCAGGTGAAATTTCCAGGAATGTTCTACATCACTGGTTAGCGCTGCTGTGGTTGGCCATACTTACTCACATTTTCAATGTACTTCTTTATCTATTTGTTGATCTGATGCGGAGTTTGTTTGGGCAGAGGCTCTCGTGAATTAGGCATGGGTTTTTGTTGGCCTGAACTTGACTTGGGCAGTCACTGGAGCAGAGGCCAACTATCCCTGTTTGTTACAGCCAAGCCAGATGGATGGAGACGTGGTGTGAGAGGATTGGAGGATTCCCTCGACTCCCGCTCACACTGCAGGGCAGACACGAGCATGACGGAGGCCAGCCAACCTCTAGTGCATGCTCAGTGAGGCCCAGGGATTCTGGCCGTCTGAGACAACTGCTGGTCACAGAGTTGTGTACTGAAGTAGAAGTAGGACAGAAAAAGTAGGGCTGCATGACATTGAGAAAAATATATTAAGATAAAATTGCATTATATTGCACTTGTGAAATGCCTTGCAATAGACTGAATTATACTGATGCCAATTTTACTATGTTGACCAAACTTGTCTTGGTTTATGTGAAAACTCATTTCATCAGAATGTTCAGTGATTGGGGTGATATCACAAAAATAAGACACAATGTATTATGCAGCCCTTATTTCCAGTCTGGAAATTGACAGTGACATATCACGCCTACTTATCATATTGTTATCCACACAGTTCGATGTGGAAATGCACTGTTCGCATGACCATTACCTAAACATGAGCAGTCGTCTTTAACAGACAGTTTTGGATTTTCAGATTGCAAGTCTGTCTACATTTGTGCTAGAAATTTGATGGCTTGAGTCTTCTGATCCATTCACATAGCTCCAAAAAAAGTAAGAGAGGCGATATCTGACAAGGTTTAAATGATTTTTGTTAGAGTGACTGTACATGTATGCAAGAGTTGTCTTTTGTCTGTGCACCTCTTTGAGAATGTTGTTGAGTGTTGAATGAAATCTTGCATAGACTAGTCCATTCATCTTAACGAAGACCAGGCATTCCACTGTTGTCCTCCACCTATGACGAACACCGTTCAGCATCACTTTGCTTCCATGCAGCAGCCTCTGCAAGAAAAAAAAAAGAACAAATAATCAATTCTCTCCATCATTTATCGCATTCATTTGTGTGCTTCCATTTTCATCGTATGCACAAACTCCATTCACTGGCGTTTTTCTATCTTTTCTTCTCGATTTACTTTGCATTGTATATAAACGAGATTGCTGTGAATGGTGTAATATGCAGCTGTTACCATCTTAAATGGTCAGTAGTTAAATGTCTCTTTTGAGTGTTGGAGTCAAAATGTTTGTGTAGCCTACACCTTAACACAATGTCTGATAAAATAAATGTGGAACTTATGCAACACTATAAAAAGCCTCTGTTTTTTCATTTAATCACAAAGCTGTTATGCACCAAGAACGATTTGGAAATTATGCATGCTTCCTTTTCTATAAAATAAAAGTTCATGGGTGATTAAATAGGGCCCTTTTTACTGTATTTGGTCTGACTTGTTTGCTTGCAAGTAATGATTGACAAAATGAACAGTTAATCTAAAAGGCTGCAGTTCTGTGGTCAGAAACGGTGCTGTGATTTCGAGGTACCTGTGTTCTCTCTGAAAACAAAGGTAAGGCAGTGACTCTCTATTCACAACACTTTTTATATATTTATTCTAAAATAGTTTCAGTTAAAAATGAATTGAATTTTATTTGTCATTCACTGAGGAGTGCCTAAAACCCTGTTAGCCAAAATAAAATCATTTTAATGCATGGCTTCGAATGGCTCATCGCTTTTATAAAGCAACAAGCCACTTGAGGCCTCTTGACTATGATAAAAGACAATTCTGGCTCAAATAGACATTTGAAGGTAATACAAGAAAGTGACATATCCTTTACTTTTTTATATGTTATTTTACAATGAATCATATACATAGCTGTTTTAAGTACATAACTAGTGGAGCAGCCATTTATTGTTTTAAAGAATATAAGTCATCAGCCCCAGAGTTTGAATAGTGTAAAGGGGTATAGTAAGGTAATCATTTTCTCATATGTGAACACACCATAGAACAGTGTGAACAGCATGAAATTCGTCTCTGCTTTTAACCCATTCACCCAAGTGAAGCAGTGGGTAGCCAGGAACACAGTCCCCAGGGAGCAGTGTGTCGGTACGGTACCTTGCTCAAAGGAACCCCAGAGGTGCCACTGTCTCCGAACTAACGACCTTCTGATCACAGGGGCCACACCCTAACCACTAGGCCACCAGCTACCACATTTAAAAGGCCCTTACTTAACCTGTCAGTTACTGATGGTCCATTCAAATACCATTCACAGCACAGTGAGATTTCACCAGTCTGGCACATAGTTCAGAACAGAGTTGTGTACAGCTGGGACACACCTGTTTTTCAGGGTTTGGGCTAGGCCCCGCCCCCTTACTTCCAGTGAAAGACAATCCTAATACCAAGACATTGGACATTCTGGACAACGGCACGCTTCCAGCTTTATGGACACAGTTCGGGGAAGACCCAGAATGACTGTGTCCCAGTGCACAAAGCAAGGTAAACAACGACATGGTTGAATGAGTTCGATGTGAAAGAACTTGTTTGCCCCACACAGAGTCCTGACCTGAACCCCACCCAACACCCGAGATTGTGACCGAGGCCTTCTTGTTAGACATCAGTGTCTGATCTGCACAAATTCCATCAGAAATACTCAAAAATCTTGTTGAAAAATTTCCAAGAACAACGGAAGCTTTTCATTATAATGTCTCCATATTAAAATGTATGCATCTAAATGCAGTGCCCCCGTTTGTTTAATGGTCGTGCGTCTCAATACTTTTGTCCATGTTTTGTAACGGCTTTTCATGCGGCTTAGCCAATCAGATTTCAGGACGAATGGGGAACGGCTCTGGACGCTGGGTGGTGCTGTTTGTGCCTGCAGGCTGTTAGAGCGGTAGAGCTGAGTTAATGCTTCCTGCATTAAAGTGCTGTCCGATCTGTGTCTGAGCCCATCTTGAGAGGAGTAAATGATTTACCAGAGACAGCCCCGTAAGTGAAGGCGACCCTGCTGAACTCAACAGCATCATTTGTCTGATTATTTCTGCTTCACTAAGGTTAGGTGTGGGATGGGATGCTTTCGATATGGCGCTCGGCAGGACAGGAGGGAGGGATCAGTCACTAAAACCAGTAAAGCCATGATTCGCACACATGGATCATCGGCTCTCGTCCTTGCGTCTAACATCAATATTATGCTTTTAAAATGGTGGTAGCACAAAATCGTTTTTTAAAACTACTGTGAGGGTGATACAATAACCCACGATGACTCGTGTTGCTGAACTGCCCTGTAAATGCAGACGAATCGCCGTGTTCTCGTGAACTTCTATTGTATGTGCGGTGTAGCTCATGATGTCTCATTCCCTTTTCATTTAGAAGATGTCTGAGAAAGCTGCTTCCTCGCTTAATCTGGATAATATTTCAGAAAAAATGTCCCACCACGTGGGAGCAGATGCAGAGCATGAGGCTGGGCCTGTTTTGGAGAGGTGAGAGGCAAGTTTCTTCATGAATATCCTTCTCTGTAGCCACTTGATTAGATACATGCCTTCTTCCTGCCCCCTGTTCTGTACACTGATGATCTCAAACAGCCATGCTTGATTTGAAACCCTCTCATGAAAGCTGAAAGCCACACGTTGCCATCGTAGTTGTCAGTTTATTAGGTACACTGACTTGTACACTCATTGGCCACATTATGAAATTCGCTAGTTCAGACTGTAACCCATCTGATGTCATGCTTCATTTTCAACCCTCTATGGAATTTATCATTGCACTTTCTGACCACAGGACTCCTGTTGACCGGGTATCATTTGGGTGACAGTGACACATAGGAATCTGGGGACCCCTAGAAAGAATTTATAGCTTTTTCAGATTTTGTTTCTAATCCTGAATGTATGAAAATGTATGATGCACACGTGCGAATGTTGCTGGGGATTTGACACATTCCGGTGTCACTGCGAGGTTGAGAGCTAGCTGACCAGAAACTGATCAAGGGCTCTGTGCATGACAACGTTGCTGAACACCAGTGAGTGTACGTCTGTGATATCTGATATAAAATCAGAGGTGTTAGTTACAGAGAGAACTGTTTTGTTCTTCAACCAGAATCTATATGGACTACAATGCCACCACACCATTGGAACCTGAGGTGATCTGTGCGATCACAGGTGCTTTACGTGATGCTTGGGGGAACCCTAGCAGCACCTATCTGCCAGGTATGTTTTCAGTCTTCTCCCATGGACATGCAACAGATCTCAGGAACACCATAAAGAGCTGATTTGCTTATATATTACAGTGTCTCTTCAGGTTTGAAAGCCAAAGAAATCATTAACCATGCCAGAGACAGTGTAGCAAAAATGATTGGTGGAAGGGCAGTGGATATCATATTTACCTCTGGTGGCACTGAGGTGAGCACTGATTCACAAACAACTTCAGTAAAGTTTTTCCATTCTTCCCTATACTATTCTTACATCAGTTATTCCTCTGTCCCCTCTGCACATCCCTTAGGCTAATAATATGGTGTTCCACTCAGCGCTGGAACATTTCTGGAAGAGCAGAGCCCCAGCTGAGGGAGAGCGGGAGGAGAAACGCCAGCTGAATGGCAACAAGCTTGTCCCCCACATCATCACTTCCAATGTGGAGCATGACTCTATCAAACTCACAGCCGAACACCTGTTAAAAACAGGCAAAGCCGGTACTGAGGATTATAAACAAACCTACATTTGAATTGCTTAAACACACTATTTGTTTCTTTTAATTACTGGGAGATCTAATCAAAGACAGCGCATGTTGCACTAGGCCTCTGGCATTTTATGATAATGGATGCTTGTGTTTGTGTGCATTTCAATATATTACATTTAAAAGATTTTAGTAAATCAGCATCTAATTAATGCTATATTTGAGATTCAGTTACAATATTGATAACTACTATGAAGCTAATGTTTAAGTGATTTTGTAGGGAGTGTGTTTTAAATGCTTGAGATACTTTTTATTTGTACTGAAACTGCTTTAATTGGATTTTTGTTCTAGATGTCACTTTTCTGCCCGTTTCCAAGGTGACTGGGCGAGTGGAGGTGGAGGATGTGATGGCAGCACTGCGTCCCAACACCTGCCTGGTGTCTGTTATGCTGGCCAACAATGAAACAGGTGTCATTATGGTTAGTGGGCTGCGGTAGCAACTAATTAGACTTGTTTTTTTTTATTCTTTTGTAATTTTTTGTAATCTTCATTCAGCCACTCAGGGAAATCTGCCAGAGGGTGAGGTCAGCAAACAGGTCCTCATCTTCTCCCAGAGTTCTGCTGCACACTGATGCTGCTCAGGCCATTGGAAAGATCAGGGTGGATGCACAAGAGCTAGGTGTGGACTACATGACAATAGTTGGACACAAGGTAAACAGTGGGAGCTGGAAGGGCTTTACTGTCTTCTTATCAATGTCATCATCTTAAACAGAGTCTCATTTTACCTGTTCATCCTGCATTCCAGTTCTATGCTCCTCGAATTGGGGCCTTGTTTGCAAATAGTCCCGGAACAACGACTCCAGTTTACCCTTTACTGTTTGGTGGAGGACAAGAGCGTAATTTCAGACCAGGGTATTGCATGTCTATTGTTTGGTACTATAGCATCTGTGTTGTATGCCATTTATAAACTGCCTGTTTATAAATATAGCAAATAATACTTGATTACTGACCCTAAATCTGATTTTGTTCCTGCCTATTTGTTTCTTAGGACTGAGAACACAGCAATGATTGCTGGTCTGGGAAAGGTAAACAGTTGTATTACTGTCATCATTACTTTAAATTCATCTGTATTTTATAAAACAGGCTACAGACAGCATGGTTCCTCTGGGACTGGCATGTTACAGGGCTAGTGAACAGTGTTTCCGTCGAGATTGCATCTAGGTTTCAGTGTTTTAAATGTCCTTCCTCTTGGGCAAGGCTGCAGAGTTGGTGACCACAAACCTGGCAGAGTATGAGGCCCATTTCCTGGACATCAGGCTGTACCTAGAGCAGCGGCTGCCGGTCAGTCCTCTTGGTTTATAAAGTATTTCTTTACATCATTGCATTAACTTCCAGGTAGATGATACTGAATGGGCCATTTTTTTATTGTTCCTCTTTGTTGCTAGGCTGTGTTTGGAAAAGAGAAAATTCGTTTCAACAGTCATTTCCCAGGGACTGACACACTGCCCAACACGTGCAATGTTTCTGTTTTGGGTCAAGGGCTACAAGGTGAGTGTCGCTTGCTCTTTCTTTAATATTTTTATTGAACACTTCTATAAAGACTTATCAACATTCTCAGTACAGTTACTAGGGAGTTAATACTATACAGTTAATATCCTTAAAAGTTTGTGAAAAATTATCAAGGTCTTGAACATTTTTGAAAATAGATATAAATAGACATGAGACATTGAAATTCATATATTTTGTGCAAGAAGTTGCCGTTCTTTTTATATATTTTAAAAACAGTGGCAGGTAAGCAAGAATGCCAGTGTTAAGTGAACCATAATTAACATTAAATTATGCCATGTTGGTTCTATAAATTTGAGGAAACTGGGCCTGAAAAGCTCCTTCCAGGTCAGTTTTACAACAAACTCGGACATTAACGGCTTGTGTATTACTACTTAAAAGATATTTTCACTGTTTTTCTATTTGGTCTAAAGTCTTGGTTCTTCTTCTGACAATCCAAGGTCAGCTGCCGATCTTGGAATGTTTGGGTTTGTTGGTATATGTGTGGTTACTGTTAAAGGGACTTTGCCAGTAATGCTTGGTCATGCAAATATCAGTGCATGAAATGAATTTAAAAAGATTTTATATGTGGTGGGTGCTGGGCAAAAGTGGGCCAGGTTGTGACCTCAGCCATTTGTAAAACACAATAGCTTATCTGAATTATTAACCTGACCTCCCCCTGCCATAGGTCGCAGAGTGCTGTCCACCTGCAGGAGGTTAATGGCCAGTGTGGGTGCTGCCTGCCACTCAGACCGAGGAGATCAGTAAGTTGCCCAGACCTGCACTCGGTCTAAGTGACCCAGTCCAAGCTCTCTTGTGTTTTTTGTATGAGTTTTGTAATGCCAATATCGGCTAGAAATCTGACCCAAGTAAAGCATGGTGCTGCAGTTTGCTATTGTATGTTGTGTGCTGCATTCTATGCCCACAAAGCTCTGTCGAGAAACAATTTACAATGCTAAAACTGTTAGTGAGAACACATATAAATGACTTATTATAGTTGTAATAATTCATTGTAAGAAATTATTTAGAGCTTATTATTAGTTATTATCTTCCAACTGCAGGTTTCTGGCCACCACCTTTTTAATACAACAGGGCCAAAAAAATGTAGTCATATTGAAATGAATGTATTTGAAATATGTTTTATGATTATGCAGTACACAATGCTGACGTGTCATGTGCTTCTTGTCCCTCCGGGATGTTAAGGTGTGAAGGTGTGAAAGTCTCTTTAGTGCTGAGTTTTTTTCAGCATTATGTTTGGAATTGCGGATGTTACATCTTTGTGTGTCCTGCAGGCCATCACATATTCTTCTGAACTGTGGGATCCAGTACCATGTGGCAATGAACGCTCTGCGGATCAGCGTGGGCAGAGGGACGTCTCGGCAAGACGTGGACATTATAGTGGAGGACCTTCGAGACACTGTGGAGCAACTGGAGCGAATGAACTAGTGCCTTCTGTCTTTAGACCCCTTATGTGGTGAAAGTCACTCCACAGCACCAAATGAAATGTGTATGCATTTGCTCCTACATTGCTTTTAGGTACAATTATGACTTGAAGTATCACGTTTTATCATGTGGCGAGACGTTTCATTGATTGCGGTAAATGGGTTATTTATTTAAACTATTTAAGGTTTTGTTTCCAAAAGTTAAACATAATTTAAATCTTGAGAAATAAGCAATGGAAGTGAACTGGTACGTTTATTTACAACGATGGACATGGGGTTAAGGTGTTTAGTTGATTATGGTAAAAAGGTTATTTATTTAAACTTTTCACCTTTTACCCCAAAATTTCTACATAATTTAATTGTTGGTATATAAACAATGAAAGTGCATTGATGTGAAATGTAGAGACTGATTTATTTACAGTGATGGTGATGAGAACCAGAAATCACGGTGTCAACAGCACACAGGGTACGAGTCCTATACATCTCCACCATGTGATGTGTTTATATGTACGTTTTAAGCCAAAATCTCAACACTATCATGAAACAATGTCTCAGGTGTTTGTAACTGTTTTGAATGAGAACTTTGTTGTTCTTGGGGACATTTACCTCCTCTGATGCATGGTTTCCATCACCACCACAGTGAACAATTCTGAAACTAAAAAAGGGTGTAATTCGCTTTAAGGTCTTCATAATAGGCTTTGGTGTTTTGTACACATAAATATGGGGCTGCTCTTCTATGACCTAAATGCACTAATTATTTAGGTACATTACGGGGGTGTGCTTTTTAAATGTTTGACTATTTATTTGACTATATGTGTTCTTGATGTGTATCAGGGCTGCGCGATATGAACATGCGCAATATACATATTGCGAAAGACTGACTGAACCGCAGCAAGTGGTGTTTTTCCAAAACTCTTAACCCAGTGCCCCAGAGAAGAGGGCAAAATCTTCTGTGCTATTATTACAGATTGTTCCTTTTGCTATTTTCTCTGGCTAAGAACTTACTATAATTTAAATTAAGTTTACATTTATTTAAGATTTAAAATTATTTAAAAAATATATTTTCAGATATTTTTCAATAATGTTCAATGGTTCAAATGGTTTATGGGAGGCTTTAAATGTTCTGTTTACATAAAAAAAAACCATGTTGGAATGGAAATATTGCATTTAATTTTTTATGCATAGACAGTCAGCGTCTGGAGTTCAAACCCGCAAATCCAAACCAGAAAAACATTAACACTTAAGTTTTTACTTACTTATCGCATGTGATATCGCCATCGCAACACTTAACATCATTATCGCATATCGTATGTTTTCCTAATATCGTGCAGCCCTAATGTGTATGCTGTGGAAAATGAGGGTTTAAAACCCTTGTGGGAGATCCTGTAGTACCAAAGCAGTAATGGGAAAGAAATATTGCACTAAAGATCTTTTAAATCTTCTGTTGCCAGTGTAGTGAACTGGCAGTGAGGTGTTGCTGAGGGACTTAAGTTGCTTTAATGTTCTGATGTTAAGCTGTTCTCTCATCATTAAAGATTACAAACTTTATCCAAACCGCTCTGTCTTGGCCCATGTTCTCTTTGTAGATTAGACAGCTTGGGCTATTCAGAGGAGCATGAATATTTAACGTGAGTTGTAAGAACCCAGAGTTAACCCTCTCCATGCTTCTGTATGCTGGTCCTCACGTGTCTTAAGACTCTGGCTATCCTGTTGCTTAAGTTTCCGGCAGGCCTGTGTTGCTCAGTCAAGCCGTGTGCGGTGGCTCGTGCCTGTCTGGGCACAGAGGCCATGCTGGGCTCTGAGCCACTGTGCTTTTGTGCCGTACCTGGGCTTCTTTCATTACCTTTACAGCTCACTGGGCTTGACCTGCTCCTCTCTGCCCCACACACACACGCACGGACACACAAATGCCTGCTTGCCAGCTGGCAGTATCTGTGGTGTCAGCTTCCACCAGCCATGCTAGTGTGTGTTTTCGGTCAGGGTAGGTTGAGCTTCTCCTAAGCCTGGATGCAGGTGGCCAGTGTTGGTTGAATAGAGGCAGGAGAGTGATGGTGCTCCATAAGGCTATAGCTGCTGCCTGTGTAGGGGATGTTGCAGGCCTGAAGCAACTGGCAACAGCTGGGCACCTGACAGAGACCATCACAGACGCCCAGGGGGCAGGGCCTGTCCACCATGCGGCTCGCTGCGGTCAGCTGGACTGTCTGCGTTTCCTGGTAACGGAGGCAGGGCTGGCAGCTAATAGCAGGGCTCTGAATGGGGCCACACCTGTCCATGATGCAGCTGCCACTGGACACACACGTGAACTGCAGTGGCTGGTGCAGAGTGCAGGATGCAGTGTGCAGGTGAGAAGCTGATATTTTAGGTGTGTGACTGTCCATCATGATTCTTTTGGAAACGGTTCAATGCACCAATTTCACCACAATCCAATTATTCTGGTGTAATTCTGAATATATTTTTTTAATTATATATACTATATATGAATTAAAGTATGATTTGGTTGAGTTGCCAGTTTCAGATCAATTAATTGTGGTATTAATACAGTACAACCCTAGACTTCTCGAGTAATGGGTTACCCTGAGAAGTTGTGTCTAATAGGTAACCTGATGGGTAGTGCTTTCATTTGTTGTGTGAGAAATACAGTGTCTGTAAAAAAAATGTACACACCTTTAAAGGGGAAACTGTAGGCGAGTTCCTTCCACGACTTCAACATATGGTTGCAGTATGAGGAGAGACTGTGCGACCGTAGGAGGGGACAGAACTCTGAGAACTTGGGTGGACCCCTCCACCCCAATTCATAAATCCCCCTGTAAATGTAAACGTAGGCCCATCTTGAACTTGCATGTGACATTTGCATGAGTGAATGCCAGCATTTCAGGATCAAAAGCTAGAGTAATTTGTTCCTGATGAAAATTCACACCATTATTTCCCTGAGCACCTAGTGAGCTCATGTGCCAAATGATACTTGCATTGGTAAGTTCCACCTGTTCTTACTATACCCCTTTACATAATCAGGGAATGGTTAGGGGCCGCCGCTGCAGGACGGAGTGAGCGGACGCTGCGGTTACATCACCCTCTCTCATTCCGTGTGCTCTCTGTCCAGTAGTGTTGCATGACCATGCTAATCAGGAGCAGATGGGGCGGAGGGATCTTGCTCTACCCTCTAACGCTCGAGCTGTTTACTGGATCAGCCCACGGCCCACAGCAGCCCTGCGGGACCCCACCACAGCCCTCTCTCACACTAATGTAAACCGGCCCTCTTAACCTCAACAACCCCTTGATCAAATTTATGACCAGCTGGGTTGTATTAAAGTACACATTTAAGTGCCTTGTTATCATTCAGTAAAGCGATAACATTATTCCAAGTTGGTGGTCTCCCTGGGGTTTGTCAGAGAGATGTGGGTGAGAAGGGGTTTTTTTTGTTTGTTTAAATTTTTTTTTCAGAATGTCCATGCCAATGGTAGGTCAAAGGTGTATGATGGTTAATGTACATATGAACATTTCCATTCCCTGAATAAATAAAGATGGCTTTTTTATTTTGATTACACTGGTGGAGCAGTGCAGTGGTAGCCAGTGTAGGGATTTGGTTTGCAGTGTGTCCATGAATGCACACTACAAGCAGTTGCTATGGTGGGGTTCTGTGGTGACATCAGTACATGATCTTTTTGTATCTGAATGTTCTTTTAAGTTTGTAGTTTTCTTGCCAATCACATAACAGCCTTAATACTGGAACATTTTACAAACTGACTGTTAACTGATGGTTTTCTTTGCACACTACATTCAGGACATTCACTGACTCCAAGTCTAATAGGCATGCAGTTACAAACACATCAATTGCTGTCAGTGGTCAGTTTTTCTAACCAGGTGTATTATTTGAGTGGACCATTTTCAGCACAGCAGGGATTGTGACAATGACATGGCATGGCTGGTACGAGTGTTTCAGGAATAGGTACTGCAGGGGTTCCTCCACGCTGTCACAGCTTGGCCAAAATTGGTCCACCATTAAAATATATCCAACTAAGAACAGCTCTGCGATCAAAAACTGACCAAAACTGTGCATATATATCAGTCTCTAACTGCACACAAGCAAGGTAGTGCTTCATGGTGAGGGTTTCTTAAAAAGCTGCCAGTTGGTGTATGTTGTGTGTAAATCACAGACATTTTCTGCCCTGTTTGTTTGGTCACACAATAACTTCATTAAGGATATCCAGGCCAGTCAAACTTTATTAAATTCCCCTGTTTATCCGTTCAGACCTTTCAAAGCTAATGTCATAGCATCTTATTTTCAGGAGCAAGATGCTGCAGGGACCACCGCGCTCCATCTTGCGGCCCGGTTTGGGAGGGTGGAGGTTGTCAGGTGGCTGCTGACCTTTGGGAGTGAAGCGGAACAAGAGACTGACTGTGGGGCTCTCCCTGCCCACTATGCCGCTGCCAGGGGTGACCTCTCCTGCCTGAGACTTTTGATTGGCCAGGCTCCAGGGTAAGAAACTGCACCCCACAAACTCAACACACACTCATCTTTGAAGCAGGCACCAATCCCCCACAACGTAAAAACTGCTGGCAGGTGAAGTGAAATACATGAATTATCTCATTACAGTGGCATATGTCAAGGGTGTTAGGGTATATATGAGTCAGCAAGTGAACAGTCAGTACTGATGTGTTGGAAACAAGAGAAATTGACAAACATAAGTATCAGACCTAAACAAAGAAAATAATGTGATAGTTATACAACTGGGTCAGGATATCCCCCAAGTACCTACTAAAAGGGGTCCAAGAAAGATCAGCTGGTAAACTGGCGACAAGTTCTTGAGTCCCCAAGGTGATGCACGTGGGAGTGAGGGCTGGTCCAGTCCCACAGAAGAGCAAACTGAGCAGAGATTGCTGGAAAAAATTATGCTGGCTATGATTGAAAGGAGTCAGAAAACAGAATACAATACAGCTTTTTGTGTTTAGGGCTGCATAGAACAGTCAGAGTGCCCATAGTGACATCTGTCTGCTGGCAAAAGTGCCCATGATCATCAAAACTAGACCATGGAGCAATTGAAGAAGGTGGTCTAGTCAAATGAAGCATGTTTTTACTATATTTTGTGGGTAGCTGGCTGTGTGTGTGAAATGGCACCATGATACATTGTGAGAAGTAGGTAAGCCGGTGGAGGCAGTGTGTTGGTCAATGTTCTGCTTGAAAACTTTGATCCGGACATTTAAGTGGATGTTGCTGGGAAATGTACCACATACATAAACATTTCAGTAGGATGATGCAACCTACCACACTGTAAAAATGTTCAGGAATGGTTTGAAGAACATGACAAAGAGGTCAGGGTGTTGAACTGGCCTCCAAATTCCCCACATCTCAATCTGATCAAGTGTCTGTAGTTTGTGCTGGTGTGATCCATGGGGACCCCACCTTGTAACATACAGCAGTTTGAGGATTTTTGTTTCTTGCACCTGGTGAACTGTTGACAAAACTCACCAATGCACATGTGGAGCAATCCAACAGAGGAGCTACCTCTGAAGGTGCACTGTGTCATCTACCATCAAGATGTTAGCAATATATATTCTTTAATTTCAGTGAAAACACTTCTGTTTTGAATTCTAATAAAAAACACGATTTCAGGTAATTTGAGTGAAACTGAGTGAAAAGTAGAACAGAATTTTCTAATGAGTACATCCACCTAGAAATTAAAATTTTAGGGACAAGACTAAAAATTGGCTTTTTTGTTCAAAGGCCTTAACACATTTGCTACATTTAAACTAAAACTAGAAACTGGAAAAGTATTTCTTCTTTGCATTTCTTTGCTTTGATTTTTCAGCATTTTGTTTATACTGTATATATATATATATATTACATTGATTCACTGACCACCTTCCTCCTTGGCCATTTGAGACTACAGACAGAGGCTCATATTGAAATGGAAATAAAGAGTACCGTAATGCAGAAGCTCATCCTGAAGTGACATTATCACATTGTGAGTGTAACCCTATCAATCTTCTGTGCACTTCACTTCCTGCTACTGTGGACGTGCAGATACTTTATGCGTCAGTGGCTTTACGACTTCCAGTGTAAAGTGAGATGGAGGTTACTCACAGGTAGAGGGGTGTGTCACTTTACATTTGTTTAGAATTAGATGTTTATTTTCCTTAAGGCCCCAAAATGCCACCATTTAAATATACAGCCAATCAAAACAGAAAGTGTGTAACATGTAATAAAGTCGGGTAATTGCTTTCTACTGTTACTGCACTTCAAGGTGTGGACCTTAAGTCCAGCACGTACAAGAGGCCTGCAGTGAGCTCCATTTTCATTATTATGGCTTTGTGCATGAAGGTTCATGTGTCTGCAAGTATTTATAACTGGATGATTCCCTAAGGGTAATAAAATCACACAAGTGCATGCGAGTGGTGAGTTAACACCTGTAGTCCTCTTGATGTGGCTAAATATGACCTCCAAACACTCAGGAGATCCCTTGAACTTTTCATTAACCTATGTGATTAATAGAGAAGATACTGATTAGTTTTGCAGAGTATAATTATCTGTGCCTCACTGAAGCAGCCGTGATATGCTTGGGAAAGTACATTATGCTGACTAGATGTAAGTCTCAGTATAAATTGTTGATCTCATGTTTAGGTTCAGAAGATACATCTATCATGATTTTATATCTCCTGATTTCTTTCGCATATGGCACCATTATGACTGGATCAGATAAGTGATTCTCACATTGCTGGCCACACGGGCTGCATGGTTGAACGGACGAGTAATGTGGCAGTGCAGAGAAAGGAAAATGTTTGAACAGTGGGGTGAAAAGGCCGATAGGAGGGTAAATTAAATCATTCGTAAGTAAAGAATGGAGAAACAATAATACTTTCACACTTTTAAGCAAATAGTTCTCTGTGTGTATTTAAACCATCCTACCATGGCAGCATCTTGTTCAGTAATTTTCACACAATCAGACATCTTTTTGCAAGCGTTGTGCTAATAGTTTGTTCCTCATTGTTCCTCACTTTATGGTGAGGAGTTAAAAAATATTGCTTCATGTTAAAGCTTTACCATTAACATTGTTATAAAAGCAAAGTTACTACCTTTATGCTAATGTGTTATTGCTCATTTTAGGGTAAAACCTTATTGCTAATTTCATACTATTAAGTTGATGCTAGCTTTATGCTAACACCTTATTTTTTAACGTTGTCGTATTGATAAACTGGATAACAAACTGATTAATAGATAGCATGATAAAACTTTGTGGTCCTCTAAGACTAGGTTTAGAAATATCTGCTTGTCAACACTTTTCGCTTTGTCCTCCCAGATGTGTGAACCGGCAGACTTTCATTGGAGCCACGCCACTGTACCTGGCCTGTCAGGAGGGTCATCTGCACGTGGTGGAGTACCTGGTGAAGGACTGTGGAGCTGATGTTCATATTAGAGCCCAGGATGGCATGACACCTTTGCATGCAGCTACCCATATGGGTCATTATTCTCTGGTCATGTGGCTGGTGAGACACACACACACACAAACACACAAACACACACACACACACACACACACACACACACACACACACACACACACACACA